>CM031241.1:605586078-606078578 GCA_018340775.1 Taxus wallichiana var. yunnanensis | reverse complement strand
GACGCCCTTGAATCCGCCAAATTCCAAAACACTCCATGACAACATTGTCTCCTGCGTCATAATATCCTCCCACCAAGTCCACCTGCAACCCAAGCATTTTCAAAACAGCATACCACCTGCAAAAAAATAGAAAGGAGAAATAAGAACAACATTGCATACATGGGCGTAAAACCTATCCTAGAGGCCTTTGACCAATTCAGGAAAATAATTAATGACATTAGCGTGCAACAGGGCTATCTTAAATTAAATTTGTCCAAGTATAGTGTGCCGCCATTAGATATGACTATTGTCTCCTATCCTCTGTCATCAAATAGCCCCAAATTACGGCCCCACAAATTTACTGTCAACCAATTAATATTTGTGTACAGTCCACAATAAACAAACTAACTAATAAAATTGCAACAAATCATAAAATTTATTCTGAAACTTTAGTCATATATAGTTTAAATACACATGGCATTGTTTAATTGGGTTTGATGGAAATAAGTATTTGTTGTTGTGAAGCCAATATTACTGCCTTCGACAGTATAATAAATAAATATATATATAAAAGAGAGAAATAGATGGTAGGCTATAAAATTTAGGGTTTTTCATATCCCACTTTTCATCTACGGTGGATGATGATCAAATCTTAGGGTCATTATTAAATTTCTAAATGGTCCACTTTTCATCGGGAATGTCCCTAGTTTGTTAATCTTAAATAAAAGAAATATAGAGGGGGATTACACGTGGAAATAATTTATACCTAACCTAAAGAAGATGGGTAATTGGTTTTTTTAAAAATTATTATGAAGTTAAAAAGTAACCGTGGTTTGTGAGTCATTAAATCTTTTGGTGGTAGAGTTAGTTAGTTTAGGTCACCTTAAAGAATTAAAAGTGATTTGACTTAAAGTGAGTCCGAAAAATAGATGTTGCACTTTCATTAGATGACATTTCAGTTAACCAAGTAAATCATTTAGTAGAGAAAACATGAGAATTAAATCTAACCGTAAATAATATTACGGTTACATTTTCTCATGTTTGATGAATCGTATTAACTTGAGTATATTTTGGGATTAATGTTAAGCAATGGTGAATCACGTAACATCTTTATTTAGCTTAATGTTGCGTCCCCCTTTTGTTTGCCTTAGTGCGGCTAACAGAAGTATTCTTAACACAACCGCTAAAATTTTAATGCAAGGATTTCATGGTAGAGAGTTGTCTTTGCATCTAAATCATTGGTTGTGGTTGTTAGGAGAGTCGGTCACATGTAAATTTTATAATGTCGAAAAAAATTGTGTCGAAGTGCGTAGTGAAAATAAAATAACGAGTAGAATTAACTATTGTCATGGCACGCGAGACTTTAAATCAAGTAAAAAATTAAATAAAAATTCATGATATTTTAGACTACCATCTATCAGCTTAGTTGGTTTATATCAGCGTATAAATTTGGGCATTGCATTTTGTATCAAACCTCGAGTTCTAACTCCGAGCGTACTAGAATTGATTGAGTGATAAACACTAAGCTTGGTTTATTTTCCCATCTAGCAATTGTTAGGAATATCTATGTTGTAGTGTGAACATAGAATATTATGTAAGTGATTATATTATCTAGGATAATATAATATGTGTTGTAATAATTAATTACATTATTGTAAATGTAATTATGAGTGGGTGAGTAAATATTGTTATGAGTTGTTGAGTAAACAAATCATTAACAATATTAGTTTTTGTGAGAAAACAAAATCTCACGTATAATAGCATGGAGTTGTTTTAGGAGTTATGTGTGGAGATATTTATGGAGATTATATCTCCTTAAATATAGGAACAACATCTCCTATTTAAATGGATATGTATTGAGCAAGAATAAAGAGTAAGATTTGAATTTTCTTTATGCAATTATGATATTAACTTTTCATTTGGTAATGAGAAAGCGGGTTTGATGCAAGAAATTTCAAAGTGCTTTCATGATCGAGATCCGTCTCAAAGAATATATTATATTTTTCGTTTCCAGATGTGGGTTTTTCTATAATTTTGTGTGCGAGAATCACGTCTTTGGTCAAGAAACTACTGAGAAGAACCCGAACGTAGTTTGGAAGAAATACGGATTTTACTATGCATGCACTATCAAATTAAGCACATCAATTCTTCTCTTGAAAGTTTTCTCCAATTTTCAATAATGTTGAATTGTTAATACAAGTTCTTGACTTGCTTGGAGGTTAAAAGGTATTCAATATAAAATTTTAAAGTACTTGATTCAATTTTGTATTTTTATCAAGTATTGTACAAAATAATGGAGAAACTAAATCGATTGAAAAGTTTGAAGGACAAGATTTCCATACATGGCAACTACGAGATGCAATTACATTTAATAGAAAAGGATCTATGGGATGTGGTGAAGTCTAATTCAACTCCACCCCTTTGGAGGAAATGAATTGGCAAAATGGAATGCAAAAGATCAGAGAGCATTGGGTACCATTGGTCTGGGCTTATCAAAAGCCTATCTACATCATGTGGATTTCACAAAATCTGCAAAAGAAATTTGGGAGTCTCTTAACAAATTGTTTGGTTCTGAAGCTGAAATGGCAAAGACTACATTGAAGCAACGCTTGTACGGGTTGAAAATGGAAGAGAACTCAAAAATGGCAGATCATATAAGTAAGTTTCGTTCTTTGCTAAATCAACTAGCTGGAATTAAAGAACATGTAAAAGATGATGATGCTAAAGCTATTCTTCTTAATAGCATGCCTAAGAGTTACTCAAATATTGTATTTACTTTGAGTAAAATTACTATTAGTCTAGAAGGAGTGATTTCTACATTGTTAGAACAAAGCAATCATGAAGAACATGAAGAAGTACTATATGTAGGAAACAAACCGAGCTCCTCATCTAAGAAGGAAAAACATAAACCAAAGAAGGTTCCTTCACATGGAAAAATAAAATGCTTTTATTGTAATGAGATTGGGCATGTAATACTGAACTGTAAAAAGAGAGCTCAGGATCTTCTTGATGACAAGATAGATCAGAAAGCCCTTCTATCGAAGTAGAAAGCGATTGGGAAGTCTACTCAACTGATGAAGAACTTTCATGTCCTAGTGATGAGGATTTCCTATGGTAGACTCTTTTCTTGTTGGAGGAAGGAGGCAATGGAGGAAGGAGGAAAATCAGCGTCCTCTCGTCATTCACCAACGATGGGGTCGCAGACAGATGTGGTGATATTTTATTTCAGTTATGTGGTGTGTTTATACACAAGGGGGTGAAACTAGTTTCATGTTTTGATTTTAATGTGTTCACATAGACTAACAACAGTTCCTGAGTGTCTATTTGGTGTGGAAGAAGCAAACTGCATGACTCAGCTTACAGGGGAAAATCATCTACGTACGGTCCTCTGACTGTCGTACGGTCCTCTGACTGCCATACTTCGGTGGAAGGTACTTCGGTGGAAGGTGATCAGTCGATGAAGATGTTCATACGACAAGGATGATCATTAGCAGCAAGATCCAGATAGCAAGATCCAGTAGCAATGAATACTCCGACAAGGTTGATGTTTCCAGGAGCTCTTACCCCATGTTCACACTAAGGGGGCGAATGTTAGGAATATCTATGTTGTAGTGTGAACATAGAATATTATGTAAGTGATTATATTATCTAGGATAATATAATATGTGTTGTAATAATTAATTACATTATTGTAAATGTAATTATGAGTGGGTGAGTAAATATTGTTATGAGTTGTTGAGTAAACAAATCATTAACAATATTAGTTTTGTGAGAAAACAAAATCTCACGTATAATAGCATGGAGTTGTTTTAGGAGTTATGTGTGGAGATATTTATGGAGATTATATCTCCTTAAATATAGGAACAACATCTCCTATTTAAATGGATATGTATTGAGCAAGAATAAAGAGTAAGATTTCGAATTTTCTTTATGCAATTATGATATTAACTTTTCATTTGGTAACAGAGCAGGTTTGATGCAAGAAATTTCAGTGCTTTCATGATCAGATCCGTCTCAAAGAATATATTATATTTTTCGTTTCCAGATGTGGGTTTTTCTATAATTTTGTGTGCAGAATCACGTGCTGGTCAAGAAACTACAAAAGAAATTTCAGAAGAACCCAGAACGTAGTTTGGAAGAAATACGGATTTTACTATGCAGCTATCAAATTAAGCACATCAATTCTTCTACTGAAAGTTTTCTCCAATTTTCAATAATGTTGAATTGTTAATACAAGTTCTTGACTTGCTTGGAGGTTAAAAGGTATTCAATATAAAATTTTAAAGTACTTGATTCAATTTTGTATTTTTTTATCAGTATTGTACAAAATAATGGAGAAACTAAATCTGATTGAAAAGTTTGAAGGACAAGATTTCCATACATGGCAACTACAGATGCAATTACATTTAATAGAAAAGGATCTATGGGATGTGGTGAAGTCTAATTCAACTCCACCCACTGGAGGAAATGAATTGGCAAAATGGAATGCAAAAGATCAGAGAGCATTGGGTACCATTGGAGTGCGGGCTTATCAAAAGCCTATCTACATCATGTGGATTTCACAAAATCTGCAAAAGAAATTTGGGAGTCTCTTAACAAATTGTTTGGTTCTGAAGCTGAAATGGCAAAGACTACATTGAAGCAACGCTTGTACGGGTTGAAAATGGAAGAGAACTCAAAAATGGCAGATCATATAAGTAAGTTTCGTTCTTTGCTAAATCAACTAGCTGGAATTAAAGAACATGTAAAAGATGATGATGCTAAAGCTATTCTTCTTAATAGCATGCCTAAGAGTTACTCAAATATTGTATTTACTTTGAGTAAAATTACTATTAGTCTAGAAGGAGTGATTTCTACATTGTTAGAACAAAGCAATCATGAAGAACATGAAGAAGTACTATATGTAGGAAACAAACCGAGCTCCTCATCTAAGAAGGAAAAACATAAACCAAAGAAGGTTCCTTCACATGGAAAAATAAAATGCTTTTATCGTAATGAGATTGGGCATGTAATCTTGAATCTGTAAAAATAGAGCTCGGGATCTTCTTGATGACAAGATAGATCTGTGAAAGCCCTTCTAGTGAAGTAGAAAGCGATTGGGAAGTCTACTCAACTGATGAAGAACTTTCATGTCCTAGTGATGAGGATTTCCTATGGTAGACTCTTTTCTTGTTGGAGGAAGGAGGCAATGGAGGAAGGAGGAAAATCAGCGTCCTCTCGTCATTCACCAACGATGGGGTCGCAGACAGATGTGGTGATATTTTATTTCAGTTATGTGGTGTGTTTATACACAAGGGGGTGAAACTAGTTTCATGTTTTGATTTTAATGTGTTCACATAGACTAACAACAGTTCCTGAGTGTCTATTTGGTGTGGAAGAAGCAAACTGCTTGACTCAGCTTACAGGGGAAAATCATCTACGTACGGTCCTCTGACTGCCATACTTCGGTGGAAGGTACTTCGTTGGAAGGTGATCAGTCGATGAAGATGTTCATACGACAAGGATGATCATTAGCAGCAAGATCCAGATAGCAAGATCCAGTAGCAATGACTACTCCGACAAGTTTGATGTTTCCAGGAGCTCTTACCCCATGTTCACACTAAGGGGGCGAATGTTAGGAATATCTATGTTGTAGTGTGAACATAGAATATTATGTAAGTGATTATATTATCTAGGATAATATAATATGTGTTGTAATAATTAATTACATTATTGTAAATGTAATTATGAGTGGGTGAGTAAATATTGTTATGAGTTGTTGAGTAAACAAATCATTAACAATATTAGTTTTGTGAGAAAACAAAATCTCACGTATAATAGCATGGAGTTGTTTTAGGAGTTATGTGTGGAGATATTTATGGAGATTATATCTCCTTAAATATAGGAACAACATCTCCTATTTAAATGGATATGTATTGAGCAAGAATAAAGAGTAAGATTTCGAATTTTCTTTATGCAATTATGATATTAACTTTTCATTTGGTATGAGCAAGTTTGATGCAAGAAATTTCAGTGCTTTCATGATCAGATCCGTCTCAAAGAATATATTATATTTTCGTTTCCAGATGTGGGTTTTTCTATAATTTTGTGTGCAGAATCACGTGCTGGTCAAGAAACTACAAAAGAAATTTCAGAAGAACCCAGAACGTAGTTTGGAAGAAATACGGATTTTACTATGCAGCTATCAAATTAAGCACATCAATTCTTCTACTGAAAGTTTTCTCCAATTTTCAATAATGTTGAATTGTTAATACAAGTTCTTGACTTGCTTGGAGGTTAAAAGGTATTCAATATAAAATTTTAAAGTACTTGATTCAATTTTGTATTTTTTTATCAGTATTGTACAAAATAATGGAGAAACTAAATCTGATTGAAAAGTTTGAAGGACAAGATTTCCATACATGGCAACTACAGATGCAATTACATTTAATAGAAAAGGATCTATGGGATGTGGTGAAGTCTAATTCAACTCCACCCACTGGAGGAAATGAATTGGCAAAATGGAATGCAAAAGATCAGAGAGCATTGGGTACCATTGGTCTGGGCTTATCAAAAGCCTATCTACATCATGTGGATTTCACAAAATCTGCAAAAGAAATTTGGGAGTCTCTTAACAAATTGTTTGGTTCTGAAGCTGAAATGGAAAAGACTACACTGAAGCAACGCTTGTATGGGTTGAAAATGGAAGAGAACTCAAAAATGGCAGATCATATAAGTAAGTTTCGTTCTTTGCTAAATCAACTAGCTGGAATTAAAGAACATGTAAAAGATGATGATGCTAAAGCTATTCTTCTTAATAGCATGCCTAAGAGTTACTCAAATATTGTATTTACTTTGAGTAAAATTACTATTAGTCTAGAAGGAGTGATTTCTACATTGTTAGAACAAAGCAATCATGAAGAACATGAAGAAGTACTATATGTAGGAAACAAACCGAGCTCCTCATCTAAGAAGGAAAAACATAAACCAAAGAAGGTTCCTTCACATGGAAAAATAAAATGCTTTTATTGTAATGAGATTGGGCATGTAATACTGAACTGTAAAAAGAGAGCTCAGGATCTTCTTGATGACAAGATAGATCAGAAAGCCCTTCTAGCTGAAGTAGAAACTGATTGGGAAGTCTACTCAACTGATGAAGAACTTTCATGTCCTAGTGATGAGGATTTCCTATGGTAGACTCTTTTCTTGTTGGAGGAAGGAGGCAATGGAGGAAGGAGGAAAATCAGCGTCCTCTCGTCATTCACCAACGATGGGGTCGCAGACAGATGTGGTGATATTTTATTTCAGTTATGTGGTGTGTTTATACACAAGGGGGTGAAACTAGTTTCATGTTTTGATTTTAATGTGTTCACATAGACTAACAACAGTTCCTGAGTGTCTATTTGGTGTGGAAGAAGCAAACTGCATGACTCAGCTTACAGGGGAAAATCATCTACGTACGGTCCTCGACTATAAATGCGGTCCTCTCGACCGCCATACCGGTGGAAGGTACTTCGGTGGAAGGTGATCAGTCGATGAAGATGTTCATACGACAAGGATGATCATTAGCAGCAAGATCCAGATAGCAAGATCCAGTAGCAATGAATACTCCGACAAGGTTGATGTTTCCAGGAGCTCTTACCCCATGTTCACACTAAGGGGGCGAATGTTAGGAATATCTATGTTGTAGTGTGAACATAGAATATTATGTAAGTGATTATATTATCTAGGATAATATAATATGTGTTGTAATAATTAATTACATTATTGTAAATGTAATTATGAGTGGGTGAGTAAATATTGTTATGAGTTGTTGAGTAAACAAATCATTAACAATATTAGTTTTGTGAGAAAACAAAATCTCACGTATAATAGCATGGAGTTGTTTTAGGAGTTATGTGTGGAGATATTTATGGAGATTATATCTCCTTAAATATAGGAACAACATCTCCTATTTAAATGGATATGTATTGAGCAAGAATAAAGAGTAAGATTTGAATTTTCTTTATGCAATTATGATATTAACTTTTTCAGCAATAACGTATCCACTAAACCATTTTATTTTCCTGCTATGTCGATTCAAACAACCCAATAAGACATGGACCACAACACCTCTAGAACAACCACATTGGAGAAATGCTTCTACTAACATGATGTGTGGTGAATGATTCAAAACCGTAAATGAGTAAAGTCGAGAAATGGAACCGCCGGTGGTGATTGGAACACAATTTTTATCACTTATATTTTTTAAAACAATTGGTAAAAGTTAAGAAAAGTCATTCCTAAAATAACGTGCAAAATGGCTTTGTGTCCACCATAGCGTAGATTGTTAGCATGATCATGTTCTCTAGTGACATGGGATGTCACAACAACATTTAAACCCAATTTATAAGATCATTTGATCGTTTAGTTGAAGGCATTTTGATCCCAGTTGATCACATTGTTGCATGGGACAACAACTGAAAATCTAAGAAATTCATTTCGATTTTGACCCATAGTTTAGGGAGCTTTAGTAGGAAACTGAAATCTACCACTTCTAACCTTTAGTATTTTTCCATCTCAATTAGTCGCAACAATTGGTTTTGAGAAAATGGATTTGGGAGCTAGTTTTTCAAGTGTGTTTTGGAGGCCTCTCAGGGTTGTTATGTCACAAAAAAACTAGAAAATCGCATGAATCAACTCGGAAAATGAGGTCACAACTAAATTTTTGGGTATGAATTATATTCTATAATGTGCATCAGATTATTTATATATAGGAGAATAGATGAGAGTTGATAGAACAATATGTCGACTTGGGGTCACTTGTTTTTGAAACCCATTTCGTATCGAATTTCACTAAAAATGTGTTGAAATACAATAGCAAAACTTTAATAGTTAGCCCCAATAAGTTACTACCAGTTCGAAATTCATTAGCCATTGTATGTCTTGTTTGACTCCCTACATAATAGACTATTGGCTAGATGTGTTTGTTTTACCATTTGAGTATTAGGTAGTTTTTGGTAGGCCCTTTGTAGCCATTTGGCTAGATTGTAGAATAGTAGAACTAGGTCTTTTTGATTTGTTTGACATCCTAGGACACCCTTGGAGGGTGAAAGCTTTTATAATATGATTATTGTGATGTGTTATGTGTGTTCTAGGTTTAATGTTATGACCCAGAAAAATTGGATTCTATGAGACATTTTTGGTGCTAATTGATTTGGTATAAGTTGGTCATTTTAATCACCATAAGTAGGCATGGTTGTTTTGCAAATTATTAGTAATTCAATAGGAGAGTATAGTATTGTTCCTAGATCTAAGGAGTATGTTTTGGGTGTTGGTTAGTTGGATTTCCTCTTGAGTGATCTGTTAATTCTTGGGACACTCACTCGCAATGTTAAGGGCACCACATTTAAACCTAACAAAACCCTTTTGGTATGGGCGTGAAATGAACAAGTGTACCTTGTTGTAGAGTAACCTAATAATGGAAAAAGTTTTTCCACGTCTTAAAGCTCCATTATTATAAATTAGAATAATCTTCGATCCTCGTGTATACACTACCAATCTCAATTTTATAACCCTCTTTATAAGGAAAAATTCCCAAACAACCTTATAACCTTGTTTTCCTTTTGAAGTGTTTGTCTAAATAAAGTATACTTGGATGAAAATGGTTGTTAACATAAACTCCTCTAACTCGTCTCTAATAAATATGTAGTTCCCACTTCCCTTTGACACCTTTTGATACTCGATCACGATAACGCTAATTATATTATGGACATGATCATGGACTTTATTATAATATGATGTTAGATGTTAGATCATGGATTATTGTTGACTTGATTCAGTTATGATGCATGATGATTACTAGAGACATTTTAGATATTGATGTTGATATCTTGTTTAACATGGTTATATTATGGATGTTGTTCGGACATGTGATATTTGGATATTGTGAGTAGACCTAGAAATGGGAATTATTTGATGATGATATAGTTGTTGAGTAAAATTACAAATAATCTTGTTGGTTGCTTGGATGTTGTTGTGATTCACATATCTAGATGATCTTGGAATTTCATTTATATTATTTTGGATGTTCGATATGGCCACGAGGACGAAGGGGTATTTGTGTTTTGCGGGTTAAAATATCACAACAAACATCGGGGATTGGAGACCACCCACATTGGAATTCTAGATGAATTCAACAAGGTCACTTGTGTGGTAACTAGTATTTGTTGTGCGTGTTTGTGTGTGTTAGGGATTCCCATGTGGGGATCACCTTTAAATGTGACCAAGGGGTTACGTGTATTTATTTATTTGTTCCTTTGTTTATGTTTGCATGTGTTTATTTTGTGGTGCTTTTACCCTTTCATTAATTATTAAATGGTGTGTAAATATTGTGAGTAATCATATATTGTTAAAATAAATAAATCAAATATGTCATAAGAAGGTAATTAATAGAGTTATTGGCCTTGAATTAAAGTGTTGTAAGAGATGTGTAAGTGATGTGTAAGTTAACTTTTGAGTGTGAAACATTCCACCTTCTTGGAAATTCGAAATTGTCCTTGGAGGCTGATTTTAGAGGCTTGTGGGACAAGTTAAACTTCTCCCATACATCTTAAATTCATTTACCAACTATACCTATGGTTGGAGAGTTGAAATTTGACTTTTATAATACTTTTTGAGAAGGCAAATTGTAAGTTGTAATTGCACTTTTCTTACATGATTTAATTTCAGTCCTTTGGGGTGTGGGTTAGATTTGAGTGTGTAAGTAAATTGTCATTTTTTTCACCCACTTATTTACCATGCATTGGAGAATGAAGTTGACTTTTGGGGTTGGGGTTGAGGATGTGTGATGTGGCATCCTACATGGATCCACCTCATCCTCTTCCCTTCCTTCTTCTATAAAATTCTAATTCCTTGCCTTCTTTTAGGGCTGCTTCACTTCAGAGACTTCATTCTTGGGTGAATTCTTTTGCTATTTTGGTGCTCTTACTTTGAAGAAGTTTTTGGAAGATTGTTGCATGCTTGTGCTTGGCTGATTTGGATTGCTTGCATTGGGATAAAGCCTCATTGTTTTGGAACTTGGAACAACTCCATCATGGGGAGGTAGGAGCTTGACTCTTGAAATGCTTATTTTTGTTTATGAAAATATTAATGTGTGAATATTTTGGCATGTTTGTGGGCTGTTAGGTAGATGGCCTAGGAATGGTGTAGGAGAAGACTATGGGGTTTATTTTGTGGGAGGAACAAGTGTGTTTTAGGGAGGTATAAGGGTGGAGGGAGTTGGGATTTTGGTTCCACCTTACAAAGAAATAGCTTTCATTTATTTACTCATTATGGGGTGCCATAAGAGGTTAGGGAGGCATAAGGAAATGTGAGGAATAAGGGGTACTTGGGGGAGGCATAAGGAATGTCAGGGTTTTGATATACTATATTTTGGCGGTTTGTAATTCAGGTGGTGATACCCATTTCCCCTTTTGGGAGGCATAAGAAACATCCCCCATAGTTTCTTGCTCCTTTGGCTTGCTTGATGAAGCCTCAGTAATGTTTGTCATGCTTTAATGTAGTTGTAAACTACATTCTATTTTGGACTGTGTTTTTATTGTGAAAATGTTGCTTGTGTGTTTGTGGAAGCCTGTTGTTGCCATGAGTTGGATCACATATTTTATTGCATTGTGGTTGGGGCTCGGGGCCAATGAATAAGGATGGCTTCTCCTCTTTATTGGATGTCTTTGTTAGGTGGAGAGTGTTTCCTTTCCCTACTCTTATTGTGATCACAAATTAGAAGAATGAGAAATATGCATGTTGCTTTGTTCGGAGCTGAGAAAAAGACAGTTTAACAGTCCCTTGTGAAATGAAATATTATTGTAGCCCTTTCCCACTTTGAAGTGGATGATCTGTATATTAATTGTAATGGAAAGATACTTTGTATTGACAATGAAAGTTGAGTTTGAAATGTAAAAGAGTTATACTCTGTATTCTATTTTTGGAAAGAATGTGAAAGAATGATACGTATTTTGTATATTGTATTTTGAAATCAAATGGAAAGGAAGTTGTAAGAGTTTCATTTTAATTAATGGAAGTGTTTTCCTTTGTCATATGATATTATTTCCATTGGAAATATGTGTTTAACATGCACTATGAAATCTCTGTTTAGAAAGTGTAAAAGTGAAACATGTGAGAAGAAAATGTATTATTTTTTCTTGTTTATAATATATGATTTTGGAAAGAATAGAAAGCGCATTCTTATTTTAAATATCTGATTGAAAGAAAGAAAACTATTTATGACCAAAGCATGAAATGAATTCGATGTTTTATTTCATGGCAAAAGGGATAGTTAATTTTTGTTTTGTAAATGTATACACTTCTTTTAATTCACCTTTGTATGCTTTGTAAAATTCCTTTATCAAATGTTCAAATAACCCTGCAAATAGATAAGAGGCAAATGAAATAATCAATTGGAATTAATGAGGAAAAAATTATCCCAAACCAAACTAAAAACACTTAAGGAAATGTCTTGAAAATCTTCCAATCGTGCAAGGCAAATCACAGGTTTATCTTTATGTAACAAAAAAAAACTTGTAATTTCAAAATGTAGATCAAACCAACAATTTTACACTTGCTATATATCCTAAAAATTTCCTAATGGAAACCTCCATGTCTTTTTGACATGTTGAAGGAGAAAGAATGACAAATTTGAACAAAATTTTATAAGTTAAAATTTACCAGTTTGCAATGTAAAATCATGCATAACGTTTTCATGAAATTGACTCAAATTTTATCAAAACAATAATTTAATGAATCTGTATAAAGAGGACATCGATAATTTTCTAGAAAGTCCTTGTTTGCCCAAAACCAAGATCTCTATCAAAAGTTATGGCCCTTTAAAGTTTTTCTTCACTTGGCTCCAAAAAAAAATTGGGAAAATTTTCCTTGGTGGGCCTGCGGGCCCGAATTTTTCCCTTAGAGTTTAGAAATTTTTCGGGAAATTTTTCCAAATTTTCCTGCCGCTGCCCATGAGCCAATCAAAGGCTGCCACATGGCACCACGAGGTGTCGGTGGAGGGGCGGATCCCTTTTTGCCTTTTTGTGTTTCGAAAATTTTTGGGAAAATTTTCCCACCATCCCACCGATCTATTGCCAATCAGGAGCTGCCACATGGCATCATGAGACAATGGCAAAGGAGTGGGTCCCTTTTTACCTTTTTGTGTTTTGGAAAATTTTGAGAATTTTTTTCAAATTTTCCCCATCGTCCCGCTGGTCACAGCCAATTAGGAGATGCCATGTGGCTTTCCGAGGTGTTGGCGGAGGCATGGGTGGATGTTACCCCTTTTTCCATTTGGGTCGTTAAACAAATTTTCTCCCCACCGCACCACTTTCCCTGCGTTGGGTTAGGAGACGCCACGTGTCCCTCGTGGACTCGCGGGAGCACGGGTGCACAGGTGGATTTTCACCCCTTGGAAAGTTTTCTCCTCGCGGCCCGCTGACCCGCCCTTGGGGAAAAATTTCTACCCTGGGTCGACAGCCCGCTCTTGGGGAAAATTTTCACCCCAAGGCCTGCCAGCCCATAACTTGAAAAATATGAGGAGTTAGGAGGACTTCTTTATATCAATGGAAAGGTGAGGAAATTTCCTATCCAATGGGAATGATTTAGGAAAATTTTGAATGTGTTAATTTTGGGTAAAATCAAGTTGAATCTTTAAATCTGTTAGAGAGTAGGTATGGTGAGGAATTACCCTCTTAACCTAATTGAATCTTCTAACCCTACATTTTGGACCTTGTAACCTCTAATGATTTTTAACAAAAGAAAATTATATTCTAGTAGATTAGAATTGATCTATAACCTTGTTTGTGGCAATCGATGATGTCTTGTAACCTGGTTCAAGACTCTTTTAAACAAAAAAATTATTCCATAATTTTTGTAACTAATCCTAGGTTGTTCTTGGGTCTCAAGTGGATTGTTTTAGCAGGCATTACACAATATATGATAAGGGGAAATGATTCTTATTGTCTCTTTTAATACAAGGGCTTTACACATAGTGATATTTCATAGTTATTTTATCCTCTTCTTGTAAACTAAGAATACATTGAGCTATTAGACCCGACTTTGGTTTTCACAACTTAATTTTTTTATCAAGGCCCTTTAGTATAACATTTGGAATTAGTTTGGGTAATGTTATAGGTATTTATAACCCTTCTTGAGTTTGAAAGACCCAGTTTCACACTACGATCATTTACTAAGTTTTTGGTGAAATGTAACTTGGTTAAATCATTTCACCTTGAAGGTACACTTGTGAGACCAACCTTTCCCAAATTGGTTAACGGTATTAAGAATCACGTCTATGACACTAAAAATTATGTGTAGAAAACATGGAATCACCCTATCCCTCTTACCTTATCTCGTAGATAGAAGAACAATGTTTATATGGAAAATAAAAATCTCTCTCTCTCTATCTCAAAAAAAAAACTTAGTTTCAATTTATTTCTTGGTTGGGAGAGATGGTATACCAATGTTAGTGTTGGCTCGTGGAATTACAAGTAATATTGTGTAATTATGGTAAATACAATGATTCATAACCTACAAAAAAATTGAAGTACATTTATGTACTTATACCTTATGACCAAGAATAAAATCGTATTATTATATATAAATGGGAAGTTTGTAGAGTGTATATTTTAGGTGATCATAATTTATTGTTTCAAATGAAATAAGTGATAATTATTATTCTTTGTTGTGCAATATTCATATAATCTGGATTACACACTAAATTGATGGTCTTGTGTAATTAATTTAGGCATTGTGCTATCATTTTAGGTTCTACATGAGAAAGTAATGTGAATCATATAGGGTCACAATAGTTTCCCTATATTGGATATCCTTTTGGTTATTGGACTCTTAGGAGACTTCAGTATAAAACAAATTGGCTTAGAGGATGCCTATTAACTTAGTAATAGAGAAATGGTTTGAAACTTAGTGAAGACTAAAGAATGATGAATTTTTGTTCATTCTACCCACCTTCGGGTAACAACATATTTTGATACCGAGTAAACATTAATTAAGAAATGTAAATTTAGAAGTTATTTGAGAGCTAGTTTTTTTGGGGTGCTCTAGAAAACATGGCCGCATTGTTCATCATTCATTATGTTGGTGAATTTGGAGTTCTTTATATGAAACAAAAACATTCAACCTCTAGTTAAGAAGTATATTTATATACATCTCTTTCGAACTAATGGGTCATTTATGGTCAAAATAATTGTTGAGTGAAGTTAACCTAAATTCCATATTTTGAGAAACATTACGCTATATCTTTCCGAAAGGAAAAGGTGTATTGACCTCTTGAACTCTTGAGAAAGGTTTGAACAGAAAAGTTATTGTATACCATCCAAGTTATTATTTTGTTATAGTATCTTGATTGGTTTTGGAAAAAGCCTTTTTGAATGATTTTGTGTCTCCTAAATCATTCATGTATTCTCTTTGTAATAGTGAAAAGAAATGTTAAATTTAAGTAAAATTTTCATGTCTTATTGAATTGAAAATTTGTTGTTTGTTATTTTATTAAGGAATTGTGGCTTTGTTGGGCTACTTTAAGATCAAAATTTGATCTATCATGGTGAAAAATTAGGTAGAATTCTAAACAATAACAAATTAAACTATCATTTATGGATTTTCTAAAGAAAATGTTGAACCAAAATTGTTATTTCCTAGAAAATGGTCCATGCTTTATGAAACCTTGACACCAAATGGAAAATGAATCCTAACTTGATGGTTGGCTATATATTTCACCCACGATTTACTGGTACTATAACTACGTGAATGTAAAAATACTTTCCAAATTAAGTCATCACCCCCTTTATTATGCTTAGTACTAGGTGAATCTTCACCTTTGACCCTTTAAGGAATAATGCTGATGCTAGGAAGATTTGAGGGTCTCTTGAAATAGATTGCCCATGATTTAAAAGAGCAGTTTAAGCTAGAAATTTTTCATTTCATAGATTACAAAATATTACTCCTTCTCGTATAGTTTTTACGATGTTATTTGGTGCTTTTATGCACATCATGTGTGCATAACTTGATAAAAATTTAAACAACAATTATGTTCCTTTGGCTCACCCACCAATAGTTTCCTTTAAATGTGGGCCTTATGTTGCACATCCACTTACGCGGACCCTTGTAGGGAAGTTAGACGATGATGCAAATGAATCTTTTTGGAAGCTACAATTTCCCTTGGTTAATATTCTCCTATTTGAGATAAACTTGACTTTATACCATGTTATATTTGGTGAGGCATGTTTATTGAGACAAAAACAATATAGTTCCCTTAAAGTGACCCTAATTTTTGACATCCACTTACATGTGACCATGTAGGGGTTTTAGAAAATGATGTTAACAAAAAAAAGCTCCTTGGAAGTTATAACATTCTTTACTTAAATTCTTAAAATGAGAGAAACAATTAGTACAAGACCAAGTTTGAATTGGTGGGACATTCTTGTTGTGACTAACAACCACATGATACGACATGATACCTCATGAGGTCATATCCCTATCTCTTCCAGCGTCTTCCAGGAGGAAGTCTAATCTTAGGAGAGGGGGATGTAGTGCCCACCTCTTTCGGCATAAGTTCATTTGTTGACTCATTTCATTTACTAGATTTGAGATATTGATTTAGCACCATTTTGATATTATGTGGTTTTATTATAAATTATTTGGTGACACGTGAGATTTTTTAGGACACGTGGTGCCCATATAGTATTATGATCATCATATTAGTTTTCTCGCACCTATATGGTTGTGGATACTAGCATGATGTGATGTAGTTAGTTTATCTAATATATGATGGATGGATATTGATGTTGTTGTATACTTTGATATCATTGGTTGATAATGGTAATTTGGATGTCATCATGCAATATCTTAGATGGATCTTATATCTTGATTTACTATGGATGCATGTTGTTAGAGTATATTTATCTCATTTTGATATCAATTTTTGTATAGATTAGAATGAATATGCATGATTGGTTTAATTATCAATATATTTTTATTATTCTCTGATTTATTGTATCGAGCATGTATGTTTAATGTGTGAATTGAGTGTGCAGATTACAGGTCACACAAGAGAACGTAGATTTTAAAGTTGCAACTCAAGTTGCACAAGCGTGATGGGCAGAGTCCTTTAGCCATACATGATCTTTATGTAACCTGTGTGTATAAGACGTATTCATTTGTGGGACACCATTGGTGATTTCCTAATTTACCTATGTTATGTTAATTTTTTAATCCTTGTACTAAATGTGTTTAAGAACCTAGTGGTCCCCACTTACATTAGTGATGTTATTATGTTAGTAATCTTGTTTTTAATGGTTTGGGACCACCGAATCATCATTTGGGTGGGCCCCACAACCTCTATCCTTGAGCCACTTTACCTAACCTCAAACTTAGGATAAATATGACATTTGTAAGGGCCTCTTTTCACTTTAGGGGTCTCCATTACACTCGATATTGACCCTTGGACCCTACATATGTGTAGGGTCTCTTTTCAATGTGAAATGATATTTTCTCTCCCATTTAACCCCTCTCTTGTCACTATCTTGTAAGTGTGGTTGATTTTTGTGATTTATTAAAAGTTGAAGTGTGTCATCTTATTGGTTTTTTAGGAAATTTAGGAGATTACTTCCTAAATGTGTTTTGTTTTATGTCCATTGGCATTTTGGAATCTTTTATTGGAGAATGAGATGGGTGACACATGTCACCCTCTCATTTGTGAGGATTGGAATTTGATTCTTCTTTTTATGCCTCCTCATGGAGAGGGGTATGGACTTTTGCTTCTCATATTCACTATTGGGCATTGGAGAGAGTTTGGAGCTAGGAGCTTAGAGCTTAGAGTGTTTGGATTGTTTTGGATAGGGATATTTTGTTTGAGGTAGGCCTTCATGCCTCTCATTTTTGTTTGTTTAGAATGTTGTGTAAAAGTAAAATGGTTGTCGAATGTGATATTGTTGTCTTTTATTTTCTCCATCCATCCTATTTTGTGGTGGATTTTGGAATTGTAGGGAAGAGGATAAAACCCCTCTTAAACCATGTGTCTTAATGGGCAAGCCATGATGGTATTTCTATTATTCCTCCCCTCATATGGTTTTATGTGGAAGGGGACTATTCATATGTTTTGAACCTCCTCTTCGTCCTTGATAAGAAAACCATGCTTGGTTTGAAAATCCTTACAAGGAGGAGGCTTGGTGTTTGGGATGGAGTTATAAGGAGAGTATTATGGATGGAGTGATAAGGAGGGTAACATGGAGATTCTTTTTAGTGTTCCTATGGTTAGATCACAAAATGGATTACAATAGGCCCCTTGCCACTCTTCCCCTTTGAGGAAAACATTGAGTTATCCTCTTCGATTTTTGTGTTCCTATGGTTGTTTTGTATTGAATATGTATGTGTGCTTTGTCATTCTTTGTATCCCCTTACATGTGCATTCTTGAGGCATGCATTCTCTCTCTCCTATGGGCTTGGAGGGAGGCTAGCATGTCCTCCATTTGGTGGAGATCACATGTGATGATGCCACTTGGTTGGGAGGAAATTGGGCCTCTTTCTCTTGTGCATTGAAGACTTTCATATGGAGTGGAAGCTTGAAAATTTGGTTTGGAGAAAGATGGAGAAAATTTTAAAAATTTGGGCCTGCGCTTCACCTAATTTGGGGAGGCTTGTACACTTGCATTTAAAATCTTTGCATCTTAAAGGTTATGGATATCTTGGTATCTTGAGAAGAAGATTTGAAATCTTGTATTGTGATATTCTTGAAATCCTTATTTTTAGGTGAAGCCTTATTATGTGTTCTACTCTTGTAAAAGTGTTACAAAGTTGTTATGAGCCTTTCCTTATTTTATTTAAAATAATGTAAGGAAGTTTGATTGAATTTGGAGATATATATAATCATTGTATTATCATTGAGTTGAAATGCATTGCATGCTTGAAGCATTAAAATGTACCTAGCTTTATATTTGTAAAGTTGGTTTTGTGAAAGAAATCATGTAATTTGGAGACACTTTTTATTAGTGAAAAGTTACTTTCTTTGTTGTGATTTATTGTGGAATGGAAAAGAAAATGAACTAATTGATTTTGATTATTTACTTGTGATTTTTAAGTCAAAGTATTTGAATATAATTAAAAAGTAGGTTCTTCTAAAATCTGAAATTTAAGGTTAAGTTAGTAACTCAAGGTTCATTGGCTCTTCTTGAGTTTTGTTGTGAGAGAGAGAGAGAGAGAGAGAGAGAGAGAGAGAGAGAGAGAGAGATGTTTTTATATTCAAGTTTAGGCATCTATTATGTTATCTCTACATGGTGTAAGATGTTCCAAAAGAAATCCAATTCTTTTTTATTAGTAGAAAGTATGTGAAATTAGTGTTCAATTTTAAACTATATATATATATATATATATATATATATATATATATATATATATATAAAACAAAAAAATAACTTGTTGCTCTTCCATGATAGCCGTCTAGAGATGAACCCCGCACTCAAAAAAATAAATTCAAATACGTAGTAATCGGATGTGAAATTTAAAAATAAGCATAATAATGATAAACCAGGTATTAAGCCCTCACAATATTTTTCCGCCTCCATGAGTGCATCCGTGAGAAACATGTAGCAGGAAAAAAAAATCTAAAAACAAAATAAATTATAAGAGAGAAATATATGGTAGGCTATTAAAAAAATATCAAGAAGGAATTTGGGGTTTTCTTATCCCACTTTTCATCTACAAGTGGATGATAATCAAATCGTAGGTCACTATTAAATTTCTAAATGGTCCACTTATCATGGGAATGTCCCTAGTTTGTTAATATTAAGTAAAAAAATATAG
Organism: Taxus wallichiana var. yunnanensis; assembly: GCA_018340775.1. NCBI lineage: Eukaryota > Viridiplantae > Streptophyta > Pinopsida > Cupressales > Taxaceae > Taxus > Taxus wallichiana. Next base: position 606,058,781 of record CM031241.1, on the reverse strand, counting down.
AGGGGGCCTTTCACGTAGAAATAATTTATACGTAGCCTAAAGAAGATGGGTAATTGTTTTTTTGTTATTATGATGAAGTTAAAAGTAACCGTGGTTTGTGAGTCATTAAATCTTTTGGTGGTAGACTTAGTTATTTTAGGTCAGCTTAAAATAATTAAAATTTATTTGGCTTAAAGTGGATCTGAAAATAGATTTTGCACTTTCATTTGAAATTTCGAGTTAGTCAAGGAAATCACTTAGTAGAGAAATTACGAGAATTAAAAGTTACATTTTCTCATGCTTGACGAATTCTATCAATTTCAATATATTTTGGGATCATTATTAAGCAATGATAAATCACCTAACATCTTTAATTTGCTTAGTGTTGTGATCCCCTTTGGTTTGCTTTAAGCTAACGACAAGGTATTCATAACACGATTTGTCAAGTTAAAATTTGAAAGGAAAGATTTCACGACACGAGTTGTTTTCGCATATAAATCATTGGCTGCGGTTATTGGGAGACTTTGATTACATCTAAATTTTATAATGCCAAAAAAATATGTCGAAGTGCGTAATGCAAAAAAATAATGAATGGAGTTAACTATTGTCGTGGCACACGAGACTTTAAATCAACAAAAAAATCACGATATTTTAGACTTCCATCTTTCAGCTTATTTGGTTTTATAAGCACATAAATTGGGGCATTACATGGTGGAACCCCAAATTGTGGTGTGAGGGTTCTAAAATTCCCTCCTTGAACTCTGAGATAGGTAACTCCTCTATAGGTGGATATACTTTTTGAAAGAAAAAAAAATCTAATTGCATCCGTTAATAGAAGCTTGCTTAAAATCTAAAAGTACAACAAGTTATCACACAAAATACTCAATCGATCCCTTACCATAATGTCCTGTCGTCATATGATTTACTATTAGAAACTTTGGTTTTTCTTTTTCACTCGAAATAGAACCTAGCCTTAACACTATCCATGGTAATCCTTGAAAATTTTCTTTTCAACCTAGTTTAGTAATCTTGAGGTTGAGATTTGGATCCTCTCTCACTCCCTCATATTGGTTATAGTGAGTCTCACTCCTTGTCGAATTATGGGACTCTCTCGCACAAATTTAATTTTCTTGTGAGATAAACATAAAATATATTGAAAAAAATTCTCTTTGTTATTATTTAAAGTAAATTAAATAATTTTTGTTTTTAATATATTATTTTTATACACTTTTTATGCCGAAGGCGTTACCTATGGGAAAAGGCTTTGTGGACATTCATGGGGTATGTGTCAAATTTGGACGGCTTAAATGATGGTTTTCTCTTTTTAACAATTTTTCTTTTGCTATTTTTAACAATTTTGCTTTTCTAATTTTGCATGTTGCTTTGGCTTTACTATTTTTAAATTTTATTTTATAGCTTTTGCATGCATTAACCTTTAAATATTGGTCACTAACATTATAATGTCATTCTTGAGACTCTCAGGTCAATTCCTGCATTAAATTGAATTATGCAGGTATGCATTTAAATTCTTTTTATACTTATATGTAGCAGTAGAACTATATTTCTTAGCCTCCTCTTATGACCAGTTCTACAGCTTTGGTTCTTGGTCAATGAGGTTCTCACATTACGAATATCCATGTAGACTCACAAGATTCATATGCTTGATGCTTCCAAGTTTGAGCTCGGTTCCAACTTCACGCAAGTTTTGTGGGTAGATTTTAGATTTATTTATTTTATGTGATTTCTTTGTTTTTGTTTGGTGTAATAGTTCAAGTATTCTCATTGATTGATACTTTTTAATACATCTGTCTCTATTCATTCATTTGTAATAGTTCGACATTCTCATTGATTGATACTTTTTAATACATTTGTCTCTAATCATCTATGTTCGGAAGTAAAGATGATGCTCACGTGACATGTTTGATTTCACATACGTGTCAAAATTTGCTAAATTTGATAACTATGTTGGAATGTTTTTCACCCATTCAATTTTGTTTGGAAGTAAAGACAATTCTCATACGATCCAATCGATTCCATACATATGTAAGGACATGCACCCATTCTACTCTATCGAGGTATACCTCACCTAGAATTGGGTGCAGTATCTTACTCAATTTGACATATAAACATTTCTGTCTAGGATTTGAATCCCGGTCTCTGTAAAGAAAGTCCCGTTTATTTACTTCAGCTTTTTCCACTCACAGTGATTGATACACATTCGATATATACACCATCAATCAACTGTATTTGGAAGTAAAGATGATGCTCATGTCCTGAATCAGCCGTGTTTGGAAGTAAAGATTATGCTCATGCAATGCACTTGATTCTATACATATGCATTCAGATGCTTACGCGTGGAAATCTATAAATTCTTATCCTGCATAAAAGAACACACAAGTTTTTTATTTTCATGACATCCTGTTTCTAAAACTTTAACAAATCTTGACTTGTTGTTGAACGGATTTTTCATTTTACTGCTGCATAAATTTTCATCTTATACCTAGAATCCCATCTATGTTTTTTATAATGAAATACATGTGCTATTTGGCGGTGTTGATTAGTTTGACTCACAGTAAGAGGAGAATCTGAGGATATTTACATATTATTTTCTTCCAGTCCTAGAACAAAATATTTACAGAAGAAAGTTAATTTATTATCTACTCACAACTGATCAAAGATCAGAAAATTGCAACACACAATTATCTTGTAAGTTTGATGTATGTTGATCATAGGTTGAGAAGTGACATGGTTTTTAGAAGAAAATCAATTTCATACACTATTAGCAACTAATAAAAATGAAAATAAGGCTCTAAGCTCCCGGTAAAAAGAATTGTAAGAGGAGAAACCGAAAAATGAAAGGAGTGTCATTTGAGATGGCTTTTAATGTATCACTTGGGTTTCAAAATTTGCGGTTAGACATTGGTAACCATGCAAGACATGGAACTATTACAAACAAATAAATCGCATAAAATAAATAAATCTAAAATCTAAAATATACCCACAAAGCTTACTTGAAGTTAAAACTGAGCTCAAAACAGTTGGAAGCATCAAGCATAGGAATCTTGTAGTGTCCACTTCCCTTTGATACCTTTTGGTAATGATAATGACAATGTTGACTATACCATGGACATTGTTATAGTTTTGATTTAATATGATGATTAGATGTTAGAGCATGGATTATTGCTGACTCTGATTCATGTATGATGCATGATAATTATTAGAGATATTTTATATATTGATGTTGATATACTATCTGACATGGTTACATTATGGATGTTGTTCGGACATGTGATATTTGGATATTGTGAGTAGACCTAGAAATGGAAATTATTTGATGATGATATAGTTGTTGAGTAAAATTGCAAATGATCTTGTTGGTTGCTTTGATGTTGTTGTGATTCATATGTATAGATGATTTTGAGATTTTATTTATATCATTTTGGATGTTCTGATATGGCCATGAGGCCGAAGGAGGTATTTGTGTTTTGCAGGTTAAAATATCACAAAAAAAAACATCGGGGATTGAGGCCAACCACATTGGAATTCTAGATGAATTCAACAATGTCACAATGGAAACTGTATTTGTTGTGTGTGTTTGTTGTTGTTAAGGATTCCATGGGGCGGGGGATCAACTTTAAATGTGACCAAGGGTTTTATGTATTGTTTTTATTCGACCCTTTGTTTAATGTTTTCATGAATTTATTTTGTGATGCATTTGCCCTTACTTTATTTATTAAATGTTGTATTAATATTGTGGGTAAGTATGTTGTTAATATTAATTAATTAAAAGATATCATGAGAAAGTAATTAATAGATTTTTGGCCTTGAATTAAAGTGTTGTAAGAGATGTGTAAGTGATGTGTAAGTTAACATTTGAGTGTGAAACACTCCACCTTCTTGGAAATTCGAATTTGTCCTTGGAGGCTGATTTTAGAGGCTTGTGGGACAAGTTAAACTTGTCCCATACCTCTTAAATTTATTTACCAACCATACCTATGGTTGGAGAGTTGAATTTATACTTTTATAATGCTTTTTGAGAAGACAAATTGTAAGTTTTAATTGCACTTTCTTACATGCGTTTAATTTCAGTCCTTTGGGGTGTGGTTGGATTTGAGTATGTAAGTAAACTATCATATTATTCACCCACCTATTTATTATGCATTGGAGAATGAAGTTGAATTTTGGGGTTGGGGTTGAGGATGTGTGATGTGGCATCCTACATGGATCCACCTCATCCTCTTCCCTTCCCTCTTCTATAAAATTTGAATTCCTTGCCTTGTTTTGGGTTGCTTCATTTTTTAGACTTCATTCTTGGGTGAATTCCTTGTTGTTTTGGGAGCTCTTGTTGTTGGAGAAGTTTTAAGATTGTTGCATGCTTGTTGTTTGGTGGATTTTTGGATTGTTTTTTGGAAACAACTGCTGTTTGGAACTTGGGAAACTCCATCATGGAGAGGTAAGAGCTTGGCTCTTGAAATGCTCTTCTTTTATGAATGTAAATGTTATTGTGTGAATGTTTTGGCATGTTTGTGGGTTGTTGGGTAGATGGCCTAGGTATGGTGTAGGAGAAGACTATGGGGTTCATTTTTTGGGAGGCACAAGTGTTTTGGGGAGGTATAAGTGTGGAGGGAGTTGGGATTTGGGTTCCACCTTACAAAAAAAGCTTGCATTTCTTTACTCATTATGGGGTGCCATAAGAGGTTGGGGAGGCATAAGGAAATGTGAGGAATAAGGGGTACTTGGGGAGGCATAAGGAATGTTAGGGTTTTGATATACTATATTTTGGCGGTTTGTAATTCAGGTGGTGATACCCATTTTTTTTTGGGAGGCATAAGAAACATCCCCCATAGTTTCTTGCTCCTTTGGCTTGCTTGATGAAGCCTCAGTAATGTTTGTCATGATTTAATGTAGTTGTAAACTACATTATGTTTTAGACTGTGTTTTATTGTGAAAATGTTGCTTGAGTGTTTGTGGAAGCCTATTGTTTCCATGAGTTGGATCACATCTCTTATTGCTTTGTGGTTGGGGATCGGGGGCCAATGAAGAAGGATGGATTCTCCTTTTCATTGGATGTCTTGGTTGGGTGGAGAGTGTTTCCTTTCCCCTGCTCTTGTGGTGATCAAATTAGAAGAATGAGAAATTTGCATGTTGTTGTTCTGGAGCTGAGAAAAAGACAGTTTGACAGTCCCTTGTGAAATGAAATTTTATTGTATCCCTTTCCCACTTTGAAGTGGATGATATGTATATTATTTTTAATGGAAATATACTTTGTATTGACAATGAAAGTTGAAATTCAAAATGTAAAAGAGTTATACTCTGTTTTCTATTTTTGGAAAGAATGTGAAAGAAGGATACGTATTTTGTAAAGTTGCATTTTGAAATCAATAAATGATGTATTAACTTTCTCAAATTACATTGTGGTATTGAATATGATCTTTTAAATGTAATTGAAATCTCTGATTGAAAGAAAGAAATGCGTATGAAGGAAATGCAAGACTACTCTATTTTGTGAAATGGATGATTTGAAAAGAATAAAATCTTGCAGAACATTTTCAAAATATTGACCCCTTAAAATTTATCAAAATCAAAATTTAATGATTCCTATGTAAAGAGGACGTCGAGAGATTTCCAAAAAGTCTTTGTTTTCCAAAAATCGAGTTATTTATTGTAATTTATGGCCTTTAAAGTTTATCTTCATTTGGCGTAAAAAAATAATTCTAAGCATCCACAAAATAAATTTGGGAAAAATTTCCTTGGCGGACCTACGGGTCCAAAGTTTCCCTTAGCGCTTCAGGAATTTTTTTGGGAAAATTTTCTAAATTTTCCCCGCCACCTCATGTTAGCTGCGGCAGCCAATCGGAGATGCCACATGGCGTCGTGAGGCATCCGGACAGAGGAGCGGGTTCCTTTCTTCCTTTTGCATTTTTAGAAAAATTTCCTAATTTTCCCTCCGCCCGTCGGCCGCAACTAATCGGATGCTACCACGTGGCCTCACGAGGCAACGGCAGATGCGTGGAATCCTTTTTACCTTAGTGGTTTTCAAAATAAAATTTGGAATTTTTCTAAGTTTCCTCCACCTCCCGCTGGCCCGTAACCAATCAGAGGCTACCACGTGGCACACGAGGCATTGGCGGAGGAGCGGATCCCTTTTAACTTAGTGTTTCGGAAAATTTTTGAATTTTTTTCTAGGTTTCCTCCACCTCCCCATTGATGGCCTTAACCAATCATAGCTCGAAATTTGGTGCCTTGGGCGTTGGTGGAGACGCAGACCATTTTGAGCCCTAGTGCTTTTCGACCAAAAAGACATAATGTCTTAAATCGCTCTTATGCCGATTTTCCACCAAGGTGTTATAAGCCAACACGTGTCCTCTTCGGGCTCACAGAGGAAAATTACACTTTTTCCCCGAGGAAGGAAAATGCACCAAATTTCTCCTCTACTCCGTTGTCCTGCGCATGGGAAAATTTCTTCCTTAGGCCCATGCCCGCAAGCCTTTGCTCTTGGGAAAATTTTCTCCCAAGGTCCGTTGGCCTATAACTTGAGAAATATGAGGAGTTAGGAGGACTTCTTTATATCATTTGAAAGGTGAGGAAATTTCCTATCCAATGGGAATTATTTAGGGAAATTTTGAATGCGTTAATTTTGAGAAAAATCTGATTGAATCCTTAACTGAGTTCTAGGAGTGGATAAGTTAGAATTTACTCTGATGATTTTAAATATGTATTCTTTTCCCCACTGTAATTAAACCTTTATCTTGTCTTAGATATTGTGGAATTAAATACCTTGGGTATTTAATTATTTTGGTCCCTTAACCCTAAAATTTTAATAAGGGAATATTTAGCTAATATGTCAATGTAATCAGTGATTAAATTAATCCCTAAGGAGATTTGAGCTAGGTGTGGACTTATTACACTTGTTGCTTTATAATGTGGAATTAGTAATTATTATAATGGGAAAATTTATCAGTTGAATTTAATTTTCCTTGAGACTTTGGTCGTTAACACTTAAAAAAAAAATTATTCCATAATTTTCTAACTAAACCTAAGTTGTTCATGGGTCTCAAGTGAGATATTTTAGTATGCGTTACAAATCTTGTGAGTCCGCATGGATATTGTCTTTCTCCACACGGAAACTTGTTGTTTTATGATTACATGGTAAACAACTGCTGTGGGACATCCTACATGATGAGTAAAGAAAGTGAAGATTAATATTTTAAATTTTATGAATCAAGAGCTAAAAGAGCCATGAAAAAAAGCTAAAAGAAATTCTCCTCGAATAGGTAAAGGCATAAAAATATCCTACATATGTGAGTGGTAAATACAATATTTTCATATTATATGAAGAATTAATGTTTATTGGATCGTATGGCCTCTTTAGGCATGCTAAGACTGGTATTAAGCTATAGTTACGGACTTGAAAATAATCAAGATAGGTATAGGCATTCCACAACCATTTTAAGCTTCAATTAAGGATTTAAAGTATCAACAGTCAATTCAAATGCCTTCCTAAGCATCCGGTGATTATATCTTGACAAGAAAAAGAGTTATCTTATTGAGAGAACACATAAATTTTTACACTAAAAATGGGAAAAGGCCATTGTAATAGCTTTCAAGGTAGACACAATAGTGGACAGAAAAGAAGGCAAAAAACCATAGCCATTATAAACTTATACAAAAATATAACTAAATGTGAAACCAAATCTAGTGTTGTAGTGCAGATTTTGAAGCGAAAGCGCAGTGGTAATGCGATCGAAGAAGAAGCTATTGATCATGAAACAATGCAGAGATTTGTTTTCCCCATTATAGTGAAGCTTGAGCCTGACAATTATACAAACCATTAGTGCAGATTCTAAAATCCTCCCCTTCTTTTAATCTATGCTCAATTTCTACATCTTGTGACTTGGGATTATGACAGGTAGTTTTCTATTCTCTTACAATCTTTTCAAAGAACAATTGTATTTGATTAGGAAGAGAGAAAATTGTATTTGAAATTTTGATTGCATATGAATTTGGATGCAGTTCTTCCTTATCGGGTGGGAAATTATAAAGAAAGATTTATATATTATTGAAAAACCCTCACGGGATATATGGGACAATAAAAATACATATATAATTTGAGCCTAGAACCCAATAGCATGAGTGTGTTTGTCATCCTCGACTTATCTTTTTACATAGAGCATACAAAAGTATCTAGCTGTTAACTTATATAACGAGTTGAAGACTATTTTCAGAGAGATATGAAAGTTGATCCATTTGATGTCAAAGTTATTGTGCAAGTATTCACACTTTTTGTAGTTGGCTTGAGGTGGCCCTCTTGCTACTGAAGAAGCATTTTTAGATATTATTGCTACAAATTCTTGGGAATCCTTTTCATGCGTGGAGCTATGCACACTTCCTTTGGAATCTTTGGAGGTGAAGATAGTTGTTATCCAGAGACAATTTCATTCACTTTTGGTCTTCTATCGGGTTGTAGAAGTGGTATGTGATCAAATGATATGCATCCTATGGGGATCAGTCTTGGATATTAGTAATTTTGTGAAATTTTCATGATTTTAGTTTGGATCCATATGCTCAATTTTTTTTTAACTAGGAAGAGAAGACAAATTTGTATTCCCTCAAAATCAAATTGAGGGGTTTACAACTTTCAACGAGGCTTTAACAAAGTAATGCAAAAGTCGGTTTTGCATGATTTACAAGGAAGATCAAAGAGTTTGGTCTACAGAATGAAGATTCTTTGTTGTGAAGTGGATCAATTTGAACCAATGAAACATGACTCTTTGCTATTGTAACGAGTGTAATTACATGTTGATATAAATGAATTATTTCTTACTTGCAAATATGATGTGTGGTTGATATAGAGAAGTATTATGATCAATACATAGTTCTATTAATTGTTGGAAGAATTTGTTGGTGCTCATACTTTTTCGTCCCATTTTCCATTATTTTCCTCGATCTACGTGTTCGAGACATTTTATCTCTTGATGTGGGTGTTTTGAAAGTTTATACCTCCACTTGAAATGCCTTGAATTGTTTGTAGAATCCATTTTCATGTCCCTCCTTGAAAAGTCTTTGAGCTTGCCCTGTTTTTGCCCTAATTTCTTCAAAATCCATGGGCTTTGCCATTTTTCCTATTTTTCCCGACCATGGAAGCTCGAGAATGGTTAATCTATATTTGTATGCCTTTGAAAATCCAAAATCCATGGTCGAAGGGATGCTCGGAACCATGATTCACTTGTTTTGTTTTAAAAAAATTCATCCTTAGCGAAAAATCGGGTTTTGGGCGTGAATGGTGATTTTCTGTATTTTGACGGTTTGATGGGTGTATTTTCCTATCAAAGTTATTCCTCAGCATTTGGAGGTCACATGGATTCTTTTGGTTGGTCAGGGGATGGTGGGCAAATGCTTTAACTTATCACTTTTTGATTTTTGGCAAAAAAGCAAATTTGGTCTCGTGGCTCCGCTCATTTCTGATTGGTTCTTTTGGTGCTTACGTGGCTTCTTCTAATTGGATGGGGCACGGTGCGTTTGTTTTTGAACTTTATCTTTTTTTTTTACTTGGAAAACGGTTTGAACTCACCCCGCGACCCATTAAGCTCGATTAAAGAAAATTTTAAGTGGCGGGGAAAAGTCTTACTTTGACCCTGTAGGAGGACACGTGGCAAAGCTAATGGCAGAGATGTGGGCCTTTGGAGGTAAGTTGAATGTTTTTCCCTTTTGGAAAAATGGAATAAAATTCTAAAATGGAAGCGTGCCCCCACCAAATAATTTTGAAACCTTAAGGTTTTTGAAGTTGCGCCATAACAACATGTGGCGAGCCCACACTCATTCAAGGTCTCAACCTTTGGGGATCATCTCAAGATGCGCCATTGTGACACGTGGTAGTTTGAAAATCAAGCGGTGGGAAGCAGACCATCGGAGGCAAATTGGATTTTTTTCCTCTTGTCATCAAAAGGATTAAAATCTCAAAATGGCCTGCAAGCCTGACAAGAAGGAGGTCAAGGTTGGCTTTGAAAATGTTAAGAGGCAGGAGGTAGGCCATCGGGGCAACTTGGTTATTTTCCCCTTGATGTTCAAATGACTAAAATCATAAAAATGGCGTAAGCAAGCCCAATAGAGGAAAGGTCAACACTTGCTCTAGTCAATGGTAGAGGTGTGGACTCTTGGGGAAATTTGGAAAAATTTCCTTTTGGGAGAAAAGAGTTAAAAGTGAAAAGGAAGTGCGGTTCGCTGGGACCCACATTGGGACACGTGTCAGGCCCATTTTTCAAGGGCGGAGCTACGGGAAAACTTGGAAAATTTTCCTTTTCCAAAAATGAGGTGAAATAGCAGAATTTGGCCGCGGTTCCATTGGGACCCACCTTAGGACACGTGTCAGGCTCATTTCTCAAGGGTGGAGGTGTAAAAAAATGTGGAATTTTTCCATTTCTTCAAAAGTTTGTAAAAGGTCAAAGGAAACACCCGGGCCCATTTTAAATTGAATCTTCCACGTGGATGGCCCAAATTCAAAGTAAAGATCAATGAAAACTAAGAGTCTGAATTTGATTTTCCCCATTTCTTGAAACATGCCAGAAGTGCGATTCTTCATGATTTCTTGGTATTTTGTAGTGCCCACATTTTACGCACCCAAATACAATAGTAAAATACCAGGATAATTTTTTTTTTTGACAAGAAAACATAGTAAACCACCACATAACACACTTACAGTTAGGGCTAGTCATAGTGAGAAATTATTGGAGGTTATTTATTTTAATAATATATATTGAAGTTCTTAACTTATGTTTTCAAGGAGGCTCAGGATATGATTCGTACAATTCATCTTACCAAGCTAATTTTCTTCCTTTTACACTGAGTAGTTAGCTTTAAGTCTTCTCTATTATAACATTTCTTTGTTTAATTCAATTATTTAATTAAGGAGGTAATTTAATCCCATAAGGTCTTTTATCCACACTTATGCTACTAAAACTCGCTCATACCCTTATTACAATATGGATTCGCTTTCAACATTCTTAAGGGGAAAAATTACAAAGCACCTAGGAAGACGTTAGAGGAAGGAGGCCGAATTGAATTCATCTTTAGGACCTCATTAGTTATTTACCAGGATTTAATTGAAGTTTGAGAGATTTATCCAGAATTATTAAAGATTTTACTTAGGCTTCACTGAATGAGTTTAACAAAAGAAAACAATTTTCTTTCTAAATGGCTGAGAGATAGATTGCGTGGTTTCTAAATTGATTTCTCCTACTTATTAAATCTTATTATCTTCTAGAACTAACCATTGATTTCAATTCACCATATAAGGGTAATGTTCGCTAGCCTAGCTAGGGTTAGCAGGTTATATAATTTTACTTCACAAGGGATAGTTTCATCTTTGATCACTTATGGAATTACTTGCTCTCAAATTGGTCACCTCTACGTTAATTTATCTGAATATAAATTTTAGTTAAACTCCTATAAGGATTAGCCAACCCATTTTATTTTAATTAAAACACATCATTACTAAGTCTTAGAAAACTTTAACTCAACATTTAATCTCAAGGGTAAAGTTTAACAATACTCATTTACAAAAACAAAACAAGGTTACATCGATTCTTTCCAACACGATACACAAGCCAAAGGGACATGCCAACTCTAAGGAACCATGCATAGGGAACAAGAGAGTAATAACATTGACCAGGGAATGCTAAACTATTCTTAGAATACCGATAATCCATTAAGGTCTCTCAACAAGGAGGCAAACCAATTTTCTTATATTTTCCATGATAGTCAAACAATCCAAGGTTTCCAAAGTTAAGATGACCAAAGCCACAATACATTATACTAAGACACTAACCCTCTTCTAAAATTTCCATTGGACCTTATGAATAGTTGAACAACATAAAAAGGATTCAAGAAAAAGAACTTCTCAACAAGAGGTTGATGCAAAAATATACAAGTCTATCCCTCATCTACTCGCATAAGCCATCTACAAAAAATTTCCACAAGAGTCAGTTCATGAGAACTGAGCAAGATAAGGCTACACAAAGCCACCATAACTATTATCTAACAATACCATGAAAGGAAAAACTTTATTACAAGAATTGGGTCAATTCTCTCAATACTAAAAAAAACACCTCAATTTAAAATACAGTCTCAGCCATGTCAATCAAAGAAGAAAGACCTTGTACTTTAGTTATAAACAAAAGCAATGAAAGTATAACAATCTATAAGAAACAAGATTCCCATCAAACAATTAGATAATTACAAGATTGGAGTTTAATATACATGCCATCCATCTAGAATTATCAAAAGATACCAAGAGCATAGGCTTTAATGTTATATTTCTAACAGACAAGAATTGATCAGCCCAACGAGGAACACACGGTGTTCAAAGGTCAACATGAAAAGCCAAGCATGCTAAAATTTTCAACCCTATAATCATTTAGAGTATATGAGTGAAATTAAATACATGGACACGACACAACCTAAGTTTGAAGTGAAGGAAAGGTATATTTGACTTGACCCTTAACTCCCAAAGATTCCCCAATCATTCAAGAAGGGTCAATACCCTTATAGGCCAGTAACAACACAAGAGAAGAATGGGGGGGGGTTATTTCAAAAAGAGTATACAAAACATCATCCAAATTTATATCTCTAAGGAATTACAACCTCCACAATAATTCTAAAATCCGGTTAAGGTAAAAGAAAATATCTCTTTTCCATATCAACAATAATTTAAGGCAACCCTTGATAACACAACCAACCATCACACATAGATACAAACATAAATTACTAAGTGACATTAACAAATCAAAACCTTCCGCTATGAATCCATAAGACTATCAAATGCAAGATGAGTTTTCCCAAAGATTAATAATGTTTAAGGAAAATTTCATCCAAAATATCATGGAAAAAACAAAACCTAATATTAATTAATAGCATTAAAATTATAAAAGAGACCCTTAACTCCCAAAGATTGCAAGTTATAAAATAGAAAGAAATGCCATCAACAACATGTAAGAGAAGAATGCTAAGGGGGGATTAGACCAAAACTATCATCAAATTTATATCTCTAAGGAATTATAACCTCCATGGATAATTCTATAGAAATCTGAGTTAAGATAAAAGAAAATATCTCTTTTCCATATCAGTGGATAATTTCGAGGCAACCCTCGAGGATGGCCTTAAAAGCCTAGTCACACATAGATACAAACATAAATTACTAAGTGACATTAACACAATCAAAACTTTTCATTCTAAAAGTTTTAATCCATAAGACTATCAATAGCCCAAGATGATCACCCAAAGATTAATAACGTCTTTCCCGATTTCATCACAAAATATTAAGGTAATTGTGGAAGATGATTTAATAACATTAATAGCAAAATAAAATTATAAAAGAAAATAATAAGATGATAGGAAAATAGAAATAAATGCCATCAAACTTATTTTAACGAGAGGGGGATTAGACCAAAACTATTCTAGTGTTAACGAGGACAACATATTAACTACGATAGAAACCTCAATCGTGATAGAAGAAGATATACATAAGTGGAAAAGATGAAGGTGCTGAACTGAGGATGGCCTTAAAAGCCTAGGAAAACATAACAATATGGGAGTCTAAGAATGCAAGATCTAATGCGCTTTCACACTAACTTTTCATAGCGATAAAAATTTAAAAAAGAATAGAACAAGCGAAAGGAGAGGTCTCCAAGCGGTGAAGGCACTCCAATTCTGACAAATCAATACAAGGAAATCTGGTTCGATTTCACGAGAAAATTATAGAATAGGGAAAGTGTAGAGTTATCTTGCCTTCTCTTCCAACATTTGACAAAATCCCAAAAAGAAAAAGAAAATAATCTTAGATCAGATAGGGAGGAGCCAACATTCCTCTCAACTTATTTCCATGGACACCTGGAAATCTTATTTTACAAGATAAGGAATAATACTTAAAACACAATCGTAGAAGAATCCTATACATAAATGAAAAGATTAAGGTCAAATAATCAAGAAAGGAAAACATAACACCCACAAAGTGGCACATGCATGCATACACTTACACTTGAAGGATCAGTCTTTAAAAGTGAAAACAAGAATAGAAAAAGTATACGGACTATTAAGGCGTCCAACCGATAAATCAATACAAGGAAGGTGGTGGATTCAATTTCACGATATATTACAAAAAATATAGCAATAGTTTTTGAGCAAAGTGTCAGAGTTATCTTCTTGGGAAGTATTACGAGGCATCCAAACTTTTCATGAGGTCTAAAAACAACAACCCTCTAGTTGAATCTTAGGATAGTCTATGCAGCATGCGAGGCACCGGAACATTCCTTCGAAACCCAAACTCCATAGACACTCTTCTTCTTACAATCTACATTATTCACCCAAAATTGTATGTCATCTATAACGAGTACTCAACTGGTGGACTGTAAAACCAAAATCATATAGAACCCACAAGATAGAAGTGCGTTCATTGCGTTTCAACAAAAATGTGAAGAAAATACAGTATTAGTTTAAACAAGTTTACTAGAGATTTTAAAAACTCACAATAGTTAGTGTTCAGCGATTCCAAGAAAAATGGATATGAACTTACCAGGGAACATATTGTGTCACGTTAAAACTACAATCCCTTACCTCAAATGTCACGTTGTTCTTCTCAAAAGTGACCACAATTCTCACTCTTCAATACCATGTAAGAAGGAATCCTCCTCTACCTATGTCATACACCAAATATCTCTGTGAAAATCTTATCATTTCACCCTTCAAATGGTAGCGCCCCTATCTGCAAGCAAAACGTGGGAGAATGAATTGTCTTAAAAACATGCTAGAAGGAATATGGTTTTGAAACGACACAATCAGATGTCGCTGCACTTGAGGAAGCAAAAAAAATGACCTAGATAACCATGAGCAACCAACAACTTCTCCACAAGATTCATGCAGCTACTGCAAGAGTATATTCCCACCGAACCAAATAAGGCTCCACACCCAGAGATCTCCACGCAGCAAGCAGCGAAAGGCATTTAGCAAGTTATAGAAAAGGAACAATAATCTAACTCCATGAACACGCACTTCCTTCCCCCAGACGTGGGCAAAAACAAAAGAAAACAAGGCGTGAATAACACATTAAATGCAGCATGGGCCAGTAAAGGCAGCAGGTTCGATTTAATTGGAGGATAACTAGAAAGGGAAGAAAAAAAAAAGGTGGCCACCTCCCAACTAGAATTAAGACCAAACAAGGGTCAACACGCCTTCTCTAACATAAAATTAAAGGAAATGCAGGTTCCATCCTCAACGCACTTCCACAACTGACAAAATTAAATAAAACTGAAGTGTACAACTCGCAAGGAAGAAAAGATGGTGGGGGTTGCATGGTGCCTCCATACCAAACAAAGTCTAAAAAAAAAGAATAATACGCATTTCCACGAAATGGTGGGATGCCAACAAAAGTGGCTAACGTGGGTGAAAACATAAAAAATTCTCATTAATTTAGATATATATATATAAATATGAGTGGAGACTTGGTCAGCTCCGGTGGTAGCAATATCATTTCACCTTCAAAATGACAAACAAAACAAGTATGCAAGCAAACCTAGTCGACCAAGGAGGAACTAGAGATAGCAGTTTTGAAAATGAACACAAGACAAGGGCCAACCACAACGTCACAACAAGATACCCTCCTTTTTGCGTGAATCGAGGATCGATCCGCAAAGCCACCAATCTACACAATAAAATTGCTTATCGATAATCAACAATAAAATTAATAACAAATCGACGATCAATTGATGAAGTTATCGTCCATCGATAATTAAAATAATAATATTATTATTATTTTTATTATTATTATTATTATTACCACTTAAAATAATTATTAATCATATTAACAAAGACTGACATACCAGCTCGACAATAAGGTAAAACAATAATACTATAAAATAGAGGCCAATCGACAATTAAATTAAAATAACATTATTATCATTATATATTATAAATATATATATAATCACTATTCACATTAATAATGACCAAGTCATCATTAAAACCACCTTAAATAGGAATTCAAGAAGGAGATTTTTCCATAGGGTCCATCAAGAGGTGTCGATAATGACTCGAGAGAGCAAGGAGAGGGAAGGTGCTAAAACATCACTGAGACATGGTCTAAGATTAAACACACGGACGTTCGACGAAGTTGAAAAAAACAATTGGGGTAAAAACGGGCATTACATTCTCCTCCACTTAAGGAAGCATCATCCTCGATGCGACATACAATGAAGAAGGATAAATGGTAAGCAACAAGAACGAATATGGTGAAGGAATGCTCTTAGGTTAAGATTTTGACACAAAAGCATGGTCATAGGGTGGCCTTAGGAACATTTGGTAGAATATTTTAACTTTCAAGGTTCTATAAAGATTGGTAGTTCCCTCTTATTTTTATTTCATTAATCTCTTTCTATTAACATTATTCTTAATTTAAGTCCTTTAAAATTTCATTTTTGTATAATTTTAGTTTATTCATTCTGTGGGTTCCCATCATGAACTAACGTCACAACACCCTATCAGGGGTCATACCCAACACTAAAATTCCACAAACATACTTTTACATACTTTCATGACCATATCACATCACAAGGGTTTCACCAAACCATGGAATGACAACAAGTAGACCACATAGAAAATAATTTCCAACAATTACATCCTAGACATAGATATAGTACACACACATATGACTGAAAACCAAGTCAACACGCTGATGCATATACAATAGGTATAACATGCCCCAAAATCCAATCGCATGACATAGTGCAAACAATACATAGTCCATACCAACCAAGAGGAGAGTCAATACAAATGGAAATAACAAGGTGTCAAAAATACTCACACAAGTACACCTAACTCATTATACCAATCCCACACATAAAAGGCATCACGAAACAAACCCGGTATCTCCAAAGTGCAAGGTAATACTCCATATACCTTCCCAAAGCATCACAAATAACCTCCATATTCCTCCCAAGAGGAAAGAATCATCATGCCTAAACCAATCGGGTCACTCAACCATAGAGCCCCATCAAGAATATCAAGTCACTCAACCATAGAGTGCCATAAGGAATATCGGGTAACTCAATCATAGAGGCCCATCTCCTTTCTCCTTTTAAATGAGGCCGGGTCACCCTATGGCCCTAGGCACATAGAGCCCCATCACCCCAAACCCAAGTGACATAATAACTCATGGTTCAACAACCCACTAGTTATATGTAACTCCTTGGGGCGTACCCCTATACAATGAAGTGGGTCCATAGGTTCCACCACTCCATGGTGAATCCCATGACCCTATTCCAACACATTACGACATTAGAACCAACATAACAATCCATTCAAATGCCAAGTGGAAAAATAAAAGCCTTGGGCTAGGCTAGACTACAAAACTTTTAAATATGATAAGAAAGTCTTTAAAAATAATAAAAACAAATGGCTAATTAGCCATGGTTAGTGCAAAATCCAATGTTAATGCAACAACCAAATAAATGCCCAAAATATAAGAACATGTCAATCAAGAAAACATGGCTGGTTCTAATAAAAGAGATAATGATCAATTTACAAATAAAAATACATATAGATGAATAGCACATTAAAATCACTATGTGGCCTCATATCTCCACCAAAGGGGTACTCATCGAGTTTGGCACTCGAACATCGAGCCTCACTCATAAAAAAAATAAACATGTAACATGTAAATGAGTAAATCAAATAATGTAAGCTGTCATCATTTTGTCTAAATC
This sequence comes from Taxus wallichiana var. yunnanensis, assembly GCA_018340775.1. Classification (NCBI taxonomy): domain Eukaryota; kingdom Viridiplantae; phylum Streptophyta; class Pinopsida; order Cupressales; family Taxaceae; genus Taxus; species Taxus wallichiana. The sequence continues at coordinate 606,041,052 of CM031241.1, read as the reverse complement.
ATTACTCCATACCCCACAAGGATCAACATAGTCAAAATCACATAGGATTATTCAATGAATAATCCAATAGGAAAGAGAGGGAACTCTAGTTGCATAAGTTGAGCCTAAGGTGGTGCACACCCATAATATACCGAGAAAGCTCAAGTATATTAAATAGATGGAAGTGGGTTTTCGGTATATATAAGACTCCACTTCCTCACTCATACTCAGCTCAAGACTATGAACACCTAGTCCATGCCTCCTCTCTCCACACATACACTCTTGAAAATTTATCCCCTTAGGGTTATCTAGTGCAAGGTTCACAACATACATATCACTACATTACTAACACAATGGTGATTCACATAACTACCATAACATCTTACACATGGTATATATATACATGGTATAACAAAATCATTACTTTCACATGTTGTACGATACATCACATCACCACATCCTACGCACCCAAAGTGCAATCACACAATAGGGTCATACTCACCATATGCCCCTAAATCACAACATGAACCATCACATATTACATGAATTATACATATGAAGGACACAATGTCTAACCTTACACATATAGTTAATTACAATACAACATGACAATGATACACAGTCATTACCACACGATAACGACATCACGATAAAATTCCTTTCACTTTACATCAATTTTGTCCTCAATACATCAATACATCTTCACATCCCATAAGGTCAAAATGTTTCCACTGATCTCCAATCCATAGTAACATTATAATTCTTTTCACAAACAATAAGGTGGTACATCACACATGGATTCCTCATTGAATCCACAAAAGGACAAAGAATACTCATACCAAGCACATCACCATGATAACAAATATGCACTAAGTGAGATGCACCACATGTGCTTTCATAGGGTCACAAATCGACATAGACATAATTCACTAACAACATATACACATTACTCTTCCAATATCCATCACCATCATGAAGATCATCACAACTCAACCATCCATGCAGGTTCGATCATATGAACACCATACCATATGTACGCCCACATTTCATCACCCAAATACAATAAAATACCGGGATAATTTTTCTTTATTTTTGACAAGAAACATAGTAAACCACCATATAACACACTTTTAGGGCTAGTCATAGTGAGAAATTATTGGGTTATTTATTTTAATAATATATATTGAAGTTCTTAACTTAAGAAAACATAGGATATGATTCACCACAATTCATCTTACCAAGATAATTTTCTTCCTTTTACATGAGTAGTAAATTTTAAGTCTATTTATTATAACATTTATTTGTTTAATTCATTTATTTAATTAAGGAGGTAATTTAATCCTATAATTTCTTTTATCCACACTTATGCTTTCTTCCTTTTACCCTTATTACAATATGAGTAGCTTTCAACATTCTTAAGGGGAAAAATTAAAGCACCTTTCGTTAGAGGAAGGAGGCTGAATTGAATTCATCTTTAGGACCTCATTAGTTATTTACCAAGATTTAATTGAAGTTTGAGAATTTATCTAGAATTATTAAAGATTTTACTTAGGCTTCACTGAATGAGTTTAACAAAATAAAACAATTTTCTTTCCAAATGGCTGAGAGATAGATTGTGTGGTTTCTAAATTGATTTCTCCTACTTATTAAATCTTATTATCTTCTAGAACTAACCATTGATTTCCCTTAAGCTCATTTAAGAATTCACCATATAAGGGTAATGTTCGCTAGCCTAGCTAGGGTTAGCAGGTTATATAATTTTACTTTACAAAGGATAGTTTCATCTTTTATCACTTATGGAATTACTTGCTCTCAAATTGGTCACCTCTACGTTAATTTATTTGAATATGAATTTTAGTTAAAATTCTATAAAGATTAGCCAAACCATTTTATTTTAATTAAAACACATCATTACTAAGTCTTAGAAAACTTTAACTCAACATTTAATCTCAAGGGTAAATTTTAACAATACTCATTTACAAAAACAAAACAAGGTTACATCAATTCTTTCCAGCATGATACACAAGCCAAAGGGACATGCCAACTCTAAGGAACCATGCATAGGGAACAAGAGAGTAATAACATTGACCAGGGAATGCTAAACTATTCTTAGAATACCGATAATCCATTAAGGTCTCTCAACAAGGAGGCAAACCAATTTTCTTATATTTTCCATGATAGTCAAAACAATCCAAGGTTTCCAAAGTTAAGATGACCAAAGCCACAATACCTTATACTAAGACACTAACCCTCTTCTAAAATTTCCACTAGACCTTATGAATAGTTGAACAACATAAAAAGGATTCGAGCAAAAGAACTTCTCAACAGAGGTTGATGCAAAAATATACAAGTCTATCCCTCATCTACTCGAATAAGCCATTTGTAAATTTTTTTCCACAAGATTTAGTTATGAATCGAGCAAGATAAGGCTACACAAAGCCACCATAACTATTATCTAACAATACCATGAAAGGAAAAACTTTATTACAAGAAAATTCTCTCAATACTAAAAACAGTCAATTTTAAATACGGTCTCAAACCATGTCAAAGAGAACTAAGAAACAAAAAATAAATAATTAAATAATTACAAGATTGGAGTTTAATATACATTCCATCCATCTAGAATTATCAAAAGATACCAAGAGCATAGGCTTTAATGTTATATTTCTAACAGATAATAAATGATCGGACCAACGAGGAACACACGGATGTTCAAAGGTCAACATGAAAAGCCAAGCATGCTAAAATTTTCAACCCTATAATCATTTAGAGTATATGAGTGAAATTAAATACACGGACACGACACAACCTAAGTTTCGAAGCGAAGGCAAGGTATATTAGACTTGACCCTTAACTCCCAAAGATTCCCCAATCATTCAAGAAGGGTCAATACCCTTATAGGCCAGTAATTTCCTTATGCCCCCACAAAGTAAGAAATTTACCCTTAAACTTTATCAAATTTCCCTCCTTATGACCCCCACAAATTTCCTTATGCCCCCACAAAGTAAGAAATGCAAGCTATTTCTTTTCAAGGTGGAAGTCAAATCCCAACTCCTCCAAAATAATTCTAATGCCCTTTGGCATTCCCTTATGCCCCCCAATGGATTCTCCGTAGCCTTCTCCTACACCATTCCTAAGAAGTCTACCCAACCAACCAACAAACACACAACAAACATTCACCATTTCATACATGCATACAAAAGAAAGAAGCATTTTTAAAGAGTCAAGCTCCTTGTTAGGAAATATAATTTATTAGTGTTCCATTATTATAGATATTGTAAAGAGAATAATTATGTGAGTAATTATTCACATATATGGTTGTATTATTTGATATTTGTGATATTTTTGTGAGTTACAACAATATCACGAGATATAGGTAGATTGTTGGAGCAACTTCTAGAATATAGGAATTGCGATATCATTATATATTGTATGATCAGAATGAATTAAATGTATTATTATTGAAGTATTATTCCTTGTAAATCTATTCTTTGTGCTTTTCATTTGGTACGAGCATTGCATTCCTTCAATGGAGAAATAATTGTCTACGAGGGTGGCTTTGTTTTGTTGTCCCCAAATTATGTGAAAGAGTGTTAAAAATAATAATCATTCCAAAGCAGTCATTGTGGATCTTTAGGCATTGAGCTATAGATAATCTCATTCGAAGATCAAGGGAGTGGGATACATTATGAAGCTGCGTGTTTTTACAAGGACAGTTCTATGATCTATTTCCCCTGGAGATGTGCATCAAAATGGAAGCCTTGAAGATTACTCTCTGCTGCCTATAGCTATGTGATGCGGGAGCATAACTTGCAGAGGCCATAACTTTTGATCCGACTCGTTGGATCGTCTTGAAATTTTACAGGGTGGTAGATATACATTAGTACTATGCTGGGGTCAAATTTTCTTGCAAGGTTGTGCTCATTTTGGCACGTTTTCAGGCTCGGATTCCGTCATCTAGTGGCCTAAAATTGGCTCCGAATGTTTTTTCCGCTTTTGACTAGGTATTAGAACTTTAATAACTTTTGTTGTGCTTGTCAGAATAAGTCCAAATTTCGCATGAGCCCTAATTTATGAATGCATATTTGGCACGCAAATTTTGGGGTCAATCTGAGTTGTTTTGCATTTTAGGGTTTTTGGCATTTTAGGGTTTTGGCATTTTAGGGTTTTAGAGTAGTCTTAAAATAAAAGGAGAATTGTAATGATGTAATAGATCAGTGTGAATTCCAGAATGAGAAGTAAGCTATTGTGAAACTCCTGGTTTTATTTGCAAAGCTATTTATGTGTGTTTTTGGAGGTATTTCAACCTCTTGCTGTTTGGATTCACATCACTATGCGAAAGACGTCATGGTTGGCCAACACTATTCCCGAAAGATTTTTTTTAAGGGCTCGTATTGTTTTCGGTTATAAGTAGATCAATGCTCCTCATACATATTCTCCCTAGCAGAATGCTACACCTTTGAGAGTATAATCGACTTGATTCGTGGCTGTGAAAAGATATGTCAATTGTGGCTATGTATTTGTAGTCAACATATGATCGTGATCCATGAAGTCACTTCTCTACGTCCTCTAAGGCAAATTGGTGCAAGGATTTGGTGTTTATCTTCGAGATCTGCATCCCAGTCCATCATTTATCTCAAACATCGCACATTCTTACGCCCTGCTGACGACATACATGAGTATTTAATCAACTTGGCTAAGGTTACTGTGTTCTTCGTGATGTGCTCCACCCATAATCTGCATTGAGATCGAAGAATTTAAAATACGGATCCTTCAATTTTCTCTCGAAAATGAAATGTTAAAAACACACACACACACACACACACACACACACACACACACACACACACACACACACGAGAGGAGTCTATTTGATCTATAAATGAAATTGTGTAAAAAAATTTGAGGGTTATATCTAATGGACCCTCGAGACGATAGAAATTACATGGTTATTGTAACGAAGTTATACCATCTTGAAATCACTAACACATGGTTAGAAAAGCATGATAGATTCAACCCCTACCAAACTTATCATCATGTAGTAATACAATGCTCTCAAATTCTCACCATGAATTTGTAAAAATGTTGAAACATAAATAATCATGGATGACCATTGACAAAATATTTAAAATTGGTTGGATGTTGTAATGGTTGGTACGAGTCACTTGGAAGTGTTCAAAGTTGTCTTTACATACATTTCAATACAACTTTATACAAGTGATTTTGACATGAGACAAAGATCTCATTTTTTTGGATTTTTCAAACTATCTTTGCATATATTTCAATAGTAGCAACTTTAAGCGGTGGTTCGATAAGAGAAAAAACCCTCCTTTTGTCGGTAAACTTGTGGTTTTGGTGATACTTCAAATTCATTTATTTCGCTATAACAAACAATTTCAAAGTCTTTATCAACCTTGATTTGTAAGGAGAGTATTTATAAATAATAGACTTCCAATTATTTGAATAATTCATAGTTTGAATCAGTTTTGATTACTTAAAAACACTAGGCTAACTTAGCAGAGGATAATTATAAGATCAAATTGGATAAATTGGTGACATTTAATATGGGTTTGCTAAAATAAGTTGTAGCTACCCCTTCGTATATATTGGGGTAATAAAGGAGGAGAAGCTTTTTGCATCTACTACTTCGTGTTCTCTCTGTCAGTGAGTACATGGTATACCCAATTGTAATCCTTATTCAAAGGACCATTCCAATTTCCACCTACTAAATATTCCTTTTTGCAGGTCTCAATTATGATTGTTCATGAGCATTGTCTTTCCTATAACACTCCTAACAGGGAATATATGTTTTCCATGTTTATTCTTACATTTTTGTGGTTTACGAGATAATTATCTCCTCATTTGTATGATTAAATATATATCAAGATTAATATAAATTATTTATGATATCTATATAATTAATATTATTTTATATATTTTGAAAGATAATATTGAAAAATTATGATCACTTAAAATTCTTTGGCTACCAAATTTAAAATTCTTAATTTAAACAATAAATAAATCTTAAATATAGTGTTTTAGATGTTTCCACACTCCATAAAATTAGGAGATTATTTCGCAATCAATTGTGTGTGACTTGTTGATTTACATAAATTACAATTTTACTATATTCATTATTTCTCCTGTGGTTCTAAATTTAAAAAACTTAACTAATAACTTAAAAATTATATTCTTATTAATGTTTTCAAAATAACAATACACACACACACACACACACACACACACACACACACAAGGTGTTTAACCGTTAGCCATGTAAATGTACAACAAAATATAAACACAACCACCATATGTATGATGCAATACTTTCTTCATAATCTTATTAACTATTAATAAATATAAATCAATGGTGATAAATAAGTATGATATAATATTTGTAGCTCTCTCTTAATCATGCACTTTTCAACATGGCGAGAATACATGACTTGTTTCTCATCGCATTGGAAAAATTCAACCCATCTCCACGACAAGTAGTTGATGTGGATTCAATGTTTACAACAAGGAGGAAAAGCACCATGGGTTACACCTTTTGGAGAACGGAATCACATTTTTCAAAGTGCTGAAAAACACCATGTGTTTTTAGCATGGTGGAATACATGACTTTGTTTCTCATCGCATTGGAAAAATTAAACCCATCTCCACCTGACAAGAAGTTGATGTGATTCAATGTTTACAACAAGGAGGAAAAGCACTTTGCGGGCTTCGCCTTTTGAAGAAAGGGATCACATTTTCAAAGTGTTGAAAAATACACGTGCATTTTTCAACGTGGCGGAAAACACAACTTTGTTTATCATCTAAACCCTTCTCCACCTGAAAAGTACTTGATGTGAAGTCAATTTTTACAACAATAAATAAAAGCAACGGGTTGGGGGTTGCGCCTTTTGGAAAATGAGATTATGTTTTCAAAGTATTGAAAAATACCATGCGTTTTTCAATGTGGTGGAAAACACACCCCATTTTCCATCACATTGGAAAAATTCAACCCTTATCCACCTAATAAGTACTTTATATAGATTCAATGTTTACAACAAGGAGGAAAACCACCCTTTGGTTGCACCATTTGGAGAATGGGATTGTGTTTTTCAAAGTGCTAAAAATCACCGTGCCTTTTCAATGTGGTGGAATACACGACTGTGTTTCATCACTTTGGAAAAACTCACCACTTCTCCACATAAAAATTAGTTGATCTGGAGTTAATGTTTATAACAAGAAGGAAAAGCATCGGGTGTTGCGCCTTTTGGAAAACCGGATTATGTTTTTCAAAGTGCTAAAAAACAACGTGGCGTTTTTCAACATGGCGAAAAACACAATCTGTTCTCCATCACTTTGGAAATCTTTAACCCCTCTCCACCTCACAAGTAGTTGATGTGGAGTCAATGTATCTACAAAAAAGAAGGAAAAGCAGGGGTTGTGCCTTTTGGATAACGGGGTCGGAGTTTTCAAAGTCTTTGAAAAACACCATGTGTTTTTCGGCGTAGTGGAATACATGACTTGTTTCTCATCGCATTGGAAAATTCAACCCATGTCCACGACAAGAAGTTGATGTGGATTCAATGTTTACAACAAGGAGGAAAAGCACTGCGGGCTTCGCCTTTTGAAGAAAGGGATCGCATTTTTCAAAGTCTTTGAAAAATACAGTGCATTTTCAACATGGCGGAAAACACAACCTATTTGTTTATCATCTAAACCCTTATCCACTGAAAAGTACTTGATGTGAATTCAATGTTTACAACAATAAATAAAAGCACTTTGGGGTTGCACCTTTTGGAAAATGAGATTATGTTTTTCAAATTCTTTGAAAAACACTGTGCATTTTTCAACGTGGTGGAAATCACACCCCATTTTTCCATCACATTGGAAAAATTCAACCCTTATCCACCTGATAAGTAGTTGATGTGGATTCAATGTTTATAACAAGGAGGAAAAGCACCACTGGTTGCACCATTTGGAGAACGGGATTGTGTTTTTCAAAGTGCTGAAAATCACCATGCCTTTTTCAACGTGGCGGAATACACGACCTGTTTTTCATCACTTTGGAAACACTCACCACTTCTCCACCTAAAAATTAGTTGATGTGGAGTTAATGTTTATAACAAGAAGGAAACGCATCATTTTGGAAAAATCCACCCCTCTCCACACGATAAGTAGTTTATGTGGAGTCACTATTATTCCACGAAAAAGGAGAAGGAAAAGCATAATGGGTTCTGACTTTTGGAGAACGGATTGTGATTTTCAAAATTCTAAAAAATACCGTGTGTTTTTCAACGTGGCAAATAACACACTTTGTTTTTCATCGCTTTGGAAAAATTAAACCCCTCTCAACCGATAAGTAGTTGTTGTGGAGTCAATTTTCATTTTAATGAATACATCAAATTACCAATAGTTTAAATTTGTCACATTCGAAATAGTGAGCATCTTATATATACAAACACATACTATATCACTCTCTAACAAACATAAATACTTTCATCTTATGAAATGGAATCCATGCTCCATAAAACTTGACCACAAGAACATTTCATGACCTCATATATTTTAAATGAATGCATCTTTGAAAATACTAATAAATTAAGCTAACCGTAATCAAAATAGTAAACATCTGAACATTTGGCTAGATAAAAAATAATTCCAAATTGTTATGTTCAAGTATTTATTCAATTTGAAATAATTACAAGCCTTCATTTTATGGTATCTTTCATTCATAATTTGTATAGGAGTGCAAACTTCATTTACCATACCTTTTTCCAACCAATACTTTTTTGTTGATTCTCATAGTAAAGATGTCCCTCTTACTATTATGACCTTAAGCATTATGGATGTCGATGTACAATACCTATCCCCATGAGATCAATCACTAAGGCTATTATGCATACATTAGAAAATAAAGAATTATTGGACAATTACTATATGCTTCCACGAGGAAGATGTTGAAAAAAACACTTTGTTTTTATCGCTTTGGAAAAATTCAACCCTCTCCACCTGAGAAGTAGTTGATGTGGAGTCAATGTTTACAAGGAGAAGGAAAATCACCATGGGTTACACCTTTTGGAGAACAGGATTGCGTTTTTCAAAATGTTGAAAAACATCGTGCATTTTTCAACTTGGCGAATAACACACTCTTATTTTTCATCACTTTGGAAAAATTCAACCCCTCTCCACTTGATAAGTAGTTGATGTGGAGTCAATGTTTACAAGGAGAAGGAAAAGCACCGTGGGTTACACCTTTTGGAGAATGGGATTGCGATTTTTAAAATGCTGAAAAACACCATGTGTTTTTCAACTGGCGAATAACACACTCTATTTTTCATCGCTTTAGAAAAATTCAACCCCTCTCCACCTAAAAAGTAGTTGATTGGATTGATGTTTACAACAAAAAGGAAAAGCAGGAGGTTATGCCTCTTGGAGAACGGGATCACGTTTTCAAAGTCTTTGAAAACACCATATGTTTTTCAATGTGGCGAAAAACACATTTTTTTATCATTTTGGAAAATTCAACCCTCTCCACCAGATAAGTAGTTGATGTGGAGTCAATGTTTACAAGGAGAAGGAAAATCACCGCAGGTTACACCTTTTGGAGAACGAGATTGAATTTTTCAAAATGCTGAAAAACACCATGTGTTTTTCAACGTGGGCAATTAAAATACTCTGCTTTTTCATCACTTTGGAAAATTTCAACCCATCTCCACCGGATAAGTTGTTGATGTGGAGTCAATGTTTACAATAAGTAGAAAAAACCTTTGCACGTTGCACCTTTTGGATAACAGGATTGCATTTTTCAAAGTGCTAAAAAACACCATGCGTTTTCAACTTGGCGAATAACACACTCTATTTTTCATCACTTTGGAAAACTTCAACCCCTCTCCACCTAATAAGTAGTTTATTTGGAGTCAATGTTTACAAGGAGAAGGAAAATCACTGCGGTTTATATCTTTTGGAGAATGGTATTGCGATTTTTAAAATGTTAAAAACACGTGTTTTTCAACGTGGTTGAATACGAGTTTTTCATCACATTAGAAAAATTCAACCCTCTCCACCTGATAAGTAGTTGATGTGGAGTCAATGTTTACAAGGAGAAGGAAAAGCACCATGGGTTACATCTTTTGGAGAATGGTATTGTGATTTTCAAAATCTTTGAAAAACAACATGTGCATTTTTCAACTTGGCGAATAACACACTCTATTTTCATCGCTTTGGAAAAATTCAACCCATATCCACCTGAAAAGTAGTTGATGTGGAGTCAATTTTTACAAGGAGAAGGAAAATCACCATAGGTTACATCTTTTGGAGAATGGTATTGCATTTTTAAAATGCTGAAAAACACCGTGCATTTTTCAACTTAGCGGCAAATAACACACTCTTTTTTCATCGCTTTAGAAAAATTCAACCCCTCTCAACTTGAAAATTAGTTTATGTGGATTTAATTTTACAACAAGAAGGAAAATCACCAGGGGTTACACCTTTTAGAGAACGGGATTGGGTTTTTCAAAGTCTTTAAAAACACGTGCATGTGTTTTTCAACGTGGCAAAAAACACATTCTATGTTTTTCATTACTTTGGAAAAATTCAACCCTCTCCACCTGATAAGTATTTATTTGGAGTCAATTTTACAAGGAGAATGAAAATCACCATGGGTTACCCCTTTTGGAGAATGGGATTGTTTTTCAAAATTTGAAAGACACGTGCGTTTTCAACTTGTGCGGTAATTAACACTCCATTTTTCATCGCTTTGGAAAAATTCAACCCCTCTCCACCTGATAAGTAGTTGATGTGGAGTCAATGTTTACAAGGAGAAGGAAAAGCACCGGGGTTGTTGCCTTTTGGAGAACGGGATTCACATTTCAAAATGCAAAAACCCTGTGTGCATTTTTCAACGTGGCGGAAAACACACTCCTTTTTTCATCACTTTGAAAAATTCAACCCCTCTCCACATGATAAGTAGTTTATGTGGAGTTAATATTTATAAGGAGAAGGAGAAACCACAGGTTTCACCTTTTGGAGAATGGAATTGCATGTTTTTCAAAATCTTGAAAAACATCGTGCATTTTTCAACATGGTGGAAAACACACCATATTTTTCATCTCTTTGGAAATATTAAACCCCTCTCCACCTGATAAGTATTTTATGGGAATCAATTTTTACAACAAGTAGGAAATGCACCACGGGTTGTACATTTTGGAGAATGGGATCACGTTTTTCAAAGTGCTGAAAAACACCGTGTGTTTTTCAACGTGGCGGAATACACAACATATTTTTCAAAGATTTGGAAAAATTCAACCGATCTCCACCTGAAAAATTAATGATGTGGACTCAATGTTTACAACAAGAAGGAAAAACACCGGGGTTGTGCATTTTGGAGAACGGATCACGTTTTCAAAGTCTTTGAAAAACACCTTGAATTTTCAACATGGCGAGAATACATGGTGTGTTTTTCATCACTTTGGAAAAATTCAACCATTCTCCACCTAACAAGTACTTGATGTGGAGTCAATGTTTATAAGAAGAAATAAAAGCATCGGGGGGATAGTACCTTTTAAAGAACGGAATCACATTTTTAAAAGTGCTAAAAACACCGTGCATTTTTCAATGTGGGAATACACGACTTGTTTCGCATCTCTTTGGAAAAATTCAACCCTTCTCCACTTAAAAAGTAGTTGATGTGGATTCAATCTTTACAACAAGAAGGAAAACACTAGGGGTTTGCCTTTTGGAGAACGGGATCACATTTTTCAAAGTGTTGAAAAACACCGTGTGTTTTTCAACGTGGCAGAATACACGACCTATTTTTCATCGCTTTGGAAAAACTCAACCCTTCTCACTTGACAAGTATTTGATGTGGAGTCAATGTTTACAATAATATGTTTTGGGGTTTTCATTTCATCAAATATACTAATCTTTCTTGATATTTAACAATTCCATCAATAACATATAGTAATGTGAATGACATTTGAATAATTGTTATAGGTTATTCATTACAAAACCATTGTAATTTATATCTAGTATTAAAATTACATACTTAATGAGTACTTGAATTCTCTAGAATTAACACATTTTCAAACAATATTGATTTTCTATATTATTTAGATTAAATAGGGTACATGTGCATCTCTAGATGAGTTGAACTCATATTAGAACACTATTGACACACAAATAAACAAATTGATATATGACTATCAAAAATGAGAATAAGGTAGACCAAGGGTCACATGGATAAATTTCGAAGAGAACGGGGACTCTTTTCTCATAAACATGTAGTTTACCAAAACCTTTTGGACTTAAATTCCTTGTCAAGTGCATTGACCTAGCAAAGACTTAGAACTACACAAGATAATTAATAAATAAATAAATAATCAAAGGGGGGCCATATGAATACCATAAACGATTGGAAATGATATTTGCACCAATACAATCTTAAATAAGACAGATGATCATAACCCATACTTAGCGAATTTGACATGAATATTTAAATATTTTAGACCTTGTTAATTTTTCCTTTTTAACTAGACTTCATTGATTAGTTTCAAATAAACTGAAGACATTTCATTTTTAGGGTTGTGAAGATTTTTAAAAATCGTTACCAATACGCATTTGGTACCTAAATATAATTATAACATAAATGAATTTTAATAATCTAAACTTTCTCTAAAATATATAAACAATAGTAATTTTAAAAATATAATCCGTAGAAACATATTTAATTAATCAATGCAAAACATATTTAATATTTAAGCTCATGTGAATCAAAAATATATTCGAACAACAAAATAAAATATATTTAAGCTCGTGTGAATCAACATTCGACAAAAAATAAATATTTATATAGGTTTTTCGAACATGTCAAAAGTTTTTAGAACACTCCTATAAAAGCAGTATCTATTTTTTTGTTTTTAGCAGCAAACTTGGAGGTCCTTCCATGTGCAATCTTTTTTGCACAATTTTTGGATCTATCACTGGTTTTATGACCGGAACTCCCATCTTCCTAGCTTATGGGAGTCTCGTATTACAGGTCTCCTCCATCGTGTCATAAGCTAAATTGTATCCACGTGAATTAGAATATATAGTGCGGAACTTAGACAAATAAATCACTAAAGTTTTAGCAAATTGAGTAGAGCTTTAACCATGTTTGCAATTTCTTGTTTTGACGGTTTATTTTGGTGATGTTGGTCTATGTAGACCATGAATGTGGACCTTTGAAAGTTTCCTCCCTCGAAATTGGGAGTAGTCAATGTTATTCCAATGGGATTTGGATGAATACTGGCTGCGTGTATTCATTTTCTAAGAACAAGAGAAACTTAATTCAACAACACACATGCATACCAATATAGAATTAATGTTAGTACGATATATGAAAAATCAAATATACATCATCCACTATGATTAAATAATCATAACATCATAAAGCTAATATCCATGAAAATTCAAGTATCGATAAATGCCAATGGCTATCCTTCACTCAAGATGCTCCCTCCCATAATATCATGATCGTTCCATCGCAAAAGGAATTTGTTGCGATATTATGGGAGGGTGCATTTCTAAGTGGAGGGTCATGGGTGACTTTAAAAATCTCTTCTCAAAGATACAATATACCACCCAACTATGATGTGGAATCCTAAAGGGCAAGCCCCTTCATCACGCATGATGATAGTTGGGCATATTGATGTGGCATCTGAGGGCCTTGACACACCGATTCTTGTCTTTGCTTTAAAGGCACTTTCCCCCATATGCCAAATTGAGATTGAGTATGATATCACATAATTTTATAGTTTCAACTTTCATCAAACATTCACAACATTACAATTACCAATATTTAACAACTAATAAATATATATATACACACAAATGATCTCCACATTCATAATTTTTACAACTATAATGCATCAGGAAATCAAACTTTTCCTATTCTATTTAATTTAACAATTAAGAGAAATGAAAGTACAACTAACCAATACCAACATAATGTCAACATAATTAACTAGTCTCATACGGTGATTAATACACACAAATTGTAGAAATTACCGAATCCTCTATCATTTATTAACAAATACGTGAATACTGATAATACCATAATAATAAACTAGTTCACACTATTATTTAGTGTCTACACACTATTATTTAGTGTCTATATACTAAACAAAATATTTTACCACGTCATTTGTTTTAAAAACATGCTTCCAATCAATTGTTCGATATATTTGTACTTAAGATAAAGTTTCATGATATCCTTGTGTATATCAAGAACAGAGATATATTCCTATTTACAAAGTCTTAGGTAATAGATATGACATCAAATTGCCGTCTTTTCTTATAGTTTCAAATATATTAATTAATAATAATAATAATAATGAAAACTATAATTATTTTCTAAAGTATAAGGTTGAGGTTTAGGGTTTTGGGCTTAGGGTTTAGGGTTTAGGCCTCAATATTAGGGGTTTAGGGTATAAGGTTTAGGGCTTATGGTTCAAGGATTAGGGTTTAGGGTTTAGGACTTAGTGTTCAAGCTTTAGGGTTTATGACTTAAGGTTGAGGGTTTAGAATTTAGGTTTATCCTAAATAACATAATTAGGAAAAATTAACACTAATATGACACCATAAACAATCAAATGATATCTTAAAAACTAATACGATACCCTAAACACTGAAATATTGATATGACATAAAACACTAATGTGTCACCGTCAATAATACACTTGGGACACACTATTCACTAATGCGACATCCTAAACATTTATATGACACCCTTAACACTATTATGATACCCTAAACAATTTATAGAGTCATGTAGAAACCCTAAAAATTCAAAATTCATACCTATTCCTAGTCATGCCTATCACGTGCACAATGTTCCAAATCAGATCTAGAATACATTTAAATCCATCATCCTTCCACATTCTAGTAGAATTCAATATAAGCCCCATACTCCATTTTGTACTATCATTTGAATGAGAAAAGGGGTTTGATAAACATATTGTTGAGCTAATGTACTTTGAGATATTATGATGTACCAACTCTTTTTTCTTGTACCTTTATACTTGATTGATTCTCATTTGATCAAATCTATATCATCAATGATGTATTCTATCATGTGACTGAAGAACAAGCTTACCTTAGCATTTCTCCAAAAATATGCATGATTGATCTCAAGAATACTACCCATTCAAGACAATTAATGATCATTTACACTTCTCTCTAGTTATGCAAACATTTCTCTAGGGTCTCTTATTTCTTATTTGATGTTTGTACTTGTATGTATATCATCACCTTTAGTAGATAACTTACCTTATCTTTTCCCTTTCTCCCTTGTACAATATTCTTCACTATTTTCAACCTACATTGATATTAAATCTTGAGTGGAGCTATATACTATGTTTTCTTTCTCATTCATATCATAACAATCAATCAAAATGCTTAGGTATCCTATTAAGGGGATCACATCATAGTGAATTATGCTTAAGAGTACACTCCAAATTATTGATGATTAATGACCTTCCTTTCTAGATATCACCTTGAATTCAAGACACACCTATCCATGACATACATTCCATTAATGTATAAAATCTAAAGAGAGATTTTGAAATCAAGGAGATCTGCAATTTCCTAATTGGTTTAGTAGTGTTTCCTCAAAGAGAAAGAAGAAGGAAAGTCCTTCTAGAGGATATTTATTTCAGTTTTATAATCAAGATAGCCCTCTTCTATAACAAAAATGAAACCAAAAATAATTTCTAGAATCATAATGGATAAGGGATGTGAAAATCATGTTGAAGTGTTGGTTCCTTCATAGGTAAGAATGAAGATGAGATAACATATTTATACTATCATATTTCTAAATTCCACCTAAGAAGGTCTAAGGGAAGGAGTGAAGCAATACTTGTAGGTCGCCCTTGCCACCCATTTCAAAAAAATGAACAAGGACAAGGAAACTAAGGATTACAATTGATAAGTTTTTGCATTCATATAGAAAATAAGTCAACCTATCCAATCATTTCCCCCTCACTTACATTCATAGAATCAAAAACTATGATAAGGTGGAGAGAATTGGCAACATGGATCACACTACTAGTGTATGTTCTCACTAGGCTCATCTCATAAGGAAATGATACCATTAAAGTAACAATCTTTGTGTACACCAAAATTGAGACAAAATTATAATCTATTGGTTCCAGTTAAGGAGAAACTTGAGGAGGAATCCAATATGTAGAATGCATATTTTCCTAAACTTGAAGATTTTCAAAATATTAAGCTTAATGTCCCTATCGAGGAGGTATTAATCAAGTAAGAGGAGTATGAAAAGAGTTTTGAGATTCATGATGCACCCATCTTCGTATCATATTTTTAAGAATACATCTTCAAGATGAGAGAGAAAATAATCATAGGCTAAAAGCTTCAAATGATATTACGAAGTAACTTTTAATCTCTTGCAGCTTCTACATGACAAAGACATGACACCTATTCCTACTAAAACAATCTTTGATCAATTTAGACAACTAGTAGAATGATATTTTCTCCTAAATTATCCTTTGGTCTTGATTTGATTTATAGGTTCGTCAAATACTTGAATGCTTTTGATAAATTCAACAAGGATTTGAAGAAGTTGTAGTGGCTTCCAAAAAGGATGATTGGCATATGTATGTAGAGTGAGATATGCACTAAATACTCACAAGGATCTGAAGAAGAGAGAATCAAATATATGTTCAATTGTTTCAACACTTATAGATAAAGGTTAAGGATTCCTAACCTGAAACAATCCTTGTGCAAGATGATGATGTCAAGAAACTTTACAAAGAGGATTATTAATATCTAACAAGTTATTTTGGCTATATATTTCCATGAAGTTTTGTAATCATAAATTCTAAATTTCTACTTGACATGTGTAACTTGACTTTTTTAGTTTACATGATTTGAGAAAAGTGTTAATTGAATTTTTAAATTTATAATTTGGATACATATTGATTTTTTCAACGTGTAATTCAATTAAAAATTGACTTGCAAGTCTCTATTTTTAGAAATTTTAACATTTTCTAGGTTGCATGTATCCTTCATTATAGGTGTTGTATTCTTATAATTATGTCATCACAGGTTATTGTAAGGGATATTTTTTCTAAAAGAAATTATGGAAAAAAATAGTGTGTAAAATTTGTATTCAACATATTTTTAAAAGTAAAATAATAGAGATAGATGTTCATATTTTGTGTTGTGGTTTTGTATTTGTTCATTATAATTTGTTCTTATTTTCAATTAATAACCAACTCTTATCATTCTAGTATTCTAAATTAGTACATGATCCTCATTGTTAACTAATATTTTTGTGATTAAAATAAGGATTTTCGTTTTCATATCTAAAATCACAAGTGTTTCATCTTATTTTATTCCATATCATCTTTCTATATTCTTCATCTTATTACCTTTCTCCCATATTACTAATCCTAGAAGAAACAACTTGGGATGAATCCCAACACCCCAAGAATATATTAGTGTAAATATTTCCTTCTCATGCATTTTTAGTTATTGATAAAGGGTAGCTCCCCATTATAATAGAGGAGATACTTATTCTCACGCATCTTATTGCTAGAAACCAATAGTTTTCCTTATGCACAATTATTTACCAATAGATCTATCAAAAAAATACAATAAATATGAAAAATTTTGATAAATTATATATTTCAAACATATAATTAATAAAAAATAGTTCTATAATAATTACAATTAATATTATATAAAAACATTACATATAAATAAATTATCAAAAAAATAGAAACAAGGTATATTTTAACTTAAAATAGTGCATCCAAAGTTAAATTGATTATAAACTAATAATAAACTGATTTTGTTTTGTGTAATGCACTTCTTACTAAGTAACATATATTGAAATGTTTCATAAAATACAAAATGTTATCGCTTTTTCAAGTTTTCTAGCGATAGACTTTTAAAAACCATAAAAAAATTGAAATCATTCCTATGCATGCATGTAAATATACTGAGGACAACAATAGAGAACTTTAAAGAGATACCATTTAATGCAAGAAGCGAAAACCCTACGAGATGATTTGATGAAGATTTAGCGGTTCCTCGGAAAAATTTATGGCGATAGAAGCTGTTAGTGCGAGTTATCCTATGTGTCGTCCTCTCATGTTGGAGGGTCATCTCACATGGGTTAGGTTTAGGTTTTCATATGTGTGCCATGCACTAGGGTTCTTAGCACCATATATGTACCCCTTTTCTATTCGATTTATGAGCATGCCAAGACACTCATTGTCTTTCCTCTATCTGATATTTGTTTCTCTTGAGCAAGTTCTTCCATTCTTGATCATTTTTTCCTTCTTATCGTTGGAGATTTCACGATTCCATTGGAGTCTGACTACTTCGTGGTGCCTCATTTTCGATTCGATTCTCGCAAACTCTTTTCATGGTATCAGAGCTGAGATCGGGTAAACGTGCACTCGATTTTTTTTTGTTGCTATTACTCTTACTTGGTTTCGTTATTTTACTCTGCATGCAAGTCTTTTGATCACTATTTTCTGGAAATTATCTTGCTTAATATCTCTAACAAGCTTTCTCGGAAAGTTTTTTGTGTTTTTTTCTTGTGAATGTGCGGAGGTTTTCAAAATACCTTGAGAAATCAAGGTTTTTTCTTTGTTTTTTTAGTTGGATGTATCAAATCCAAAATAGAGATTCTTTCATTTATTAAAATGGAAGTGAAATTTTTAAGATCTCTGGTTTTTACGGGATATTTGTCATGCATGTTATACGTGGTTGCGAGGATTTGTGTTCTTTTATTGGTTGCTCAAACTTTTTGTTCAAAATACAATACTGATACATCTTTTTTCCTTGGCACGACACACTGCCAATTTTTTCATTCACATGCGTTTTTAACCTGTTGCCACATTTTTGCTTGCAAGGGTGTTTCAACAACACAACCACGTTTTTTTGCTTGAAAGGGTGTTTTCAACAACACAGCCACATTTTTTTTTTTGCTTGGAAGGCGTTTTCACAACACGGCCATGCTTTTCTTGCTTTGCAGGGCTATACCTTCTTTTGCATGGCACCTGTAAGCTCCTATCCTTGGCGTCACGCTCTCCCGACACAAAAAATCCTTTTGAAAACTCTCATCTCTACATCTGCTTGTGCCGGCTTTTGCTTGACCTTTTCTACATTTTTCCCCCTCCCTGTGCACTGCTGTTCTTCTTGTTTTTGATGTAATCCAAGTCACACGTGGTAAGGTTTAAACCATATCGTTTTCCTTTGGTAAGTTTTTTAATTTCCTTCTTTTTTATCTCTAAAATCCTCAGTTTTTAGAAAAAACATCTGTGTTTTTTTTTTTTTTGGTTAAAAGCTTTTTTTTAAACAAAAAAACAAACTCTCTTTTCGGTATGTGTTTTAAATCAACAAATCTTTCTTTATTTAAAAGATACTTTCTAAAAACGCATTCAATCTTTATTTGTTTAAAAATATTCATCTAAAAATCTTTTTTAAAAAAATGCCTTTCTAACACTTGTAAGTTTTAGAAAATCTTCAAAAAAGTGTTTTTTTAGTGATTTGTTTAATTAAAGTCATTTTCGAAATTCATTAGATTTAATTAAATTAGATCTAATTTTATTTCATTAACATTATTTACTTATTTCTTTAGCATTATAAAATTTGGTCTTTTGGCTTGTTGTATTTTTAACCTTAAAGTCAGTTAGAAGACGAAGGTGAGTCGAGGATTGGCGGGTGGCTAATCCCCCTCACAATCTACAAACAAACCCTATCTCAAATTCTATGTTGTTTCCGAAAAAAATACATCGACACCTTTTGCATGCATTTAGAGCACTTTTTAATCCATTTGCGAGGCTTATTGGCTTTTTCTCATCGGTGCGGGAATTGGTTTTTCTTTATAACTTTTGACTCGTTGCTCGGTTTTGAGCACTTATTTAGTCAAATTTGCATGTTTTTTCACACTCTAGATGATGGGATCATTAGCTTTGTAAATGCACTAATTTTATAAAGTGCCGCATTCTCTGGGGGTGTCTTTGTATTGCTTAATTCAGCTCATTTTTTTGAGCTTTGTTCTATTCCTTTTTTTCGTGGACTTGTGAGCGCGTCCACCACAGTCTTATGACAAAGGGATTCTTTCATGTGATGTGAGACATTTTTTCTCACCACCAGGGTTGGCTTTCACCTCCTTTTTTTTTTTTGCTTGCCGTGTCGATCTGTTGCGCCCTACGAACCTTGATTGTTGTCTCCACCATTGCGCGTTATTACACTAATTGCAAGGTGAGTGACAAACTGGTTCTCAAAACACAGTCGCATCTGGTTGTAATCAATGCACTGAACTATAAAGTGCCGAAAGCAGGGGGGTTGTTATTGTCCTGGGTGGTTGTGTTTCTTTTCTGCATTTCTTTCTCTCTCTCTCTCTCTCTCACTATGGATGCACTTTCAATTCCTTTGCTTACGCCATTCAAACTTTTGAATGGAGATAGAAAATAATAATGAAAATAAGGGGTAAAGGGTTATTCCGCATCACCATGGGAACTGAGATTGAACCAGACGATGAACCTGAAAAATCTAAGTGGTTAAACCGTAGTGATGAAGCTTTAGGTCTTCTTTGCATGTCTGTTTCTCCTGACTTGCTCTTCCACATTGAGGCATTTGAAACACCTACATCTGTGTGGAAAATCGTTGGATGCGATGTTTGGACAACTAGATGACATGAGAGCGCATGAGTTGGAAAACAAACTACTAGGGTTAAATCCTAGTGACTTTGAAAACCTACAAGCCTTCTTCTCGAAATTTGTCCACATTAGATTATTGTTAAAAGGATGTCAAGTAGAAAAGAAATATTCTCAACTGATCTTGTCGATTCTCTCTAAGCTAGGTCCCGAATATTTTGTCTTCGTGTCAACTTTCTACACTACAAAAGCTGCTTTGGGTGATACTTGGACGATGCCCTCCTTTGACTATTTTTCGTCCCAACTCATTCGAGAACAGGACAAACTCATTCAAATGGGGTCTCTTAAGTCTAAGTCACATGCCCTTGTAGCAAGTACTAGTAAGGAAAGAAGGCTGAAAAAAGAAGAAATAAACAAAGGATCAACCTAAGAAAGAAACCAAGATCAAACCTAAAAATGACACAAACACTTGACTTGAGCCTAAGGCACGAGAAAAAAGTATTTGTGTTCTATTGCAAGAAGGCTGGTCATGACGAGCAACACTATTTTAAGAAAGATTGATCACTTATCTCATTTACTTGAGAAAAATAAAATAAGTGTTCTGAATCCATAAAACAAAGTGCTTCGAAGGTTGAGTCTTCTGCTGCAAAAGGTGCTAAAAATGATAAAAAGAAAGGAAAGGCCCTTGTAGCCAAAGTTTCTCCTTCATCGACATGGATTATAGATTCGGTGCCTCACACCACATGGGTTCTTCGCATGTTGAGTTTTCCAACATCAAACCTTGTGGAATGTCCCAAATCATGATGGGTAATGACACGACAGTGTCGGTTTCGGTAGTGGATCGGTAGAGATGGATGGGGGAACATTTAACCAAGTGTTGAGTGTTCCTGATCTCTCTACCAATCTCTATCAGTTTCCAAATTACTCACCTTGGTGAAGGAATGCGAGTGGAATTTGGTCCTAACTCGGTGATTATTCGTGAGCTTAACAATGACACTACAGTGGTTGAGGGAAAGGTAGATCACCATTCATGGTTGTACACCTTCTCCCACTTTACTTCTGATTCTACGCCATTGCCTTGCTCACTCATGCAAATGAGGTTAGTAAGCTATGGCATGAGTGTTTTGGACATCTAAATTATCGCTACCTTGAACAATTGAGTCAAAATGAAATGGTCAACGGGTTGCCTCACGTCAAGTTTTCTAAGGGTCTTTGTGAGGGTTGTACCCTTGGAAAGCATCCTGAAAAGAACTTTGACAAAGGAAAATCCTGGAGAGCCACTCGTCCCTTGGATCTTGTTCACAGTGATGTTTCTGGTCCATTTCCTTCTCCTTCGTTTACTAGAGCTCTTTATGTGCTAACCTTCATTGATGACTATTCACGATATACTTGGGTATATTTTCTTAAGCTTAAGTCTGAAGTCTTTGAACATTTTTAGGACTTTAAGGCTCTTGCTTTGAGAAACAAGTGGAACGGTCTATCAAGGTTCTTGAACTGACAATGGAGGTGAATATGTAAACAATAGGTTCATGGATTTCTGTACTTTTGAAGGGATCTCTTGCAGCATACAATTGCTTATAGCCCTTCGTAGAATGGAGTCGTAGAAAGAAAGAACCGTACTCTGAAGGAGATGGCCACTTGTATGATTCACTCGAAGTCTCTTCCTCCTGCAGTATTGGGCTGAAGCAGTGAATTGTGCAAATTACATTCAGAACCATGTTCCACACAAGGCAGTAAGAGGGATGACACCCTTTGAAGCCTGGTTTGGATGCAAGCCTGATGTTGAGCACTTTCGAGTCTTCGGATCCAAGGCTATGGCTTGGATTCCAAGAAGAAACGCAAGGCTTTGGAACCACAATCCAAACCTTGTATCTTTGTAGGGTATCCTGATGGCGTGAAGGGATATCGATTGATGAATCCTACTTCTCATGAGCTATATATTGAGAGAAGTGTTAAGTTCGATGAGTCTTCTTCGACTTCTACTTCTCCACCTATTGAGGTTCTTCATCTTGCTGATTCGGATTCTGACTCATCAGATGATGATATTGTTGAGCGTGCTCCTCTTCCGGATCCTCCCGACCATCAGACCTTTGAGTCTTCTGATTCTGACAGTAGTGATGATGAGGACTATGTCCCTTCTCACTCAAGTGAAGAATCTTTCGACTCTGAGCCTGATCCTCTGGTCCCCTTTGGGCTAGGAAAACTTTGCAAAGTGCTGGAGATTTAGTTGGAGATACTTGGATATGAGACATACTCACTCAGATTTTGTTGGACCCCACTCTTTCTTCACCTCTGCTTCTGATCCACAGTCTTTCCGGGAGGCTTCTAGTATTCCTGAGTGGGATTCTGCCATGGATGAGGAGTATTCCTCTCTCATGAAGAATGATACTTGGGATCTCACCACTCTTCCGAAAGGAAGAAAAATCGTTCGGTGTAAGTGGGTGTTCGAACAAAGTATGGAGTAGATGGAGATGTCAAAAATTTTAAAGCACGATTAGTAGCTAAGGGTTTCTCCCAGATAGTTGGGGTTGATTATACAGAAACCTTTTCTCCGGTTGTGAAGATGACTTCTATTCGACTGACCCTAGCCATTTCCATTGCAGCAAACAGATGGAAAGTCCATCAAATGGACGTTAAGAGTGCCTTCCTTCATGGTGACCTAGAGGAAGAGATCTATATGGAACAACCTCGGGTTATGTCCAAGATTCCTCCCTCGTTTGTAAGTTAAAGAAGTCTCTTTATGGCCTTAAACAAGCCCCTCGGGCTTGGTATGCCAAGATGGACTCCTTCTTACTTACATCAGGGTTTACTAGGTGTCACTCTGATCCAAATGTTTATATTCTACGGCAAGATGACTCCATACTCATTCTTGTTCTATATGTTGATGACTTGTTGATCACAGGAAGCTCTTCCTCTATTATTGATTATGTGAAGATCGCCTTAGCCAACAAGTTTTCCATGACTGACTTAGGTCTACTTCATTACTTCCTTGGGATCAGTTTCACAATCGACTTGGGAATCTTGATTTTGCAACCTAAGTATGCTCTTGATTTTCTAGCTCGGTTTCAGATGTCTGATTGCAAGTCTTCTCCTACTCCTTTTCTTTCGGGGTTAAGTTGGTTTTAGATTGCTCTACTCCCTTGGTTGATGGTACTCTTTATCCGATAGTTAGTTGGGAGCTTGATCTACTTGACTCACACTCGACCGGATTTATCATATGTTGTTGGGATCATGTCCAGATTCATGCAGGAGCCACATGAGCTGCATTGGAAAGCAGCTAAATGGATCCTTCATTATGTTTGTGGCACTTATGCTGATGGCATTCACTATCATGGAGGGGTTGATATTGACTTGATTGGATTCACAAATTTTGATTGGGCGGTGACTTAGATCATCAGAAATCTACTTCTAGCTACAGTTTCTCTCTTGGTTTAGGTCCTATTAGTTGGTCTAGCAAGAAGCAGAATGCAATTGTGATATCATCTACAGAGGCGAGAATATAGAGGAGCGTTAACGCTTGCCACAAAAGCTATTTGGCTACAGGGTATTCTGACGAGTTTGGCATCCACTTTCGGTGGCCTACCATTATCTACTGTGATAACATGAGCACAATCTCTATTTGTAGAAATCCAGTTCAGCATCAGTGGATGAAGCACATTGAGATCCATATGCACTTCATACGGGAGCTTATTCATGATGGTATCATCGACATTCAGTACATTCAGACAGCTGATCAGATTGTAGATTTATTCACCAAGCCCTTCACTGAGATGAAGTTTCTTCACTTACGGTCTCTTCTTGGGGTGAGGTCTTCTGCAGCTGCCCATCTTCTTAGGGCTATGTAGTCCTTCTTTTCTTCTTCTTCTTCTAGGAAGATTGTGTTTGTATATGGGCACCTTATCAGGCCTTTAGTTGTTGGGCCCCATTGACACATCTTTCTTAGTTGTTTAGGAGTGTCTTCCTCTTCCATCTGACTCATCACAGCCACTACCCCAGCTTCGATGAAGGGGGTGTTAGTGTGAGTTATCTATGTGTCCTCCTCTCATGTTGGAGGGTCATCTCACATGGGTTAGGTTTAGGGTTTCATATGTGATCTGCTAGGGTTACTCGGCACCCTATATGTACCCCTTTTCTATTCATTTATGAGCATGCCAAGACACTCATTATCTTTCCTCTATCAAGCTTTGTTTACATTGAGCAATTTCTTCCATTACTGATCATTTTTTTCCTTGCTTTATCTTTGGAGCTTTCACGATTCCGTTGGAGTGCAACTAACTTTGTGGTGCCTCATTTCGATTCGATTCTCATGAAACTCTTTTCATGGTATCATATTTGAGATCGGGTAAATGTGCATGTTATCACGAATCCACAAGAACCACGGATGTTAATCAGATTTCTAGTTTGATCACTCTAACCATCCAGTGTGATTGGATAACATGGAGTACTTATCTCAAGTTGTGGGACTTGCTTTACTTGAGATAGACCTCTAAGAAAGCATTCTTGCTCCTAAACTACCCTGCCACAATCTACTCTAATGCGGAGAAATTAGCTATTCTAACCTAAAATTCAAGGGACCAGAGAGAGAGAATGCATAAAATGAAAGCCTACACTAAAGCGGTGATACACCGAGAAAAAGAGGTGTGAGAGTAATCTCAAA
This sequence comes from Taxus wallichiana var. yunnanensis, assembly GCA_018340775.1. Taxonomy (NCBI): domain Eukaryota; kingdom Viridiplantae; phylum Streptophyta; class Pinopsida; order Cupressales; family Taxaceae; genus Taxus; species Taxus wallichiana. Next base: position 606,015,756 of record CM031241.1, on the reverse strand, counting down.
TGTGTGAAATCTGAGAGGCAAAGTGCACACTAGAAGAGGTGATGACAGTTCTATAATCCATAATCCGAGAAATGCCTCTGCAATATTCCAAGCACACAATGATATGAACTCCTGCATGAACATAATAAATAGACACAATATACTTGTAGAAAGATTAAAGGAGGAGAAGAATGCACGAAAACACGGCGGGGAAGATACATCCTGGCCCGATATTTTATTGCTTCATGATATGCACTGATTCAATCTATTACAAGATAAGGGCACGGATCACCATGCAGGAGTCCACTACAAGGGCTCACATACACTGCTTGGCTTCACAAAGTAATTTTGTGAGCTTTGTTACCCAAAAACTCTCCCCTTCTGATGAGCCCAACACTCCAATTTATAGAAAAAATGAGAAGGAGAAGAGAAGGAAAGTGGAAATCCCGAAATCTGTCCTTCAAACCACCTGTAAGAGGCATTAAATTGAGTGGAATGGTTGTCCATTACTTGTAAAAGGCTCCCATCTTTGTCCCATGTCTGCATAAAGTGCAGAGAAAGAATGATGACCATGCCTATTAAATGCACTCCCAGCTACCAAATAAAACACTGTTCTGAACCCGGCCACGTTTTCTTAAAAATCTCAATCAATTTCTGATCAAATCTAGAATTTCTTGATTGTTGTGCATCGGGCTCGGAAACACGATTCCAACGGTACCAATTTTGTGCGATTTCGTTGAGAAATGCAAAAGTTATGGCCTTACGAGTTGGTTAAGGCTGACTATTTTGGGCACATGGGCATTTTTGTCATTTTGACGGAAAGAGCATTTACTGACTGGAGCCGAACACATTTCCTTTATTTAAATATATCTATCCTCATTAAAATTAAGAAATCCAGTTTTTGTGGCGTAGAGGACGTCGTGCCCGTTCCAGAAAGTCCAATTTTATCAAAATCGGAGCTCGGAGTCAAAAGTTATGGCCGTTTGAAGTTTCCGGACCAAACGTTGACTTTTCCTTCTGTGACACGTGTCATGATTTGATTGGTCCTCGGCTCCTTCGGGTTTCAAGCGTCCCGCGCGTCCCTTTGTCCCATTTGGTACGTTGCTCTTTGTCTTGATTTCGGCCGAACCATGTAAAGATTCAGCGCCTTTTGTCCCATGCGTCCCATTTGCCTTCCGGGCTGCCTCGACTCTTTTCGCTCGGTTCGGCCGGTTCGCACATTTTTGGCCCAAATGTCCCATTTGCTTTGAGACATTTGTTCCCATTTAAATTTGAGCCAAGTAGGTTCAGGTCCATTTGTTCCACTTGGCCCACTTTGTTTTGGTGCGCTTGGTGATTGTGACGAACCGTGGCCATTTATTTTTGACCCAAACGTCCCATTGTCCCTCTCAAATAGCTTAGTCAATTTTTCCCTCTGTTGAGCAGGCATTTCGCCCGCCGCATACTTTTGTCCCATTTGTCCTGCTTTGCTTAAAGATTGTTTGTCTTGATTCGCCCAGTTCATAACAATAGACGCTTTAAGCGCTTTCTGTCCCACACGTCCCAGGCGACCTTAAGCGAGGACTTAGCCAATTTTCACGATTTTTCCTGGATCAACCTATTTGCCTTCTGCTGACCCTTTTTCCATTTTCTCGGGGCTTACTCTCTTCCTCTTGGGACAGGGGAGTTAGACAAATATGAGGGACTAGAAACATGACTTTTCGCCACGAATCAATATAATCGCTTGCATGTTATCAAAATTACCTTGACAGGTGAATTTTGGATAACGGTGCACTCAATTTGTTTTTTTGTTTAAAATTTGTGTGGCCATGAGAACCTACACTTATTTGTCCTTCCCCCTACACACGATCCACAAAGAATGGTCATGATGCATGTGTTTATGGAGGGCACACCATACATGGGTGCATTTTTAGTGGAGGGTAGACGGCTCCTTCCCATAGCAAGGAGTTCCTTTCACCATAATTATCAAATAATTGTTTGATATTTATGATACACATGGTACAAGCATGGAAATAGACATAAGAAAAAAAAAACTAGAATACGTACACCAAGTTCCATAACAATGTAAACCGTATAATAAAAATAGACAAGATATAACACAAAAAAATAAAATACGTACACCAAGTTCCATAACCATGTATAAACCTCATAAGAAAAATAAACAAGATATAACAAGGAATAAAAATAGAACATAATAATATTCATAACTTCAGAAATGGTCACAAACACAAGAATGATGGGTTGATGGAGGCGTTTGAGTGTAGTTCATGTGTTGTAGATCCTACAAGACCATGAACAATGCCTCCCAACACCCCGACCTCTAAAAACATGCCCGCTTTTGAAAGTTTTCACATAATATTATCACCTCGATTGTTGCATCCAATTCTGTAAATACCACGGTCTGAAAGGCCATGGAAATCCACTTTGGCACAATTCAAGTCCACACTCCGCATGCGAGCTTTTCGCATTGATTTTTCCAACCAGAATTGGCCGTATTACACTATGAATGAAAGACGTCAAATGATAATAATTTTTTTTTGGATAGGATATCAACGACAGAGGTGCATTCGTGCAACATTGATGTACGTTGAATTTATAGCCACCAATTTACCTGCCCCATCAGTCACCCATGGGCTTTCCCATATTAAAGAATGACTTTTGACATAATAAATAAAAGAATTGTGTATAAAAATAATATATTAAAAAACAAAAATTATTTAATTTACTTTAAAATAATAACAAATATTTTTTCCAATATATTTTATGTTCATCTCATAAGAAAATAAATTCACTAGAAAACTAAATTTGTGCATGAGAGTCCTGTAATTCAGACAAGGAGTGAGACCCATTATAACCAATATGAGGGAGTGAGAGAGGATCAAAATCTCAACCTCAAGATTACTAAATTAGGTTGAAAAGAAATTTCTCAAGAATTACAATGGATACTGTAAAGGCTAGGTTCTATTTGTGAGTGAAAAAGAAAAACCAAACTTTCAATAGTAAAGCCTATGATAGCAAAAATTATGGTAAGGGAATGATTAAGCATTTTGTAAGATAACTTTTTGTACTTTTAGATTTAAGTAGGATTTTATTAACGGATACAATTAGGTATTTTCTCTTTCAAAAGGTATATCCACCTATGGAGGCACTTACTTGTCTCGGAGTTCAAGGAGGGAATTTATAAAACCCTCCCATCACAATTTGGGGTTCCACCATCTAATGTCGCAATTTATACACTTATAAAACCAACTAAGATGAAAGATGGTAGTCTAAAATATTGTGAATTTTTTTGTTGATTTAAAGTCTCATGTGCCACAAAAATAGTTACCTCCATTCATTCTTTTTTTTTTTCACGCGCTTCAACGTATATTTTTAGCATTATAAAATTTAGATGTAATCAAAGTATCCTAACAACCACAACTCATGATTTAGATTCGAAGACAACTCGTGTCGTGAAATCTTTCCATTCAAATTTTAATGGTCGTGTTATGAATACCTCATCATTGCGCTAAGGAAAACCAAAGGGGGTCACAACACTAAACTAATTAAAGATGTTAGGTGATTTGTCCTTGCTTAACAATGATCCCAAAATATACTTAAGTCAATAGGATTCATCAAGCATGAGAAAACGTAGATGTAAAATTATTTACGATTAGGTTTAATTCTCGTAATTTCTCTCTTAAGCGATTTACTTAGCTAATGAAATGTCAAATGAAAGTCACGAAATCTATTTTAGACCGACTTTAAGCCAAATAACTTTTAATTATTTTAAGGTGACCCAAAATAACTAACTCTACCACCAAAATATTTAATGACTCACAAACCATGGTTACTTTTTGTAACGCCCATTAAAAACAACCCACTTGAGACCCAAGAAACAACCTAGGATTAGTTAGGAAAAATTATGGAATAATTTTTTTATTTTAAAGAGTCTACTACCGGAGTTACTGAGAGGCAACGGTTGTCGCTAACAAGTTCCGAACAATTCTAATCCACTAGAATATACTTTTCTTTTATTAACAATTATTAGAGTCACAAGGTCCAAAATTTAGGGTTAGAAGTTTCAAATAGGTTCAGGAGGGAAAAATTCCTCACCATACCAGGTCTCTAATAGGCTCAACTTGATTTTTCTCATACTTAACGCATTCAAAATTTTCCTAAATCACTCCCATTCAAGGCTTAAGGCAAACCAAAGGGGGTCCAACACTAAACTAATTAAAGATGTTAGGTGATTTTCCATTTCTTAACAATGATCCCAAAATATACTTAAGTCAATAGGATTCATCAAGCATGAGAAAACATAGTTGTAATATTGTTTATGATTAGGTTTAATTTTTGTAATTTCTCTACTAAGAAAATTACTTGGCTAATCGAAATGTCAAATGAAAGTGCAACATCTATTTTGAGACCCACCTTAAGCAAATAACTTTTAATTATTTTAAGGTGACCCAAAATAATTAACTCTACCACCAAAATATTTAACGACTCAAAACCATGGTTACTTTTTGTAACGCTGTTAAAAACAACCCACTTGAGACCCGAGAAACAACCAGATTAGTTAGGAAAAATTATGGATTTTTTTTTTTTTTAAAGAGTCTACTACCGGAGTTACAAGGCAACAGATTGTCACTAACGAGTTCCGCGAACAATTCTAATCCACTAGAACATAGTTTTCTTTTATTAACAATTATTAGAGTCACTGAGGTCCAAAATTTAGGGTTAGAAGTTTCAAATAGGTTCGGAGGGAAAAATTCCTCACCATACCCATTCTCTCACAGGCTCAACTTGATTTTCTCATACTTAATGCATTAAAAAAATTTCTAAATCACTCCCATTGGGTAGGAAATTTCCTCACCTTTCCATTGGTATAAAAAGTCCTCCTAACTCCTCATATTTTTAAATTTATGGGCGGCGGGCCTTGGGTTGAAAATTTTCCCCAAGGGTGCACTGCGGGCCTAGGGGTGAAATTTTTCCCTTGCGCAGGTCGGCGGAGCGGGGAAGAGTTTTGGCATTTTTAACTATTCGGAGCAAAGCGCGATTTGCCTCCGCGTCGACGCTACCAAAGAAGACACGTGTCGGCTTGAGAAAGCTCTGGGAGAAAGTCGGGCCGTCGAAGAGATTTAAGGCATTAAGCCTTTTGGGTCACAAAATGCAAGGGAAAAACTTCCCACGCACCTCCGCCTATCCCAGATGATGCCATGTGTCATCACCCTATTGGCCGCGGGATGGCGGGGAGGTGGGAGGAAACTAAGAAAATTTTCCAAGAAAATTTTTAAAAGCGCTAAGGTTGAAAAAGGTGTCGTGCCTCTATCGTTGCCTCGTGAGGCCATGTGGCGGCTTCTAATTCACTTGCATGCCGGCGAGGGAAAGTTTGGAAAATTTTCCCAATTTTTTTGAAAATGCTAAGTTCAAAGGGGATCCGCCCATCCTGACACCTCATGGTGCCACGTGGCAGCCTCACGATTGGCTACGGGTGGCGGGGTGGTGGAGAAACTTTTGAAATTTTTCCAAAATTTTTCCTAAATCCCGAGGGAAAAATTTGGGCATGGCTTTCAAGACTGCCAAAGAAATTTTTGAGAAAATTTTCCACCAAGTGAGGAAAACTTCAAAAGGCCATAACTTTTGATAGAGAGCTCTATTTTGGGCAAATGAGGACTTTATGGAAAGCTCTTGATGTCCTCTTTATATAAATCTCATTAATTTTTGGTTTTGATAAATTTTAAGGGGTAAATTGTAAGAAAATGTCTTGCAGGGTTTTTAAAAGCAACTGGTAAATTTTAACTTATAAATTTTGTTCAATTTTGTCATTCTTTCTCCTTTAACATGTCAAATGAATATGGATGATTTTTCTAAGAAGAATTTTAGGATTTATTGGAAGGTAATTTTTCTTGATTGATTTCTAATTCGAATTTTACAACTTCGGACAACAAAATAAGCGTGAAAGGTTTGGGCCCTATTTTGCTTGATGTTTGAAGGATTATTGGTTAAGTGTTTTAGTCCAATTGAGTTCATTTATATCATGACATGTTAGATTTCAATGTTTGATGTTATTTATTATTTTCAGGTTCGAATCTGTGCATTTTAGAGGAAGTATTTTCTAGTTTAAAATTCAAAACAAAGATCAATTTCCAAAGGATACATTTATCATTTCTCACCTTCCAAGTATAAAAATTTATTTCCATTCCATTCTAATACATTTAAGTGATTTAATCAAACCATTTAGGAGCAAAATACAAAGTTTGATTTCCAATGTTTACATATTTCAAAAGAACGAGTTACATATATTTCCTTCATACGTATTCCTCATTTCAATTTTCCAAACAGAGAGTTTGAATCACAATTTGATGATCAATTTCAATACAACAATGTAAATTGATAAAGATAGTGCAATATTTTATTGATTTCAAATATACAACTTTACATTCTTTTATACTTCAAAATTCATCATACAAATTACATTTCCTTCACATTCCTTCAAAGCAAAAAAAAGTCTATCTCTTTCTCATTTCACTTTATAAATTTCAGGATCCATACAACATATTTCCATTTCAAAACATTTACAAATTCATCCACTTGAAAGTGGGAAAGATTACAATGAGATAATATTTCACAAGTCTTGTCACAAACCTGTCTTTCTCCTCTAATCGAGAACAACAACATAAATTTTCTTCTTTGGATCACAACAAAGGGGAAAGGCAATGCTCTCCACCCAACCAAGACATCCAATGAAAAGGAGAAGCCATCCTTCTTCATTGGCCCCGATCCCCGACCACAATGTAATAGAAGATGTGATTCAAGTCATGGCCACAACAGATTCCATAAACACACATACTTATTTTCACATTTTAAACACAATTCATAATGAGAATGGAGTTTACAACTACATTAAAAAATACAAACAAGAATAAGGCTGCATCAAGCAAGCCAAAGGAGCAAGGAACTATGGGGAAGCTGCTATGCCTCCCAATGGGAAATGGGTATCCACTTGTAACAAACCGCCAATTTAAATCATCACACATATCCTTATGCCCCCACAAATTTTCTTATGCCCCCACAAAGTAAGAAATGCAAGCTATTTATTTTCCAAGGTGGAAGCCGAATCCCAAATCCCTCCTAAATAATTCTGATGCCTTTGGCATTCCCTTATCCCCACATGGATTCCCCATAGCCTTCTCCTACACCATTCTGGCGATCGCCAACCACCAATAAACACACAACAAACATTCACCATTTCATACATACATACAAAAGAAAGAAGAATTTTTACTGATTCAAGCTCCTACCTCTCCATAATGGAGTTTGTTCAAAACAACAAGTTTTCCAATGCCAAAATACGGGTCTAAGATCAACAATCAACAAGCATGCAATGGTCTCAATCTACTCCAAAAGTAATAGTTCCAAAACAACAAAAGAACTCCCCAAAAAGAAATAAGTAAAATTTCAACAACCCAAAACAAAGCAAGGAGTTCTAATTTTATAGAAGTGGGAAGAGAAGAGGATGAGGTGGATCACATGTAGGATGCCACATCACACCTCAACTCCAACACAAAAGTCAAATTCATTCTCCAATGCACAATAAAGAGGTGGGTGAATAATATGACAATAAAGTTACACACTCCAAAAAGCCCACACCCCATAAGGACTAAATTTAATAAAATGTAAAGCACAATAAAATGTCCCACTTTTTGGTATGTTTTGTACCTTTATAAACATGAATTTTCATTTTCATTGATTTTGTAAAGGTAATAGCCACAAAACCATACACATTCATCAAATACCATAAACTAACAAAATGTTTTGGTTAGAGTGTAGAATACATGTATATTTTTAAAAATAAAAATGGTAAAAAATATGGTCTTTTTCTTAATTTTATTCATACGTTGTTTCTTATGTTCTAAAAGAGGAATGACTATCCCTTGGTGGTTTTTTTAAATGAAAAATTATTTTTTCACCATGAAATTTTAGATATGTTTTTAGAATTTGAATTTTGAGGCCCTGTCAAAATTTGATATTTTTTGATTCATATATATATTTTAATTAATTATTTAGTAAAACTAATTTCAAATAAATAGTGTACATATGTCTATGCCAAAAAGTTTAAGATTTATATCAAAATTGATTTTTTTTTCACAGTGCGAAGAAGACTTCATGAGATAGTAATTATAATTTTTTCATTTTTTTGATATATTCTACTATTTTTCAAATTTGGTTGATTGTGTCTGATTGATTGTCCTAAAATACCATATGTTAGTAAAAATTAACAAATAAATAACAAAAGAGATTTTAAAATATGAAAATTACATTTTTAGAAAGTTAATAAAAATCTAAATTTTGTGTCAAAATTTGGTAATTTTACTAATTCATTTACACTAATTATGTGGCACCTAAGTGGCAGATTTTGACTTACAATTTTCCTCAAAAAGGATTTGAAGCCAAAATGTGCCACTCAGGCTCCACATGAGTGGCACTCGGAGGGTTCGTGCGAATGGGTGTTCGCGTGAATCCCTCTTGCACCACCAAAGCGTTTCCGACCGCTTCTTTCCTTCTAAATTTAATATTTTGCAATTTGTTTTTTAAAGTAACGGTGTTATTTTTGTTTTTTATGTTTAAAATTTAGATTTTTACATATTTTTTTGTTTCCAACTATTTTGGCTTTTTTAATATTTTTAAACCAAAAAAATACATAATATGTTATTATATATTTTTTAAAATATTTTTATTATTTATAAATAATAAAATTGTCTTTAAAGCATATAGTTATTTTATTTAAAAATATATTATAAAACTAATTAATTGTATATTAAATATAAATTCTATTAAAATTAGAAAAGTTGTTTTAAATTTATAAAAAAATAAAATTAAAAATAACCTAATTTCTATTGAGATTTGTATATATAATATAAATAAATTTGCATGCACATATAGTTTTGTATCAAGTTTACTCTTAGAAATTCAAATCTATCTCGATTTATGTGTGTAGGTGAAAATTATTGAAGTGGATGAATCATGGGAAATGCAAAGAATGAGAAATGAAAATATACCAAGGAAGAGAATGCAGAGAAGAATGCTAGAAGATCTGCATTCGTAGGAAGGCCTGAGAGAGAGAGAGAGAGAGAGAGAGAGAGAGAGAGAGAGAGAGAGAGAGAGAGAGAGACAAGTGAAAGAAAATGCTGCAAAATTGGTACATATGTATAGAAACCCTTGATAGATCGTATTTTTTTTCATTTTAAAAGGTAAATATGATAATATGTTTTTTAGATTGGGTAAAGGCAAGGGTTTTGATAGGATCCCATAACCTAAAACAATAGAAATAATACATGTGAAAATAAAATCATTTGACATAAGAATGATGTCAAAAACAACTAAAAAAATAGTAATGGTTATATCATAGAGAACAAAATCATGAATATGTTTCCTTTAAACTTATAATGGCATCCTCTAATTTGTCTATGTAGAGAACAAACAAAGTAGGAGAAATTGGACAACCATGTTTAATACTAATGATGATATTGATATCTTGTGTAAAACCAGTATGAGTTTGGACCTGTCCAACCACCTTCTCATCAAGTGTCATCAGAAGAATACTCAAATGCCTTGGAATATGTAGATCTCAAAGATGTTGAATCGAGAATCTATTTGGGAAATCATAAATTGTTAAATTCCTTCCAATGATGATCAACAAAACAACAATAAACCAAGTACACGTATTTGGCTTTTCTTCTTTGATTATAACCCTAAGTACCGATATATGGTATATTATATAGTTATTCTACTTAAAACCATTTTCCTTATTTCTCTAAGTTTCTTGAACTTGCCCTTAGAAATATTTGAAAATCGTATTGAAGTGCATTAATGTCGTGGGCGGGTCACTTGGTAATAAATTTTCAAAACATTTGTTATCATGGGATTCCAAATATTAGCGAGGCTTATTTTATGATTGACCACTACGTCCTCCCATTCTAGAGGGGGCCTTTTATAAAAATACACATATTTAACCCCCCTCCCCCAGTGATTAATCTAGGGGATATATTTGATGGTCTACCATACCTTTCATTAAAAAAATTGTTACGATTTACTCTCTAATATTGACCTTCACGTGATAGTTGATTTTGAATTTCAAGAGTCATTTTTTTAGTTTATATAATATATGTCGTGTATTGGATTAATAATGATCCCATATAGGTGTAAATTGACAAAATTTAAATATAAGGTTGTACATAATATGACATTTGAAAATAATTTTTGTTATGAAATTTATAACGATGTGGTTTTTAGATTGATTATGGCCTTAAGAATAAAATTAGTTTTTCATATGACACGTCATATAAATGAAATATTTCAAAACATCATGTTGAAAAAAAAAAATGTAGTCTATGTTGAATAATATCACGATTGTACACTGATAGGGAACTTGGTTTTTGTTTTGGATATTTTATGGTCTCCTCCTAAGGCTAGGGTAGTTAAGTTCAATTTTGATGGTGCCTCTTAAGGAATCCATGAGCTAGTTGGTTTTGGTGGTGACTTTCAAAATCATGTGGGTCATCCTCATCTAATTTAGTCTCTAAACATAGGCTCTAACAAAAATAATGTTACATAAGATAAATTATTTTTTAAGGCGCCTAATTCACACTTTTGAAATGATGAGGGTGAATTGTAATTGAAGATGATTCCTACATAATCATCAATGCTTGGACAATAGGAGAAACGTGAATGGAATATTAAAATAATTTTGAATGAAATAAGTATGCTCAAAGTTTGAGATGATTGAGTTTATAGATCAGAAGATATGGTAATAGAGTTATTGAATATGTTGTTAATAGTGGAATTAGGTTTTAAAATCACAATTTATAGGAAAACATTTTCTAGGAGTCACCCCTTCAAAAGGAGTTACATACTCTACTTGCGTGGGATGCTTCCACCACAATTAAAAATAAAATCCTTTCATGGGTATGTCTCTTGGACCCGATTCCTCAACCTTTCCCTAGTCAAAAGACTTAGTTTCAAGCTTCCTTAACCCTCTTTTCATAGCTCATTATGAGTAACGAAGATATATATAGTGCCGATTATAAAAGGTAAAGGTATTAATCGTTAGCATTCTAAAGAGGACATCATTTTGAATTGGACAATGCAACTTATGTATTCTTCTACACTCTCTCTTCCCTATTGAGCTCGTAATTAAATTATTAGTGATGTTTACTCAATATTTTAAATATAGTACAAGATTTTTGGGTTTTATGTGTTGAAAGTTTTTGGTCTAGGTTTGATTTGCATTACGTCAATTATACCCTTATGTGTCAGTGCACACATGAACCTCAAATTTTCTTGCATATGTATTATTGAGACTATAATTTTTTTTTTTAATTCACACGTGTATTTTCTTGCAAATTTTGGTGTAATGACACGTGTATTTTCTTTCATATGTATTTTCTTGTAAATTTTGGTGTAATCACATGTGTATGTTTATGGACACAAATCATGATGCGCAACATTATTCTGAAGTGATTACAAAAGTCATGGAATTACTTCCCAAGAAAAATGTGAAACACTTGGTGAAGATGGATTTACAAAAATTAAAAGAATTTTCCCAAAGCAAGAACCACTATCACCAAAGAAAACAACAAAAAGTGTAGAGATCATATATGGTGAATACGTTAATTTGACTATAGTTGCTAGAGCACATTTGTTGGTTACATTCTTAAATCATGTTGATATGAAGGAAACATTAGAATTTTTGGGTGTTGATTTTGGACGGAAAAATTCAAAACGTATAGAAGAAGATTTTGTTGGGAATGTTTCTAAAGGAATAAGTTCTTTGGGTACAAAAACTAGGTGTTGATAAGAGTATTTCTTGTAGAGAAATATTAACTTTAGTTGTAAGTGAAGATACGACAAAGAATCGTCATTTTACCGTCATTGCAAGGCATTGGGTTTATCGAGAAAGAAGGTCAAGCAGGTATGCAAAGAGGAGGAAGACATTGGATGACTCTACTATGGAAGGAAATTGGGCACTAATGTGTAGAAATCACGTTATGATAAAATAGAGGATAATATTGTGAAGATAGTTTCGATTTTTGGATTGAGAGGACTCGTCCTTCTCCAAATGTGAGGAATGTTTTAAAACATAGGATAACTTCATGATAACAATGATGAACATAAAAACATTGGCTTGAGATAACTCAAGACGAGATCTACATAAATTTTACGAGAAGAAAATCCAGATGTTAAGATTGGACAACGAATGTTTGAAAATTTGAAGCCTTGGTATGTGCGAGTTGATAAAGTCCTTGACACATGTTGTTGCCACTATCACGTTGAGTTTGATTATCACTATCAGGTACAAATTTTTTTATATTGAATGTATATATATTTTGAGGTGTGCTTTCATTTATATCTATATATTTGAAATTTTCTTAAATATCATTTTTTCAGATGTGATTTAAAATTAATGTATTTCAAAATCTATGTTTTTTCAGGTGTATAGAAAGTTACGGGAAGAAAATTCCCCACCTACACATGTCAGTGAATTCATAACTTCAATTCTTTGCACAATATCCGATGATCATGTCAATGATCGTATGACTTGCATCAAAGGTGTATGTGACAAGTGTGGGGACTTGAAATTATTTCTAGAAACAAATGAAGATTTGGACACAGTTCAAATGGTGGCTTGCAAGAGGTGATTAATAAATATGTTTTTAAATTTGGATGTATAGATTTTATTTTGATTTTTATGTTTACTGCAAATGAATATGACAATTTTTCCATTATGTATTGATTTTGTAGGTTCAAATACATAAAATATTCAACAAGGCTTGGAAAAGATGCAACCAGGTTGGATTTGGTAGAAGAGGAAATCCCCATTGCTACATTCATGCAAAGTTTCCGAAGTTTAATTAGTCCATACATCAAACATTCTCACTATGCAAAGTGGCAGGCTACACAATTCAAGACTAATAGAGACACATTCCCTATTGGTTCCATATTGTTTGTGGTTGATTTTGCTGAGAATTACTAATTTTCTCATCAATAATAAATTCGGACACAATATTATCAAACTGACTGACAGTTACTATCATGGTTCAAGTATTTTATAGGCATGCACAATTGGATTTGGATGGGGTTGAAAGTACATATGTGAAGCGAATGATCAAGAAGGACTATCACTTCTATATAAGTGATGACAAGGAACATGACACCCACTTTGTGCAACATTGTTTTGGTTTGTTCTTTCAATATATTCATCAGCGAGGAGTACAAATAGATCAACATTTTGTTTGGTCAAATGGTTGCGCATCATAATTCAAATCCTCTCGCCCTTTCTTTGCACTCAGTCGTTATCATTGTCATCACAAAATTCCTCTTTTATGGATTTTTCTTAGAGTGGTCATGGGAAGGGAGAACACGATGGTGTGGGTGCATGCATCAAACGTTCTCTAAAGAAACAAAGCTTTGACTATGAGGGAGATTGATTGATTGATTCCCACACCGTTGTTGAATGGTGTAAGAAACATTTTGCAATTCATGTTTCAACCTCACGAGGCTTGCATCACACGCTTCAACCCCACATAGAGTATTTTGGGAGATAACAAGTACATGCACATTTAAAACATAGATATGTAGATCTTGATGTGATTTATTAAGCTAGATACAAGTTACAAACTTCAAAAAAATTATTCTGAATTTTGATGTTTGTTTTAAACTTTATTGATCTTTTGAGCATGATTAATTGAATGTATTGATCGAAGGACAAAGTATGGATGTGAAAGGATTCCCAATTCTAGGTCTTTGCACTCTTTAATGACTATGGATAGTAATAATTAGATAATTTTACAAGAGATTATTCTTGTTTTTGTTATGAATGCATGAAAACATCATATTCAGATTGCAATAGTAAAAACATGGGTATGTAGGTGAGTGGAAGCAAGTTCCTTTAGTTGTGGATGACACATATGGATCAGATCATGATGATAGTTTTGAAGATGTGCCATTAATTTCAACTGATTATGACCACATATCTGGACTGGTTAAACAAGGTATGTTTTATTTAAAAGGATTGTATAATTTGATAATTAAATATATATGTATAATTTATACTATACATGGATCATTGAATGTTTCTTTGCATTTTGTTGTAGGTGATGTATTTGCAGTCATTGTTGAAGAAGACAATATTGAGAAAGTGGAGTACTACTTGTTGCGTTGCACAAAAGAGAGAACAAAGCTAACATGTGAAATAACAAGTGAGGAGACAACATTTTTATCTTTGGCTTGGTTGTAGTGCGGGAAACATATTTACAACAAGTGAAATCCCTCCAAAGTGGGATTCACTTTGTTGATTATAAACCAAACAAAAGGTGTATCATTACACCCATCACATAATTGCTACAGGGTTACAATTGCATCAGGTGAAGACTAAAAGTGGTCAACACAAAAAATGGAGACTAGATGTAGAAGACCATGAAATTTTTTTACAGGTCATTGAACAACAAGCGAGCCACTTGGTATTATATAAAAGGACATGGAATGATTTACTAAACCTTGTTGGTAATAAACTATTAAGCTATAGGATTGTATTTTCTACGTGAAGGGACTATGGAGACCACTATACAATAAAGTTGTTTAATACTTTTGATTCTTACTTGTTGTGAGATGTTTTATGGTTTACTTTAAGTATTGTGATATGGTTGTTACATGGAAGTATGTACGGTATGAACATGATTTATGATGTGGATGTATGTTGCATTACAAATAAATATGTAATAGATGTCTATTTTAATAAGCCCTTGTTATAAGAAGAACATATAATTGAGTATGCATGTAGTATTAGTCTTGTCGTATGCATTATTATTTTTAATGTGGAAATGTTAGTTGGGAATTCAGATGTACATAGTTTTTGATATATATGTTATTTGTTTAAATTTGTGAACCAAAAGGTTGTAAATGGAGTACCTTATCACTTTGTACAATTTTATCATATTTCGATATGCTTGGAATTGTGTTGATTCATTAAGGATTCATTATGTCATAGAGAATGAGATAGGAGGGAAATAAGTTTCTTTCATCTAGACTGAGTAGTGAGTAAAAAAATAAAGTTTTTCTTATGCATCTTAAACTGGTTACTTTTCATGATTGTGTTCTTCATCACTGGTACACTATGAAAATACCTAGTGCACTACACTTGTAGTGTTGCAAACTATGCTTTTCTTGTTGGAATGAGGCTTGGGTGATCACTTGTCTCAATGTTAAACATGAATAAAAAATTATCTTATACTAATGGTGGGTGTTGTTTGTGTTGATAGTTTGGTAGCACATGGATAGTTTTATATACTCTTTCCTTAATGGTCATTAGGAGTCTTATTTCAAGTTGTTAATTGAATGATCTATTGAACTTAAAATTTCATCATATATGATTCAAATAGTAACATAAGCCATTATACCATGGAATGTTTAATGTAACATAAAATATTAAACTAAATTACCTAAGCATTGAAAATGATTCAATATAGAATTTTAACGAAGTTTACAATGTTATATCACAAAAATGAAGGGTATTTAATATCTTATCTATCATTATACCTATTATGATATCATCGAGAGACAAAAATGAAAGATAATTGTAAATATAAATTGGAACTCATAAAAATATATGAATAATACACGTGTCTAAGACATATATCAAAATATAATAATCATGTCTAGAATGAGTATGAGTATATATACATGTCTAAAATATCTAAAATCATGTAGATAATGAGTATATACATTTCTAAAATCTCTAAAAGTATCTCCAAAATGTCTAAAATGTATACAATATCTTTGAAGTCTCCTTCGTGCACTAGAGGCGAGTTCTGAGGACCCCTTACAACGCTCTCGTTGCAACCTGCATTTAAAAAAAAGGAATATACAAGTCATAAACTATATATAGCATGTACCATATATTAAAATATATAAGAAAAATTCTACAACAATTTCTTGATTAATTCAATACATCA
The DNA here is from genome assembly GCA_018340775.1 of Taxus wallichiana var. yunnanensis. NCBI lineage: Eukaryota > Viridiplantae > Streptophyta > Pinopsida > Cupressales > Taxaceae > Taxus > Taxus wallichiana. The sequence goes on along the minus strand of CM031241.1, from coordinate 605,999,785 downwards.
TATAAAGATATATGTACAATTGATTACCTCAGTATCTATCCCTAGGCGGATGTTGGGAGTATCTACGCTATGTGTAGATCTCTGTCCCGTAGATCCCTGTGAAACAAAATAAATAAAATGTAAGAAGTTGATAAATAAGTTTTTTGAATAAATTTCATTAATTTCTAACATTTCAATTTAGATTAAATATTAATTCTATTAAAACACATGTATTTATACCTCTGCGGAACGCGTCTCCAAATGTATGGGATTGTCATCCACGACCTCAACAACAAAAAATATGTCGCCAACTGAGCCAAGTTGACTCTGGCCTGGAACATCGAGATCCATGTTGTGCTCATTCAAGAGCTATGTGTATGTGACACGGGTAGATGGTGTGGGTTGTGAAGCTCCACACACTGAGAGCAGAAGCCTAAACATAAAAGTACATGTTTAATTTTAATATCAATAAATTGTAAAGTAATGATCAATTAAAATAAATTTTAATTATATTAAAGGTTTATTTTCACACACGAGAACATAAATATCTTTGAACATCAGGTGTGATGATCCCAACAACAGGAAGTTTATGCAGTCATTAATGACCGTAATACCACTGACTAGAAGATACACTCCCACTCTACTCTATAAAATCTAAAACCCCGATAGTGGAATGCTGCAATGCCATGAAATCACCTCATACACATGCAACAAGTCAATGACCATGATGCATCCTAGGCGTGCTTGAGCGAGATCGTGAACTAGCTCAAAGTTATGCTGGGAAATCAAAGATGCACTGAGCATATACCTCGTTGTGTGCATCAACATTACTTCTAGCACCTCCTTTGCTAGTATCACATCTCTGAAGGTCTTGGCCCACATGGTCAAAAGAGATCAATTGGGTCTCGTGAGTAATGCCTAGCAAGACCCTCAATAGCAGCCTCATGTGTAGTCATAATGACAGGTGTTGCGACATCCTGAAAGCCTAATAAGAATGGTTGTGGCCTTGGTACAAGTTGTCGTGCATCAAAAACTACAGGAGATCCCTCCTTTCTATATGCCTCCCTATGGCTAATACGGCCACGCCTTGCCCCAAATAACTAGGGATGTCTAAATAGTTCACCTTTAGGTTTAAGTGAACCTCAACATGTAGCATCATTATGAAGTATAACGGTAATTGGTCATTATTCAGAAATTGGCCTTGAGAGGCCACAAATCTAGGATAAATCAAAGGGGCACATAGGGGACATGAACATTTGTTTACATAATATGCCCTTATTTTCCGTTTGTCTGCATAAAAATCCAACAAGACCTCTTAATGACTTCCTTATCGGAAAGTCATGATTTATATAACCTATATCTTCTGAGACACTTGATTTTAATGAATCCATAAATTTTTAATTGACTCGAGAATCAAATGGATTATATGTTTTCAAACTTGTCTCTATTCTACATGAAGATCAACTAGTATTTTTCACAATGGGCTTTATACTACCCAAGCTGTAGTTGGATTTTGGAGAATAGATTACAATTTTGTAATCTCTAAATCGGTCCTCTCAAACAAATTAGGGGTGGAAGAAGCCATGATTTGTAAAAAAAAATGAAAGTAAAATTCAATTAATAGTAATTTTTATTAAAAAAATTCCTAAGATATTCTCCTATATTAATGAAAACAAAATATGATTTTCAAGCTTCAATGTAAATAATTTAGAAAATAATAAATTACATGTATCTTATAAGTCAAGTAATGCATGAGTGTATGGATCGCATAGATTTAATGGAACTAAAGGAGGAATTATCTAGAATGTAACATATAGTTTTTATAAGTCATATTATTAATTGAGTATCTTATCTAGCCATCCAAGGTGAGTCATTTGAGAATAGAAGTTTACAAATGATCAACTATATATATATATGTGATCCCTAAGCCATTTAAGACTAGAGATCTAAAAACATAGAGATCGACACTCAATCTAAGAAGATAAAGACAAAGTATTGAATTATCCATTCCTTAGGGAACGACAATAAACTTTACAAAAATAAATTGATACATATACTATTTCCTTAAACCAAACATTAATCCAAATCCAAAGTACAAGTGTCTATTTCCAAGTGTGAGGGATGAATAAAGGGATTCATATTTATTGATTTTATCATGTGTCTCATCATAAGAGGTAAGAAATTATAAGGGATTTATTCCTTTTCATAATAATGGCATGTAGCATAAAAGTTAATACATAAATTAGGTATTGATGACATAGTCAACCCTATTCTAACCTCTTTTGTAGGTCACAAGAATGGAGTTAGGGTTTGAGTGAAGAAAAGTCCTAATTTGATCCAAACATAGTCATTAAAAAATCCATGCATAGTGAGCAATAAAAAGACACATGTGAAATTTCATAGGCTAGAGTGAGTGATTGAAAAGATAGAGAGTACAAGGCCATAACACCATATGATAGGTTTGATGATAGTATTATTTTATACCCACAAACCTATCAAGACCACAAGCATAAATCCTAAATATTTTCTTATAGTTGTGATGACACCATGATAAGCTTCTATACATATTTATTGTAATTTTATGAAATCTAAGAATGGATATTTGTTAATCTCTCTAACCCTAATTGCATTATTTCCTATTGTAAATAACATAAGGTTAATTATCCAATATTTTACTAATTTACCAAATTTTAGGACTAATATTTCACAATTATAAATTATTATATGTAGTGATAGGATTTAAATCAAGATAAACACTTGTTTACCAACCACATTTTGATGAACCCAATCTTTTCATAAAATACACAACCTAGGGTATCATTATCTACCCTCGAGGTTTCAATATTCACCTTGAGAATTTTAAATTTGGGTATGATTTTGTCTATTTTTTGATGGAATACCATAGTATTACATTTTAACCTTTATTTTAATAGATATCACCTCCAAGTATGGGAAATATCAAGCATATATATCCTCAAATAGAAATACATCATAGTATAATGTTAAGAAAATCCGATGCTTTAATACATATGATGTTTTCCATACTAATTCCATGAATTCTAATGTTTATAATATAAATATTAGCACTAGGCAATGTTTTAGTGATATAATCATGTGATGTGAAAATGTTTAATCTAAAATGTTTCTTATTACAACTAAGAGGATACATATATTATGGATTTAATTATTAGAATCCCCTCACATTGGCCCACACCTAATATTATTCTTCGAGACCCTAGAAATAATGAGGTTAGCGATGTTGCAAAATGCAATCCATAGGAGTAGACCATAAAATAGTCATCCATTGGTGGCATAAAGTAATGTCGATCCAAATACTACCTCACCACATATGGAAACTACATAATAACCCTAAGAAAAAATAACATAGTAATGTCTTACCCTTGTACATTAAACAACATACATAATAACATAGTAATATCTTACCTCACCATAGAAGGAAACTACATAATAACATAATCTTGTCTTACCCTTGTACATTAAAGAAAAAATATTCAACAAAATGGTAAAACATATAATTGTTAATATGTTTAATATCATGTTTCTCGTAGTAAAAGGAATTCATACTAAGGATCATACTTATTCTAACACACAAATTATAGAATTCGATATTTTCAATTAAAAAAATTAAGCCAATTTATGTTAGACATAATATTGGGACCAAAAATGTTTTGCAAAAAATTAGAGGCCATGTCTACAAGTCAAATTATAATCTCATGATATGAATAGTGGGCCTTTTATTATGCCTATATGTTTAAAGTACTTTCATAGTGACATGGTGTATATATTTCCTAGAAATGATAGTCCATTCAAGTTTTGTGCCATGACTAAGACCATAAAAAAATGATACCACTATGTAATACACCCCAATCAACCACTAAGCACCTTATGTAAGAAATAATGATTTAACGAATTTATATGCCTACGAAGTGGGGAAACACAACAAGTTTAATGTTGAAGTAACCAATACACAAAATATTAAACTCAAAAATATGAAAAATAAGGTTATCATATCAATGAGAAATGATGTAATCCCAATTTCCCTTATATAGGTCTAGAGACATATGGACATGACCTAGATAAATTGATGTTAGTCAACTATATTACACTACCAAAGAGTATAGATGACCATGAGCATCAATTAATAAGGAAAAGGAAAAAATATCTTATCAATAATTCTTGCAATGATAATAGCACAAGAATCTATCCTATAACCACATAAACTTCATTAAAAAAATATGGATTTAGATTCAAGACTAAAAAAATTGGGATCTGATGGCCAAGGTTTAGGTAAATATGAGAAAATAATTCATAAACTAATCCTATAAATTGAAAACAAACTTAATATGTCTTTGGGACATTGTAATGATTATAACATAAAGGAAATACCATTTCGAGTAAATCAAAAATATCTCTACACTCATAATCCTCTAACTACTATAAATAATAATCAATTGCACAAACATTTTTGTCAAGTCTATAAAGAATTATGTGTAACAAGTAATTTTTATTGAACACCATCCTAAGAAAATGGTCAATTATATAAAATTGTATCATGAATTTGTAAATATATATACATGATAAAGGTATGAGCTTTTAATACACTTAACAAATAGTTATATAACACTCAATACCCCTTTTATGGATTTAAGCTAAAAAAATTGAAATCTTATTATTAATGGCCCACCTATCGATACCCATGTGATATTCAAAGATAACTTTCAATACAAGCTTAAGGGGTACCTAAAAAGGAACTAAAACTCAAGTTCATCAAAATTATAAATATTTTTATTCATTGCATCATTAAATATCATGTCATACTCCTATATATATTCTCTAGGATTGTGTTTTATTTATTTCAAATCCTGAATATTTTATCCTATGTACATCTTCCTTTTGAATTATTAGGTAATGACATCATGCACTTCTTTTAGGGTCTTCCCACTCAAGTTCATAGAATTAATTAATTCCAAAGCATTGCAATGAAATTCTCCTATGAGTTCAAATTTATTGGTATTATCATTTTCAATCCTTTTGCTCCGCACCACATTTCAAAAGTAAGCAAATAATGTTCAGATTAGAGGACATGTCATACGCCTCTAGAATTGCATATAAATTAGGAATATGCACGTGATGTTTTCTCCTTTACCCAGGTTGTCCTATTATAATATTTTACACACTACTATGTGTTTAATTACTACTAAAACTTGGATTTGGTTGTGCATATGGCTGGTTATTATTTGCATCCATCCTCAAACTTGCCTTACTAGATTCGTGTTGTGCTTTTTTAGAATTTAAAGAATCACTTTGCTTGATTCCACAATATTTTGGAAGCTTACTCTCTACTTTGTGATAATAGAACTATTGTTGCTACACACCCCACTCTTTTCCTTACATCCACTAAAAGAAAAAAATTGACAAAGGATTCCTTCTCAATAAATGATATAATTCCCTCATTATTTCTTCCGGAGTTCTATAAATTATTTTTCATAGCTTATTTGCCACTTATTTTGATTGTGATCTTCTACATTCCTCTATGTCATCTTTATGGTGACCATTCCTCTAGCACCTAGTCTCGATTTAACACCTACACTCTACTCAAAGCTGCAAAACATAGACACATTTAATATGATTGTTGAAGCATTATTAGTTGACCTCAAACCCATTTACTAAAAGCCATTTAGTTTTCAATTTTTTAGTTTATGACTCATTTCCCTTGGCATCCGAAGTTCATTATATGTATTTATTAAAAATCTAAAAACAGATATATATTCCAATAATCCAAAAACATATTTTTCACACTCTTATCCATTGGAAAATCAATAAATTAAGGTTTTCACAGCACCATTATTCAAAATTATGGTTTTCACTGAGAACTCTTATCCATATTTTATACGATTTACATTTCATCACCCTTTTTAATGACGAATAGATCGGTATGTTTTTGTCATTTTTAGCTTGTTCATGTTTTATAGGTACTTTTAACAATCTATAATCTCTTTGATTAGATTGTTCTTAATCATCTTATATCCTTGAATAACAAGAGTTTACCTCAATCTCGTTCTTTCAAGCTTTTCTGAACCTTTGTTTTGTCCTTTTCTTACTTGAGACGAGATGAGCCTCAAGATGAAACTAAGATTGTGTCAAGAGCATTTCACAATTCAGTTCGAAAAGATAACATTTTATTGCTTGACTTGGATGATGAATAGAATGGCGCATTAATTTGTTCTGTCTATGTAAACTATATTATGGGATTTACTCTTAAATTGTATTATGGGCTTTATTCTTAAATGTATTCCGATATTGCACATTTACTTGAAAAGAGTTACGTGATACAAAGAGCTTGGAGAAATTGTATACTATGTAAATACATAATAACACATCCCAAGAAGTAAAATTATGTACTTGTTCTTTGAGTTTTTCCTCAACTTTTGTTTCATCGTGTTCTTACTTGACAGATGGATAAGCCTCAGAGAGATTTTCTTTTGAGTGTTGAATTCTCATTTGGTTATCTCTGTACTTTCCGTTCACTTAATATGAAACTAAGATTGTGTCCAGAACATTTCACAATTCAATAGCAAAACACAACATTCTAGCTGCCGAATTGGGGGATGAATAGAATGGCTAATTACGTCATTTTGTCCTATGTAAAATGTAAATTGAAAATTTAATATATCATTACGGAAGAAATTAATGTTTTTCACACACCATTATTCTACGAAGGTATATTTTAAATTTAATATATCAAAATCACAGTCATGAAAGAAGATATTTAATATTTTAAGCCTGGTTGTGAAAGAAGAGATTTTGGGGTGTTACAAAAAATAGTTTGCAATTTACTAGGGTTTTACATATAAAAACCTAGGGTTTAATTTATTTTATGCCTAAATCCATGGGATCCTCCATTTTCATGAAAAAAACAAGTTAATCCATACCTAGTGCTCATCAACGGCCTCCTCGATCCTCGTTGGGCCTGATCGGTGTTTGTGGGCTCATTGTTTGTGGGCTCGATCTAGTCTCCTTCAAACTCAATCGGTGGGCTCGATATGGTCTCCTTCAAACACGTTCGGTGGGCTCCTTCAACAATTTCATTGGGGTGGTCTTTCCAAATTTCACGCGAATGAGGCGAGGTGGAGGAAAAGTGATTTCCTCCGCAGTGCCTCCAATATATAAACAAAGGTGCTCATGTAAAACCCTTTGCGTGAATGGGGTTCGTATGTGAAAATTTGTTTGCGTGAACCATGTTCGATGTCATACGTAAAAAAAAATGACCGATGTGTCGGTTCACGCGAGCAGGGGTTCGCGCGAAAGGGGTGTTCACGTGAACTACTCACATTTACCACCCAAACACACCCCTCACTCATGTTTTCGGGACAAAAAGTGGGACACAACACCATGCATTGATTGAAGCATGCAATTAAAACTTATAATTAGTCGTATCAAAATGTATAAAGAAGGTCTAAATTCAACCCTCTAACCATAGGTAAGGTTGGTATGAAAATTTAAGAGGTATGGGACAAGTCTAACTTGTCCCACAAGCCTCCAAAATCAGCCTCCAATGACAAATTCGGATTTCTAAGGAGGTGGAGTGTTTCATACTCCAAAATTTGACTTACACAACTCTTACACATACTTACACATCACTTACCTTATTTAATACAAGAGCCAACAACTTCTATAATTACTTTCTTGCATCCCAAATTTTATTAATTTATTTATTTTAACAAATTTGATTACTCACATTAATTCTCTACAATTAAAAGACTAATGAAAGGGGGTAAATGCATCACAAAATAAACACAACAAAACAATAATAAAAGAAACCACATTAATAAATACATAAAGCCTCGTGGTCACATTTAAAGATGATCCCCACATGGGAATCCCTAACACTAGCAAACACACACACAAACAAAACATGTTACCATGGTGACCTTGTTGAATTCATCTAGAATTTCAATGTGGTTGGTCTTCAATCCCCCGATATTTGTTGTGATAGTTTAACTTGCAAAACAAAAATACCTCCTTCGGCCTCGTGGCCATATCAGAACATCCAACATGATATAAATATAATCACAAAATCATCTATACATATGAATCACAACAACATCAAGGCAATCGACATTATCACTTACAATTTATACAACAACTATATCATCATCATATAATGTCCATTTTCTAGGTCTACTCACAATATCCAAAAATCACATGTCTGAACAACATTCATAATATATCCATGTCAAATAGTATATCATCATCCACATATGAAGTGTCTCTAATAATCATCATGCATCATAACTAAATCAAGATCAACAATAATCCATGGTCCAACGTCTAACATCATACTAAATCAAAACCATAATAATGTCCATAATGTAATCAACAGTATCAAGATTAGTATCAAAAAGGTGTCAAAGGGAAGTGGGCACTACATCCCCCTCCCCTTAGACTCGACTTCCTCCATGAAGTCACTGAAACAAATGTGGAAACTGAACTCGTAATAAGGTAGCATCCTCCCATGTAGCTGCAATCTTATCATATCTGTCCCATTGTACCTGGACCTCGATCAATATCTCTGCCTCGAAGGCCCAAGGTCCTGTGATCTATAATGCGAATGGGCTCCACCGTCACTTGCCCCTGATCCTACACCTGCAATGAGGTCCAATCCAGCATAGGATAAGGATCTGAAATATATCTCTAAGAACTAAAACATGAAACGCATCATGCATGCAAGACAAGATAGGTGGCAATGCTAAACTGTAGGCCAAAGGGCTGATATGCTCCAAGATCTCAAAAGGACCAACGAATCTAGGAGCTAACTTAGAACCTTTTCCATAACGGATAAGGCTCTTATGTGGCTTGACATTAAGGAACACCTTCATGCCCACATCAAAACTACAGTCAGTTCTATGCTGATACACATACTTCTTCACTGTCTTGTGCCTCTTGTAGTCTCTATTTGATCAAAACCGTCTGCTGATCCATATCCTGCAACAAAGATGGTCAATAGAAACCATGTCCTTTAGCCATCCGAGCTAAGAGGTGTCCTACACTCTCTACCATACAAATCCGAAAAGGAGCCATGCCTATGGAACTCTCGAAAACTATTATGTAAGCAAACTCCACTAAGTATATGTACTCCTCCCGTCTATACTCTTGCTGATCCATCACATACATTACGAGCATGTCCTCTAAAATATGATTCACCCACTCAATCTATCCATTTGTCTCAAGGTGATATCTTTGTCTGAAATTGATCTTTGTTTGAGGGCATTTTACATGGTAGTCCAAAATGGGAAGTGTATAAAGGATCACGGTCAAGATAATGATCTTCCATGAAATCCCATGACACTGGCGATCTCATCCAAATATACTTGTGCCCTTGCTCTATTTGTATAAGTGGTATTCTTTGGAGAAAAGTGAGCCACTTTTATCAATTTATCAACCGTGACCATAATGGCGTCGTGGTGATATCTTGACATTAGTAGCCTAATAATGAAGTCCATGGAAATGGTGTCCCATTTCCACTGCGGTATAACATGAGGAAAAATAAGGCCCGGTTGGATGCGATGCTCACCTTCACTCTACGGCACTCTAAATATCATGACATGAACTTGGGCCACATATCTCCAAAGTCCTCTCCAATGATACAACTATCTCAAGGTGGTGTGCATCTTCTTTACCCAGGATGGGCTGAATAGGGTATACGATGTGCCTCTGTTAAGATGTCCTGCCTCAAGCCTCCATCTCTGGGAACATAAATCTGACCTCTGTGCCTGAGAAGACCATCTACCTCTAAATAAAAACCATCAAACTTCCCCTCGAGGGGTCTCTGGGACTTGATCTCGGCTCGAAGCGCAATGTAGAAGCTATCAAGAGGAAGCTGCTGAAGAATCCTATTCCACAAATATGTGCTCACTGAGGTGGCCATAGCTACATGTCTCTGTTTGCTAAGAGCGTCTGTCACCACATTCTCCTTCCCTTTCACATGTTCTATCTCCATATCATACTCACAAAGCAACTCCATCCAACGCCGCTAACAAGCATTGAGATTGGGCTGCATGAAGCGGTGGCAAAGACTCAGGTGATCTGTCCTAAGTGTGAATCTCCTACCAAGAAAAAAGTGCCTCCATAGAACTAATGCGTGCACAACTACCGCAAACTCAAGATCATGAGTCGGATAATTAAGCTCATAATCCTTGAGTTTATGAGACTCAAAAGCTAAAACTCTTCCCTTCTACATCAACACACCTCCAAGGCCTTCCAATGAAGTATCCATGAAAACAAAGAACTCACCATGTGGATTCGGTACTCAAGGATAGGTCTTTGTAGTGAGACACCCTTTAGTGTCCTGAAGGCTTGCTCACATCTGTCCAACCAAATAAACTTCTTCCCTTTCTGCTGAAGGGAAGTGATAGGGTGCACAATCCAAGAGAAGTCCTAAACAAATATCCTATAGTAACTTGCTAATCCCATGAAGCTATGCACATTAGTCACAGTAGTGGGTGGTGGCCAATCCATAATGGCTCTAATCTTGGAAGGATCGACTACGATACCTTCCCCAAAAATGATATGACCCAAGTACTTTACCTTTGTCTGAAAGAAAGCACACTTCTCCAAGTTTTCGTAAAGCTACTTCTCACAAAGACACTGAAGAACTTGGCGAAGGTACCCCATGCTCCTCACATGTACGTGAGTAAATCCAAATTTCATCAAGGAAGATGAGCATGAAGCGATCTAAGAAGGTCTTGAATACCCCATTCATCAAACTCATAAACACTGTGGGGGCATTAGTCAAACCGAAAGCACAACTGTTTGTGAACTCATAGTGGCCATATCTCGTACGAAAAATGATCTTATGAATATCTACCTATGTAATCCTCAACTAATGATAGCCCAACTTAAGATCAATCTTAGAGAAAACTGTGGCTCCCTTCATCTGATCAAACAAGTCATCAATGCAAGGAAGGGGATAATGATTCTTGATCGTTACTTTATTCACCTAGCGGTAATCAATACACACGCGTAAGGATCCATCCTTTTTCTTCACAAAGATCACCGGTGCACCCCAAGGGGATACACTAGGATGGATAAGGAATTTCTCCAAAAGGCCCTCAAGCTGTAACTTGAGCTCATAGAGCTCTCGGGGTGGTCATGTGATAATGTGCTTGTGAGATAGGCTCTACTTCGGGAACCAGATCTATATGAAAATCTATCTCACGTGGGGTGGTAACCCGGTAGCTCCCAAGAAAGACATCATAAAACTCTCTCAAAATGGGGTGATCATCTAGCAATGGTCCACTAGATCCATCCTCACGATCTCTGTCACTAAGCAGTAACAACATACATCCGACAAACCCGTCGTGCATAAACCGCTTAAGTTGCATAGTAGAAATGGTGTGAATAGAAATGGGTCTCCTAACCCCTGAAATCACCGACTCAACTCCCAATCAACCACACAAGATATAATCTTGTGGTAACAATCCATCCCTGGTCACTGTGTGTGAGATAACCAGTCCATACCCAAATTGACTCCATATGAGCCCAAAGGAAGGATACGAAGATCCGAGATAGTGGTGAAATGTCCCAAACTAAGGAGTCTATAGAGATCTTGGCTCTAGAAGCCATCTTAATGTCCTAACAAAGACCCTACCTAACTGCCACCAGCCTGCATCACTCTACTAAAGATGGTGCAATGAAAGAGTCAGAAGAACCAGAATCAAACAATATAGAGGTAGGAATACCCCCAATGCTACATGTAGTCTCAATCAGATTTGTACTCGATGCTCGGCACTGGGAATTCTCGGTGTTGCATAAATCTTGTGGTTGCGTCGATGTCACCAACAGTTGGCTCTCGAGATATGTATCTTACCCTTGTTAGGGTTCTAGGGCATTCTCTCCAAAAATATCTACGCTGACTCCATAACCAAAACAAACACATGATCCTCTCCAATGAGTAGCACCTCCAGTAGGTGCTCTAGAAGTATGTGGTGTGGATCCGATGATTAGGGTGTGGTCTATTGAGGTCTCTTCTAGAGAGCTCCCCTTGAGTGAGCTCTATGGGCACCTTGTGTCTGATGGAACCCCAGGAGGAGTCCCCATACTCCGACCTCTTTGTGCATCAAATCTCTCGAGGAGGTCTATAAGGTGGGTGGATTTATTACTAGTGCTCTTATTCTTTGGGGTTTAAATGATGACTATGAAGAACTCGGCCACCATGACGAGGAGGAGCTTACCCCTCGATCTCTGCCCTGCATCTCTGTGCCGATGCGGCTCTGGACTTGGTCTCTAGCCTCTTTGGGTCTTTCCCTAGTCTCCTATGCTATGTAGGCCTTCTCAATGGCCTCTGCTAAATTTTGTGGGTAGTGGATCCAAAGCGCACCTCCGATGTCTAGTTTCGGGCCCGAGATGAACTTGTGGATACGTACCTCCTCATCCAACATGTACTCAACATACTAGAGTAGATCCAAAACCTATTCTCATACTCTGCTTTATTGAAAGAGATTCTTGTTGAAGGTAATGGAACTCATCGATCCTCTGCTTTGTATGAACCTTTGTGACAAATATCTCGCTCCAAAAACACTTCTCAAAGAGCTCCCATGTAAGCAGTATCATAATCAACATGGAGCTTCTACTCCTCTATCCTCCACCATACTCCTGCTCCATCCCTTAGTAGATGGATTGAAACATGAGCTTTCGTGTTGCTAGAACAAGGACAAAGCTTGAAAGCAACCAATCAAGCTCACTAGCCAGGACTCTACCGAAATCCACCTATGTTACCCGAATAATGTGATTGTCAAAGCTTTAGGATCTCCCACGATGTGATTTGTAAGCGTAGTCAGCGACCTCTAGGCCTCTCTGTATGCTCATCCCTAAGCCTAGGGCTCCGAGACCTCTCACTATTCCCCTCGAAACTCGGTCACCCTATCCCCTCCGTGGTGACTCTTCCTGGCTGACTCCGCATGGGAGTTATGTCCTTCATGCTCTTCGTTGGGTCGAGGAGATGCTTGACCCTTAATGGAAGGGACTCTGTCATGTCTAGCTGCATGTCCTCCTACGATCTTCCACGTAGAGCGGTATTAACATCCCGAAGAGTCAGCAAAATCTGGGAAAGAATGGGTGCTACATCATGATCTAGTGGTGGTAGGTCTACGTCTATGTGAAAAGGATCCTCATCTTTTTGACGTTGCCTCCTCCCGCACATTGAAAAACGAGAGTTAATTCCTTATTCTAGGTCTTACTCAGTTTCCATGTTTACTAAAATGTGAAAATTCCAAACTAAATTGTTTTCTAGATTTAAAAGTGTGCTAAGTTTTAAAGTTCATGTCTCAAGTTTCTAGTGTGCCCAATGGTCCAAGATTTTGAACCACTTCTCTGATACCAAGTGTAACGCCCATTAAAAATAACCCACTTGAGACCCAAGAAATAACCTAGGATTAGTTAGGAAAAATTATGGAATAATTTTTTTGTTTAAAAGAGTCTACTACCAGGTTATAAGGCAACAACTATCACTAACAAGTTCTAGAACAATTCTAATCCACTAGAATATACTTTTCTTTTATTAACAATTATTAGAGTCATAAGGTCTAAAATTTAGGGTTAGAAGTTTCAAATAGGTTCAGAGGGAAAAATTCCTCACCATACCCATTCTCTAATAGGATCAACTTTATTTTTCTCATACTTAACGCATTCAATTTTTTTCTAAATCACTCGCATTGGGTAGGAAATTTTCTCACATTTCCATTGATATAAAGAAGTCCTTCTAACTCCTCATATTTTTCAAGTTATGGGTTGGTGGGCCTTGGGGTGAAAATTTTCTCCAAGGGCGGGCTGCGAGTGCGGGGTGAAAATTTTACCTTGCGCGGGTCGGTGGAGTGGGGAAAATGTTCGATTTTCCTCTACGTGCCGGTGGGCTGAAGAGGACACATGTCAGCTTGAGAAATCTCTGGCAGAAATTCAGGCCATCGGAGAGATTTAAGGCATTAAGCCTTTTGGGTTGCAAAACACAAGGGGCAAAACTTCCCGCACGTCTCGCCTATCCCAGATGATGCCACGTGTCATCACCCTATTGGCCGTGGGCCGACGGGAAGCGGAGGAAACTAAGAAAATTTTCCAAGAAATTTTTTAAAAGTGCTAAGGTTGAAAAAGGTGTCGTGCCTCCGCCGTTGCCTCGTGAGGCCATGTGGTGGCTTTTAATTGGTTGTGTGCGGCGGGAAAGTTTTGAAATTTTTCATAATTTTTTTGAAAACACTAAGTTCAAAAGAGAATCCGCCCATCTGTGACACCTCATGGTGCCACATGGCAGCCTTTGATTGGCTGCGGGCTGGTAGAGAAACTTTTGAAAAATTTTCAAAATTTTTCCTAAGTCCCAAGGGAAAAATTTGGGCTGCGGGCCCGCCAAGGAATTTTTTCCCAAAATTTTCCGCCAAGTGAGGAAAACTTCAGAAGGCCATAACTTTTGATAGAGAGCTCGGTTTTGGGCAAACGAGGACTTCATGAAAATCTCTCGATGTCCTCTTTGTATAGAGATCATTAATTTTTGGTTTTGATAAAGTTTAAGGGGTAAATTTTTAGAAAATGTCTGCAGGATTTTTAAAAGCAAACTGGTAAATTTTAACTTATAAATTTTGTTCAATTTTGTCATTCTTTCTCCTTTAACATGTCAAATGAACATGGAGGATTGTTCTAAGAATAATTTTAGGATGTATTGGAAGGTAATTTTTCTTGATTGATTTCCAATTCAAATTTTTACAACTTGGGCAATGAAAATAAGCGTGAAAGGTTTGGGCCCAATTTTGCGATGTTTGAAGGATGTTTCCTAAGTGTTTTAGTCCAATTGAGTTCATTTATATCATGACATGTTAGATTTAAATGTTTTAATGTTATTTATTGTTTGTAGGTTCGAAGCTGTACATTTTAGAGGAAGTATTTGCTAGTTTAAAATTCAAAATAGAGGTCAATTTATAAAGGATCATTTATCGTTTTCACCTTCTAACCATGGAGATTCGTTTCCATTCAGTATAATACATTTAAGTGATTTAATCAAACCATTTTGAGCCAAAATACAAAGTCTAATTTCCAATGTTCACATATTTCGAAGAACAAAGTTACATATATTTCCTTCATACGTATTCCTTTTTCAATTTTCCAAACAGAGATTTCAAATCACAATTTGATGATCAATTTCGATACAACAATGTAAATTGATAAAGGTAGTGCAATATTTTATTGATTTCAAATATACAACTTTACATTCTTTCATACTTCAAAATTCATCATACAGATTACATTTCCTTCACATTCTTTTAAAGCAAAAATAGAGTCTATCTCTTTTTCATTTCACTTTAAAAATTTCATGATCCATACAACATATTTCAATTTCAAAACATTTACAAATTCATCCACTTCAAAGTGGGAAAGGTTACAATGAGATTTTATTTCACAAGGTACTGTCAAACTGTCTTTCTCCTCCGCTTCAGTGAACAACAACATAATTTTTCTCCTTTGGATCACAAGAAAGGCGGGGGAAAGGAAACGCTCGCACCCAAGCAAGACATCAATGAAAAGGATAATCCATCCTTCTTCATTGGCCCCGAGTCCCAACCACAATGCAATAGAAGATGTGATTCAACTCATGGAAACAACATGCTTCCACAAACACACATGAAGATTTTCACATTTTGAACACAAGTTCAAAATAGAGTGTAGTTTACAACTACATTAAAACATACAAACAAAACTAAGGCTCCATCAAGCAAGCCAAAGGAGCAAGGAACTATGGGGAAAGCTGCTTATGCCTCCCAATGGGAAATGGGTATTCACCTATAACAAATTGTCAATTTAATAATCACACATATCCTTATGCCCCCACAATCCCTCCTTATGACCCCCACAAATTTCCTTTGCCCACCACAAAGTAAGAAATGCAAGCTATTTCTTTTCCAAGGTGGAAGCCGAATCCCAACTCCCTCCACAATAATTCTCGATGCCACTTTGGAATTCCATTATGTGCCCCGTGCCCCCTCCCCACATGGATTCTCCATAGCCTTCTCCTACACCATTCCTAGGAATTCTACCCAACCAACCAACAAACACACAACAAACATTCACCATTTCATACATGCATACAAAAGAAAGAAGCATTTTTAAAGAGTCAAGCTCCTTGTTAGGAAATATAATTTATTAGTGCTCCATTATTATAGATATTGTAAAGAGGATAATTACGTGAGTAATTATTCACATATATGGTTGTATTATTTGATAGTTGTGATATTGTTGCGAGTTACAACAATATCACGGATATAGGTAGATTGTTGGAGCAACTTCCTAGAATATAGGAATTACATCTCATTATATATTGTATGATCCAGAATGAATTAAATGTATTATTATTGAAGTATTATTCCTTGTAAATCTATTGTTGTGCTTTTCATTTGGTACCAGAGCATTGCATTCCTTCAATGGAGAAATAATTGTCTACAAGGGTGGCTTTGTTTTGTTGTCCCATATTATGTGAAAGAGTGTTAAAAATAATAATCATTCCAAACAGTCATTGTGGATCTGCTAGGCGTTGAGCTAAAGACAATCTCATTCAGAAGATCAAGGGAGTGGGATACATTATGAAGCTACGTGTTTTACAGGGACAGTTCTATTATCTATTTCCCCTATAGATGTGCATCAAAATGGAAGCCTTGAAAATTACTCTGAGTTTCCTATAGCTATGCGAAAGACGTCTATGGTTGGCCAACACTATTCCCGAAAGATTTTTTTAAGGGCTCGTATTGTTTTCGGTTATAAGTAGATCAATGCTCCTCATACATATTCTCCCTAGCAGAACGCTACACCTTTGAGAGTATAATCTACTTGATTCATGGCTGTGAAAAGATATGTCAATTGTGGCTATGTATTTGTAGTCAACATATGATCCCTGATCCATGAAATCACTTCTCTACGTCCTCCTAAGGCAAATTGATGCAAGGATTTTGTGTTTATCTTCCAGATCTGCATCCCGGTCCATCATTCATCCCAAACAACTACACATTCTTACGCCTCAAAGAACGACATACATGAGTATTTAATCAACTTGGCTAAGGTTCTGTGTTCTTCGTGATGTGCTCCGCCCATATTCTGCATTCAGATCGAAGAATTTAAAATACGACTCCTTCAATTTGGTTGACCATCGTTGTGATTATTGTCAACATAATTACAATAAACGTTGCATCTCTATCGACACCTGGATTTTAACATCATTGCTGGCCAAACCAGAGTCTTATAAGCTCGGAATTTTAGTTGCATGCATAGATCTTGTTGATTCATTCATTTCTGAATTCTTATTCATATTTGTAGTAGTCAAGTTGTCGGCATCATAGCCGTGTCTAGCTCCGTCCACATTTCCACCAACAAATTGACTATGTAGTCATGAATGGTATAAACCGTGCATTCTCAAATTCTTCCATTATTGAGTTCCATGTTTTAATAGTATAAATGTCTTAGATAGTCAATTTTTAGGATATGTTTTGATATTTTATAAAAAGAGTCTTAGGTACATCATAATGGCAAGTAATGTCTCTTCAATAGAGTCGATTTGAGTTGTTATTCTAAGTTCTTTATTTTTAGTATCAAAAGTTTTATTATAACTATGTATACGTGTTCAACCCATATCAAAGTTTTATTTTACATTTGACATTGAGTCTTATTTAAAAAGTAATTATTAGAATTATTTAATCGTGTCATGTATCTTTTAGGTCTCATTATTACTATCCAAAGTAAATTTTGAAGTCATGTTAAGTGTCAATTAGTCCAAGTATTATATATATATCAAAATATTCAATTTTTGTGTTCATCAAAGTGTCTCAAATAGGTGATTTTAGGATACTTGTTTATTTTCTACTCAAAAGATTCAAGTTGTCAAAACTATAAAAAAATTGTCTCATGGACACATTTTCGGTGGAATCCGATGTCCGAGTTGTAATTGTGCTTCATAATCATATCCAGTTGAGTTATCAGCTCATATCTTTGGAGGACGGAGGCATCGGAGGATGGAGGTGATCATCGCCTCTCGTCGGCCGCCAACGATGGGGCCACACAAATGGTTTGGTGACATGTGTGCAAAGTGTGGTTTTCTATTTTCAGTTCATTTTCAGTTTTCAATTTTCATCAGTGTAATGGTTTCTTGAATAAACCCTTTTAAGAGATTTTACGAGGGTCATGTTTTCAAAATACTCACTTTTGAGAGCAGGAGAATATTTTGAGGTAGACTCAAGGGATGATTATCCAACTAGTGTGAAGCTTGTGGATCTTGGAGATTCAGAATTTGGGTGCCCAAGAAGGAAGGGAAAGTTCCAGGGAACCCAAAGAGGAAGGGAGCATTCTGTATAATTCAACTCGACACTACGCCTTTACGAGGGTAAAGAGATAATCTATGGAGTTTGTACCTGGTCTAAGAAGTTCTTTCAGGAGGTGGTTCAACTTCTTCGAATATGGTACATCGTTGTGTTCACATTAAGGGGGTGAAGATTAGTGATTAATAATGTTCACACTAAGGGGGTGAATGTTAGGAAATATAATTTATTAGTGCTCCATTATTATAGATATTGTAAAGAGAATAATTATGTGAGTAATTATTCACATATATGGTTGTATTACTTGATAGTTGTGATATTGTTGTGAGTTACAACAATATCATGGATATAGGTAGATTGTTGGACCAACTTCCTCGAATATAGGAATTGTATCTCATTATATATTGTATGATCCGAATGAATTAAATTTATTATTATTGAAGTATTATTCCTTGCAAATCTGTTCTTTGTGCTTTTCACTCCTACCTCTCCATGATGGAGTTTGTTCCAAGAACAACAAGATTTCCAATGCCAAAATACAGTCCAAGATCAACAACCAACAAGCATGCAATGGTCTCCAATCTACTCCAAACAAGAGCTCTAAAACAACAAAAGAATTCCCCAAAAAGAAATAAGCAAAAGTTCAACAACCTAAAAGAAAGCAAGGAGTTCTAATTTTATAGAAGAGGGAAGAGAAGAGGAAGAGGTGGATCCATGTAGGATGCCACATCACACCTCCTCAACTCCAACAAAAAATTCAAATTCATTCTCCAATACACAATAAAGAGGTGGGTAAATAATATGACAATAAACTTACACACTCAAAAAGCCCACCCTATAAGGACTGAATTTAATAAAATGTGAAAAGAGTGGAATTAAAACTTACAATTAGTCATATCAAAATGCATAAAGAAGGTCAAAATTCAAGCCTCCAACCATAGGTAAGGTTGGTATGCAAATTTAAGAGGTATGGGACAAGTCTAACTTGTCCCACATGCCTCCAAAATCAGCATCCTAGGACAAATTCAGATTTCTAAGGAGGTGGAGTGTTTTATACTCCAAAATATGACTTACACAACTCTTACACATACTTACACATCACTTACCATATTTAATACAAGAGTGTACAACTTCTATAATTACTTTCTTGTATCCCAAATTTGATTAATTTATTTATTTTAACAAATATGATTACTCACATTAATTCTCCACAATTAAAAGAATAATGAAAGGGGTAAATGCATCACAAAATAAACACATGCAAACAATAATAAAAGAAACCACATTAATAAATACATAAAGCCCCTTGGTCACATTTAAAGGTGATCCCCCCCATGGGAATCCCTAACACTAACAAACACACACACAAACAAAACATGTTGCCATGGTGACCTTGTTGAATTCATCTAGAATTCCAATGTGGTTGGTCTTCAATCCCTTGATGTTTGTTGTGATAGTTTAACCTGCAAAACACAAATACCTCCTTCGGCCTCGTGGGCCATATCGAACATCTAACATGATAAAAATATAATCACAAAATCATCTATACATATGAATCACAACAACATCAAGGCAATCAACATTATCACTTACAATTTATATCAACAACTATATCATCATCTGATCGGGGGATAATTTTTTAAATTTCCTAAACATCCCTAAATGGTGTCGATGACAGAATATCATCTCAAGAGCTTTCCAACGACTATGAGAACGCAACAAACGGACATCAGGAGCTCTAGATATGTTCGGTCAAAGTTCAAACAACGGAAAGTCAACTTTGTTCAACTGGTCAATATTAGACAAATCGCACTGTGACACGTGGCTTGCCACCACTCGTCGAATTCACTTGATTTGCCTATCGGGAGACGACAAGTGGATTACATGCTATGGACCGAGTTAATTATTTCTATACCACATTATATGGGTCAAAATTATATTATCTTGGTAAGTCCACTTACAAATCAATTTCCATGCCACATGACTAAGTGGGGTGGGTTTTATTATAATAGCCATGTATTAATGGTTAGAAATTACCCACATGCCATGCACGGAGGACCACGTGGAAGGAGGTGAAGTGGTGGTAGGGGATAGGCCCATGCGTGGATGTTTCCACGTGAAGGATGGAGTGGGTAAGGGTTATTAAAACCTTACCCAAATTTAATGGCGCCAAATGTGGGATATTACACCCACATCAACATGAAAACCACCCACTTCTCCTAAGCCGTTCCCTATGGGATTTTTATCCCATTAAATATACTATGCCACCCATTTCGGATTAAACATGCTAATCCGCCACTATGGGATTTTTATCCTATTTAAAATGCTAAGCGCCCATTTTAGAATATTTTATCCCTTATCAACATACTACGGGCTAAAGGTTTAAAAATAGCCTAAGGGATAATATGGCAATGCATTATTCAAGGACCCTAAAAATGTATAAATAGGGTACCTATTTCATTGTAAAACACACACACCAAGCTTATTATTTGTTAAGCTTATTGTCGGGACACACACAAAATACGAAGACAAGCTCAGAGCTTGGAAGGCGAATGAGAAATTGTTGTTGTGTGAAGACCTAAATTATTTTAGGCATTATTATTTTGATTATTATTGACCTATTATTTGTTAGGCAATAATAAATTAAATATTTGTGGCTAGGAGTTATTCAAACTACCTAGTCGGCCCATAGCGCCACAACAATTACTTGTAAATCCTGGATTGTCGACCGGAGTGCTAGCGTCACATTGATAGCGTCGGGAAGGCCGATCGAAGCCGAAGGAGATTGTGCATCAGGAAGGTGAAGAACAATTCGACTGATCATCGGAAGTTTTTTAAAGAACTGGTGTACTAATAGGCAAGTAAAATTCCATTATGTTTTCTTGTGAAAGTACTATTGTAACTTACAAGTTTTGACTAGTGGAACAGTTCGACCACAAACCAGAGACATTGGCAATTGCCGAACTCCGTAATCAACTGCAGGTATGCAATTGTCATTATTGTCTTGCATTATTTTAAATTGATTACTTAAAACGAGTAAATTATCGGCAAATAATTAAAGCCTATAAGGGTTCGAGATCGGTCGTAATAATCGATTATTTTCAGATCATCATCATATAATGCCCATTTTCTAGGTTTACTCACAATATCCAAAATCACATGTCCGAACAACATTCATAATATATCCATGTCAAATAGTATATCATCATCAACATATGAAGTGTTTTTAATAATCATCACACATCATAACTAAATCAAGATCAACAATAATCCATGGTCCAACATCTAACATCATACTAAATCAAAACCATAAGAATGTCCATAATGTAATCAACAAGATATCGATGATCAAAGGAAAGTGGACACCACACTTTTTAACATCATAATAACAAAAACCAATTACCCATCTTCTTTAGGTTAGTAATAAATTATTACTACGTGAAAGCCCCCTCTATATTTTTTACTTAATATTAACAAACTAGGACATTCCCCATGATTAGTGGACAATTTAGAATTTTAATAGTGACCCTAAGATTTGATTATCATCCATTGTAGATGAAAAGTGGATAAGAAAAACCCTAAATTCCTTCATGATATTTTTAAAATAGCCTACCATATATTTCTCTCTCATATAATTTGTTTTGTTTTATGTTTTTTTCCCTATTGCTACAGGTTTCTCACGGATGCACTCATGGAAGCGGCTAAATATTGTGAGGCTTAACACGTGGTTTATCATTATTTCACATCTGATTACCATGCATTTGAATTTATTTCTTTGAGTGCAGAGTTCATCTCCAGGCAGCTACCACGGAAGAGCAACAACTTTTTTGTTTTTTTTTTTGTGATCTTCCAATAGGGGCGGCCATGGATCGGGTGACTCCTTTTTATTTATATATTCTTTTTGTTTTAAAAAAACCACGGTTTTCAAGTTACTGGTATATATATATACATATAACATGGATTATATAAAAGCAAATAACCTGCGCCAGTTTAGTTTAGGGACGTGACCATTAATATAGCCGTGTGCAGAGTTTGTTAAAGGGAAGCGTGGGGGCCAAATGGAGTGCAGGGTGTGGGGGTTGGGAAATTTCAAAGGGTAATTGTTATTTAATAGATTTTTGTTTATATTCATTTACTTGGATGACACATTTATATATTATTTCAGTTTTAATACTATAGAATAAATAAATTACTGGTGGAAAAATAATTTAAGTTTTTAAAATATATATATGTTTGGTTTAAAATTGAACATTCATTTCACATACTTTATACTGATAAAATGATTGGATTTCTTTTGGAACATATTACACCATGTAGAGATAACATAATAGATGCCTAAACTTGAATATATATATATATATATATATATATATATATCTTTTAAACAAAACTCAACAAGGAACCAATGAACCTTGAGTTACTAACTTAACCTTAAATTTCATGTTTTAGAAGAACCTAGTTTTTAGTTATATTCAAATACTTTGACTTAGAAATCACAAGGAAATAGTCCAAATCAAATAGTTAATTTTCTTTTCAGTTCCACAATAAATCACAACCAAGATTGAAATTTTTCATTGATAAGAAGTGTCTCCAAATTACAATATTTCTTTTCACAAAACCAACTTCACAAATATAAAGCTAGGTACAATGATAATATATATATCTCCAAATTCAATCAAACTTTCTTACATTCGCTTAAATAAAACAAAGAAAGGCTCATTACAAATTTGCAACACTCTTACAAGAGTAGAGCACATAATAAGGCTTCACCTAAAAACAAGGATTACAAGAATATTACAATACAAGATTTCAAATCTTCTTCTCAAGAGAGAAGGGAAGATACCAAGATATCCATAACCTTTACAAACAACACTTTAAAATTCAAGTGTACAAACCTCCCCAAATTGGGGGAACAACATGCCCAAGTTTTTACATTTTTCTCCTTCTTTCTCCAAACCAAAATTTCAAGCTTCCACTCCATAGGAAAGTCTTCAATGCACAAGAGAAAGAGGCCTGATTTCCTCCCAACCAAATGACATCATCACATGCCATCTCCACAAAATGGAGGACATGCTAGCCTCCCTCCAAGCCCATGGGAGAGAGATAATGCATGCCTCAAGATTGCACAAGTAAGGGGAGACAAAGGGTGACAACACACATACATATTCAATACAAAACAACAATAGGAACACAAAAATCACAAGAGGAGAACTCCATGTTTTCCTCAAAGGGGAAGAGTGGCAAGGAGCCCATTATAAGCCATATTGTGATCCAACCATAGGAACACTAAAAGAATCTCCATATTAATCTACTTATCACCCCATCCACAATACCCTCCTTATAACTCCATCTCAAATACCAAGCCTCATCTTTGTAAGGATTTTAAAATCAAGCATGAATTCCTTATCATGGATAGAAGAGGAGGTTAAAACATATGAGGCGAGGAATAATAGAAATACCATCATGGCTTGCCCATCAAGCCATGTGGTGTAAGAGGGGCTTCCTTCCTCTTTCCCTCAATTCGAAACTCCACCACAAACTAGGATGGATGAAGAAAATAAAAGACAACAAGATTCACTAACATACACAACAAGCATGCAAAAAATATCGCATTCAACAACCAATTTGCTTTTACACAACATTCTAAACAAGCAAAAATGAGAGGCATGAAGGCCAACCTCAAACAAACTATCCCTATCCAAAGCAATCCAAACACTCCAACCTCTAAGCTCCTAGCTCCAAGCTCTCTCCAACTCCCAATAGTGAAAATGAGAAGCAAAAGTCCATACCCCTCTCCATGAGGAGGTATAAAAAGAAGAATCAAATTCCAATCCTCACAAATGAGAGGGTGACATGTGTCACCCATCTCATTCTCAAATAAAAATTTCAAAATGCCAATAGACATAAAATAAAACACATTTAGGAATTAATATCCTAAATTTCCTAAAAACCAATAAGCCAACACACTTCATGTTTTAAGAAATCACAAAATCAACCACACTTACAATATGGTGACAAGAGATGAGTTAAATGGGAGAGAAAATCCCATTTTACCTTGAAAAGAGACCCCCCTACCCATAGGTAGGGTCCAAGGGGTCCATTTCAGTGTAAGGGAGACTCCCAAAGTGAAAAGAGACCCTTACAAATGCCACATTTAGCCTAAATTCGAGATTGGGTAAAGTGGCTCAAGGATAGAGGTGGTGGGGCCCACCCAAATGATGATTAGGTGGTCTCAAACAAACAACAAGATTACTAACATAATAACATCACTAATGTAATTGGGGACCATTAGCACCTTTGAAACATGTTTAGTACAAGGATTAACAAATTAACATAACATAGGTAAATTAGGAAATCACCAACGGTGTTTCACAAATGAATATGCCACATGCACACAAGGTTACACAAGTATCATGCATGGTTAAAGGACTCTATGTCCATCGCTTGTGCAACTTGAGGTGTAACTCTAAAATCCCCATTCTCTTGTGTGACTTGTAATCTGCACACTCAATTCACACAAAGTAAACATACATGCTCAATACAAGAAATCATAGAATAATTAAAATATATTGATAATTAAACCAATCATACATATGCATTTTAATCCATACAACAATCGATATCAAAATGAGATAAATATACTCTAACAACATGTATCCACAAAGAAATCAAGATATAAGATCCATCTAGGATATTGCATGATGAAATACAATTTACCATTATAAACCAATGATATCAAAGTATACAACAACATCGTATCCATCCATCATATATCGATGAACTAAGCGCATCATGTCCAACTAGTATCCACAACCATATAGGTGTAAGGAAACTAAGATGATGATCATAATACTAGATGGGCACCAAGTCTCCTAAAAATCATACGTGTCATCAAATAATCCATGATGAAACCACATAATATCAAAATGGTGCTAAATCAATAATGCAATCTTGTGAATGAAATGAGTCAAGTAAATGAACCGATGCTAGAAAGAGGTGGGCACTACATCCCCCTCTCCTAAGATTAGACTTCCTCCTAGAAGTCACTGGAAGAGATAGGGATATGACCTCACGAGGTATCATGTCATATCATGTGGTTGTTAGTCACAACAAGCATGTCCCACCAATTCAAACTTGGTCATGTACTAAGTGTTTCTTTCGTTTAGAGTAATTTAATTAAAGAATGTTGCAACTTCAAGGAATATTTTTTTGTTAACATCATTTTTTAAAACCCCTACATGGTCACACATAAGTGGATGTCCAACATTAAGGTCACTTTAAGGGAATTTTTTTGTTTTCTCAATAAGCATGCCTCACCAAATATTACATGGTATAAAGTCAAGTTTATCTCAACTAGGAGAATATTAACCAAGTGAAATTGTAGCTTCCAAAAAGATTCATTTGCATCATCGTCTAACTTTCCTACAAGGGTCCACATAAGTGGATGTACAACATAAGGTCCACATTTAAAGGAAACTATTGATGGGTGAGCAAAGGAACATAATTGTTATTTAAAAGGTTATCAAGTTATGCACACATGATGTGCATAAAACCACCTAGTAAAGTCATAAAAATTATCTCGAGAAGAGAATAATATTTTGAAATGTATGAAAGGAAACATTTCCTAACTTACACTCGCTCTTTTAAATTATGGGCAATCAGTTTCACTAGACCTCAAATATTCCCTAGCGTCAATGTTATTCCTTAAGGGGTAAAGGTGAAGATTCACATAGTACTAATCATAATAAAGGGGGTGATGACTTGATTTGGAAAGCATTTTTACGTTCACATAGTGATAAGTACAAGTAAATCATGCGTGAAATATATAGCCAACCATCAAGTTAGGATTTATTTTCTATTTAGTTTCAAGGTTTCATAACATGGACCATTTTCTAGTCCAAATCACAATTTTGGTTCAACATTTTCTTTAGAAAATCCATAAAGGATAGTTTAATTTGTTATTGTTTAAAATTTTACCTAAGTTTTCACCACGATAGATCAATTTTTGATCTTAAAGCAGCCCAACAAAGCCACAATTCTTTAATAAAATAACAAACAACAAATTTTCAATTCAATAAGACATATGAGAATTTTACTTAAATTTATCATTTCTTTATCACTATAACCAAGAGAATACGTGAATGAGTTAGGTGAAACAAAAATCATTCAAAAAGGATGTTTCCAAAACCTATCAAGATACTATTACAAAATTATAACTTGGACAGATACAATAACTTTTACGTTCATACCTTCCTCAAGAGTTCAAGAGGTCAATACACCTTTTCCTTTCAGGAAAGATATAGCCTAACACTTCTCAAAATCTGGAATTTATGTTAACTTCAATCAAAAATTATTTTGACCATAAATGACCCATTAGTTCGAAAGAGATGTATATAAATATACTTCTTAACTAGAGGGTGAATGTTTTTGTTTCATATAAATAACTCCAACTTCACTAACATACTTGAATGGTCAACAATGGGGCCATGTCTTCTATAGCACCCCAAAACAACATAACTCTCAAACAACTTCCAAATTTACATTTCTTAACTAGGGTTTACCCGATATCAAAAGATGTTGTTACCTCAGGTGGGTAGAATGAACAAAAATTCATCATTCTTTAGTCTTCACAAAAGGGTTAAACCATTTATCTATTACTAAGTTAATAGGCATCCTCCAAGTCAAAATTTTTATATTGAAGTCTCCTAAGAGTCCAATAACCAAAAGGATATCCAATCTAGGGAAACTATTGTGACCCTATATGATTCACATTACTTTCTCATGTAGAACCTAAAATGATAGCACAATGCCTAAATTAATTACACAAGATGATCAATTTAGTGTGTAATCCAAATTATATGAATATTGCACAACAAAAATAATAATTATCACTTATTTCATTTGAAACGGTAACTTATGATCACCTAAAATATATACTCTACAAACTTCCCATTTATATATAATTATATGATTTTATTCTTGTTCATAAGGTATACGTAGATAAATGTACTTAATTTTTTTTTGTAGGTTATGAATCATTGTATTTACCATAATTGCACCATATTACTTGTATTACTAACATTGGTATACCATCTCTCCCAAATTAAGAAAACAATTGAAACTAAGTTCTTTTCTTTTTGAGAGAGAGATGGAGAGAGAGAGGATGAGAGAAAGTTGTTGTTTTCATATAAACATTGTTCTTCTATCTATGAGATAAGGTAAGAGGGAGAGGGTGATTCCATGTTTTCTACACATAATTTTAGTGTAATATATGTGATTCTTAATATTGTTCTAACCAATTCGGGAAGGGTTGGTCTCACAAGTTTACCTTCTAAGGTGAAATGATTTAACCAAGTTACATTGCACCAAAAACTTAGTAAAAGATCATAGTATGAAACTAGGCCTTTCGTAGTCCCCAACATGTGAATAATGTAAATTAAATTACAAGGAGGTAGGTGAGTTTGTAGAGGCGTGTGGTAGGTGGCTCTCGACATAGCACATGGGTGCCCCTCTATGGCCATTCGACAATTCATTATCCTTGTGTAATAATACAAGAAATTTATCTCTCGATCTAAGTGCCTAAACCATGTAAAACCCGATTAGCATTAAATTTCATAGTATTGAATAGTTTCATTGATGGCGATATTCCGCAAAGTTTGGAAGAATGAACTTTGCATGTAAACTATTTCACCCAAAACGCCTGAAAGAAACGTGGCTCATGGACTGCAATGATAACAAGTTATGCATAAATTGGGTTTGGATGAAAAATGGTTTTGAAACTTTCAAGTAAATGCATTCACAGGTGTAGAGCCTCTTGCCCTTTGCCAACTTCCTCCTATCCTGTGCCAAAATGAGGATTTTTCAGATGTTTGGTTGCAAGTGCCTGGTAGTCATGTATGCATAATGGGAAGCTTACATAAGGCAAGTCATCTATTGGGTGAAACACATCAGAGAGAGGTGGTCTAATGGAACACGCCATGACCATGTAAGCTTCATTTTTGTTTTATTTAAAATGAAAGCTTGCAGAGTTTAGTGGAAAAGGGTTGTAAATACTTCAATGGCATAAGTGTTGCTTATAGCATTCCACCTAGAATTGAATATTATGTCTTCTTGGTTGACATTCATTGTGTTGCTAGCTATCTTGAGGGGACTCTAAACTTATCATCAACACACCAATCAAACCTATGGTGGTTGTGTGGTTGTGTTGTTTAGTACCCTTGAATAACACATAAGAATACAAAGTTACAATAATTTACAAAGAACTCTTCCTTTGAGCTAGATTGTCATAATGTTGCAACTTATTTTCTTGTCAAACATCTATGCATAAGTGCATAGGTTAGGTGGGGTTTGAATGGTAAGGAAATCGATGAGGGATAGAAGGAATTAATCCTCTGCCGCCATAGTGATAAGTTGGAAATTGCATTTGGATTGTTAAGTCATGCCCTAGACAACCAATGGAGTTTTCAATAACCTCTGTGTATGTGTTGACTGCCATACTTCAACCAACTTTATCTCCAAGATCACCTTTAAGACTAGAAATTGACTCTTCCCACTCCTTTTAGTTCCAACTTATTAAGATATCTTAATGTGGGTCGTGGTGTGCAAGATGGGTCTATTCAAAAGGTCTTCAAAACTTTGAATCAAATGCCATTAGAAGGTGTAAAGCGAGACTCAACATGCTTGGCCAATACACTCTCTTCTTGTCTAAAAATGAGAGCTTCAAGGAAAGGGTGTGTTTAGTAAGGCACTTCACTACCGTTCGACTAGATGCCTTGAAGAGACGTGATCTCGTGGTTTGTGTTAGTGGAAAGACGCACCCAAAGGGGAGTTTTGAAAATAAATGGGAATCCGAAGTCGAAGTGCATCTAGCAAGTGTTTCACCAAACTTTGAAGTGGTGAACACTTACTTTTGTTTCCATGCATGGTTCATCTCTCCTTATCTTTCATAATTCTTGTACTTTAGTTTTTATTTGCAACGAAATATAATTTTAAAAGCTTGGGATTATCATAGATTTAATTTTTTTACATTAACTTGTTGCAAAACAATAAAGTGTCGTATCATAACTCACGCAATCAAAATAACCATTTTGTAGTAAACCATGAACTTCAACCCTCATTTTGAGGTGATTTAGAAAACTTCCTGACCAAACTAGATCACTATAGTATTGTTTTATCAACAAGTTGAAGTTGACTTCCTGTAAATATGTTGACCATCTCTGGTTTATATAGATATTTATTGTAATGTATTGGGACTCACAAAGTAACCTTTGTAACTCCGAGAAAAGGGAGGTTAAGCTTCCTTCGCATACCTTGTTATGTGAGGTGTCACTTCAATCCTTGGATTGATCCTGAATGAACATTTGTGATCTTTTTGACACCCTTATAGGAGCCTTGTTACACTATTTTTGCAATGATAGGAAGTTGCAAATTCTAAAAGCGGGTTTTGTTTTGAACCGCCATATGAATCCTGGATAGAGAAATTATTATCCGTCTTCGCAAACCTCTAGTGTTTTTACTAGACAATTGCATGGAACCTTCAGTTTAGGGGAAAACACTTTTCTGTATAGTTTGGAAAATCCATTTTGTAGGCCTCTAGTCACAGTTTGACTAGGTTAAACTAGACCAATTAGGACCGGTGGCTTCAAAAATCATGTCGTCGTTTGAAAATAGTTTTCTAGTTCTGAGTTCCGCATCGATTCGATGAATTATCCATATATGGGGGAACTTGTAGGAATTTTATCATGGCGCGTACATCCATCAAACGTTATTTTTGGATGTGGTTTACTAAGCCCTTGAGCTAACTTTTAATCATTTACAACTAGGCCAATTACAAACAATGGCCCTAGAAAAACGGCGCCAATCGTAAACCGTTTGCAGTTCCAAATTTCATCGGTTCCTATGAACTCTTGGTATATAAGTGGACACATAGAAATTTAATCATGGTGTGTTTGCTCATCGAAAGACAACATTTGAAATTGGTTTCTTAGCCTCCGAGCCTGATTTGAACGTTTTTGTAGCTAGCAGGAAAATGTAAAAGAGAGTGGTAGGACCCTGTCGGGTTGCCAAACCACCGTGGAAACTTTTGACACATGTAAATAACTGTTTGAAACTCTATAGTGTAACTTGTTGCGTGAAATAGAAATTTTGACAAAATGTTGTTTCTCTCTCTTCCTTTCTCTTTCTCTCTCTTGATTACGAAATGAAGTGAAAAGAAACAAAATGAATACATGTTTCTAAACCTTTTTTTTCGAATAAAAATATAATTATTATTATATGTAAATGGGAAACTAAATACATTAATTATGTTAGATTAGGGTGGATTCCATGCCAACGATTTATCGTTGATTTCATGCTCATATGGTTTTGCAGGATGCAAGAATGATGGTGAAAAGGCAATGTGTAATTCATTATTTATTATTGTAATTTATATAGGTCATTGTAAAATGAATATATGTATAATGTAGTCTCATGTTACAAAAAAGTTATATTTGAAATTTGCTAATATGTATGAGATGCTAGTTTTAGGGATATCTAGGAAATGTGCATTTAATCATAGGTTCAATTTGATTCATAGTTATGTATGGTAAAAAGGTTTGATATATATATGGTAAATGAATTTGAAGTTAATATCTTGTAGTGCATTTTCAGTGTTCAATAAATGATTAATTAATTAATGTGTTGTATTCTTACCTTGTAAATGTAATAAAGATATTTAATCGAAACACTCAACCCTAGTATAAGATTCATGCATAACATGTCTTCATGTGTGATCCTTCTTACCATTGAAGAGATTTAAACCATATAATGCACTTAAAATTTGCACTCGATGGAACCTTCTGGTATAGGTAAATAAGACCCCTAATTTGAGTTTAGTGACATTGTTGTGAACCTATCTTTTAGGAACTACATGGTCCAACTTTATCTGGAGTATGTGGTTTCCTTCTAGATTTGGTAACCGTGTGTGGGGTAAGGACAATGTATTATCTTTAGGTCTGACACCGTGTTGAGTGGTGAAGACCGCCTGGGAAGTCACCTTATGAGTCCTTGTTGAAGCAATGAATGTTGGGAAATTAGAGTTTCCATGGTAATTAGTAATATACCATGAGGTAAATAAATGGGTAGTTTGTTATTTGTTTGTACGGTTTGGAGTGATTTGTGGGAGGATAAGGATAGGGATTAGATCCCATATATTGTGGGATCAAAATCTGTATAAATATCTCTCTCAAAACTAATAAAATTGTATTGTTTTGATTGACTAAATTCCCTGATTTGGTATCAGAGCAGGCTTCTGTTCTAAAATTTTTCAGGCCTTGATCTTCATAGAGTTCAGCAGTGTAGACCACGTGCGAAGGCTCTTCATATACGAAAGGTCTTCCTTTTCCTTGTCAATGGTAATGTAATGCGGACCATGTGCTGATCCCATTCACATTCAAAAGGATGTTTAGAAATTTTATTTATTGATATATTATTTTATTGGAGCTATTTTCTTGGTACTCGTAGTTGGAGATACCAGATTTACATTCTGTGTAAACATTTGCATAAGTGTATAGTTTTGTTTGGCTTCGACCTTTCATTCTGTCAACATCTCCATGGATTTACAAGATCTCCATGGATTTACAAGTATAAGGCCGAGCCCCCTGATCGATCCATCATTACAGTCTACTTTGAAGTGTCTGAAGAGTCTTTGGATCGGTTTTTTTTGGAAAGCTCCCTGAGCTTGATATATACGTCGACTGCTCTTTCTTTTTAAGAGGTCATTCATCAAGTTTAACATTAGGATAGTAGTGCAGACCATGTACTATTCCCAATGAAATTTTTTTGATGATATTTGATGCAGTTTGTTTTTTTTTCATTTTTGAGCGATTCTATTCACTGCATGCAAATTAAAAAAGAAGAAGCTAGATTTGGCGAGTTTCTATTTGTATTTTTGGCACGATTTTCTTCCACTTTGGATGGTGGACCTCAGAACTCCAAGATATTCATTCTTCACGTGTTCCTTGAACGGATCTGACATCCACATATCAGATCTGCAGCGACCGGTTCCAGCTGTGCATGAAAGGCGGATCCAGAGGACAGATCTACAAGATTTGGACGTGTATCTTTCAAATCAATTTTTGGGTACATTCAATCTTCTCAGGATTTGGTCTGTAACATTTTGTTTTTTTAAAAGAAAAGAAAAAGGGTTCATAATCTTTTAAATTATAGAAAGTAATTAAAGATTACTTTCTTATTTTTTCATTGGTGTTTGAAAAAAAAATAACCATTTGAGTCAAATCTTGTAAGGACGCATTTTCGGTTGAAACCGACGTTCACTTAGTTTATTTTTTGAGGGAGGGTTAAAAAAATGGAAAAAATGAACCAGATAGAAAAATTTGATGGAAAGGATTTCCATACATGGAAAATCCAAATCCAACTGTTGTTGATTGAAAAGGATCTTTGGGACATTGTTGATGGAGGATCGGTTGCACCAACTGATGTAGATGCACTCCAAAAATGGAAAGTCAAAGATAAAAAAGCTTTGGCCATTATTGGCCTCGGATTATCCAAACCGTATCTACATCATGTAGATTTCAAAAAATCATCCAAAGAAATATGGGAAGCATTGAATCAATTATTTGGATCAAAAACTGACAATGCAGAGATAAATATGAAGCAGAAATTATATGGGTTGAAAATGGAAGAAGGAGGAGATATTGTATCTCATATCAGCAAGTTCCGCTCTCTAATGGCCCAACTGGATGGCATTAATGAAAAGGTGAAACCCAATGATGCAAAGGCCATATTACTAAATAGCATGCCCAAAAGTATGTCCAATATGGTGTTTACTTTAAGTAAACTAAATCCAAGCTTAGAGAGCATAATAGCAATGCTACTCGATACGGAAAGCAAGGATGATGAAGAAGAAGAAGCAGCATTAGCTAGTCAATCAAGTAATTCCTATAAAAGATCAAAACATATCAAAAACTGTATATGTTTTTATTGTAGGAAGCCAGGACATGTTATTCTCAACTGCATGAAAAGAGCAAAAGATCTACTTGATGGAAAACTATCCGACAAGGCCATGGCTACTGAAGAAGATGATACTGAAGAACAAAACACACATGCCAATGCTGAAGATTTTTCAAGCGACGAGGATTATCTTTTTTAAATTGTTTGTGTTTTGTATCTACCCATGTCAACTCTAAGGGAGGGAATGTTGGGAAATTAGAGTTTCCATGGTAATTAGTAATATACCATGAGGTAAATAAATGGGTAGTTTGTTATTTGTTTGTACGGTTTGGAGTGATTTGTGGGAGGATAAGGATAGGGATTAGATCCCATATATTGTGGGATCAAAATCTGTATAAATATCTCTCTCAAAACTAATAAAATTGTATTGTTTTGATTGACTAAATTCCCCGAATGACTATGCGGTGTAACCTTACCATCGTGGAGTAGGTAGAGCTATTAGATATAGAAATTAACTTCATCAATGAATGAAATCCCTATTGGATCCTGACGGCATAGATGGAGGTTGTGAAATAGTTAATCTTGGTTTTAAAATCTTGTTAATGAACTCCTTAGTTCCTCTCAGTTAAATGTGTTACCTTGGTTTCTATCAACATAACACCTTGGACTTTTCTTGAAGGTGGTTTAGCATAAATATGTCCTCTCACCTTAAACTCATATATAGTTGAGGCGTAGATCCTTAGGTGCAATTGGAATTAATCTAAACCTCAGTTGATTAGGAGGTTAACTTGGGGTTCGTGTGTAGTTACAAGGCTTCTAATCATATACGTCTTCAAGATGTTAGACAATTACTTCCGTAACTCCTATTACAAAACAATGTTAATAATGAGACCATAATGTGATGTAAAAGTAAAGCATATAAGAAAAAAATGAGATTTGAGGTTAGGAATAATGCCACTCTTGGAGTCCTTATAACTCAATTAAACATTTTCATGTGTTACAAAGAATATGAGTTTCCCTTGGTGAGATCAAACTTCGAGAAAAACAAAAGATATATATATATATAATCTAAATACAATTTCTTGTTGTGGGAATGTTGAATCGGGAAATAAAGATACCGTGATCGAATAATGTTTATGGGAAAAAGGTATCTTGAATCTAAACCACCCCCTTAAATCCTAATATTTCTTTCTGGACATCAAGTCAGATTCACTTGAGTTGCAAGGGTAAAATGTAGACATTGAATAAACGTTTGAGAAGCATATTCTTAACATAAGAACAAGATAATTAAGTACTTTATATGTAATTTGAATTATGCCAAATAAGTATGTAAGTTATGGAATTTTCCGTAAAGGATAAAAATCCAACTTAAAATGGTTGAACTATAAATTAAATGTGGAATGAACTTAAGAATCAGTCGTGGAAAAAGGAGAAAATTATCCTTGCACAATAATGTTCTTGGAATGTTAATCGTAACTAAGATGAAATTAAAGAAATGATGTGTTGTGGATTTTCCAATCCTTGAGTCCTTTTCTTATGGCTGGGTCATTACTAGTATTCATTCATTGGGAAAAGTGTGGCATCGACATGTCTATGGTGTTGTCATGTGTCTATGTGAGTTGATGACTTGTAAGTGTTGTATGCATCTTTGATTTTTCTTTACATGGAGCCCTTGTGGCGTTGTGAAGTGAGAAATGTAAGTCAAAAAAATTATCCTGGTATTTTTACTGTTGTTTTTGTGTGTGTAAAATGTGGGCGTTACATTTGGTATCAGAGAAAAGGTTCATGCTCTCGAACCTCTGGGGCAGATTGGAGTTGTGATGGTGTTGCATGATGGTGGTGGATATTGGAAGAGTAGTGTGATATAAGTGTGATGTGAACAATGTTGTAATTGTGACCTTATGGAAGCACATGTGGTGCATGTCACTTAGTGCGTATTTTTTATCATGTTGATGTGCTTGTGATGAGAGTATTCACTCTCTTTTCATTGATTCAATGAGGAATTCATGTGTGATGTACCACCTTATTATGTGTGAAAAATAATGTTATTGTGGATTGTGGAGTATTGGAGCATTTTGGCATTATGTGATATGAAGGTGTATTGAGGTATTGCATGAAAAAATTGTTGTAAAGTGAATTGGATTTTATCGTGATGTCATCACCATGTTGTGATAAATCATGTGTGTCACCATGTTGTAATTGGAATTGACTATATGTTGTAAGGTTATACATTGTGTTCCTCATACATATAATTCATGTAAAATGTGATGGTTCATGTCGTGATTTAGGGGCATATGGTGAGTGTATGATCCCTAGTGTATAGTGATTGCACTTTGGGTGCAGAATGTGGTAATGTGATGTATCAGTAACCCATAAAAGTAATGATTGTGTTATACCCTATATATATACCATGCATAAGATATTATGGTTAATGTGCGTGAATCACCATTGTGTTAGTGATGTAGTTATATGTTATGTTGTGGACCCTACACTAACCGACCCTAAGGGAAATCGGTAAACTGTGTATGTTTAGAGTGACGAAATGTGTACCATTGACCAATCACTCGAGCTGAGTACAAGATAAGAAGTGGGCCTCATATAGGTTGAAAACCCACTTTTTTATTTGGTATGTGTGGCACTTGCTCAAGAGGTGCCATGCATATTGTTTTTCGTAGACACGTTAGGCTCAAAGTAGATGGAGACTTGTACTCCTTTCTCTCTCCTAATATGGTTATCGTATGGATTCAACCTATGTGATTTTGACTATGTTGAGCCTTGTCGAAGTGGTGGCGAGGATGATTCAGATAGAGATGATGATAGTTGTATTATTGATATGATATTTTACGAGTTGAGGCTCGATGTTCCGAGTGCCAAAGAACTCGTTGAGAACCCTTTGGTGGTTGTATAAGGCCACATAGTTATTATGAAGTGTTATTTATCTACACCATTTAATTCAGAATTGAACACTTTCCTTTTCTTGCTAGAACCAACAATTTTCTTGATTGACATGTTCTTATATTTTGGGCATTTATTTGGTTGATGCACTAAACAGGTAGATTTTTGCATTGACTATGGCTATTTGGCCATTTTTTTGCTTAGATTTAAATTTCCTTTTTAAGTTTAAAAATTTTATAGCCTAGCCCAAGGCTTTAGATCTTTCCATTTGGCATTTGAATGGTTTGTTATGCTGGTTCTAATTTCGTAATGTGTTGGAATAGGGTCATGGGATTCACCATGGAGTGGTGGAACTTATGGACCTGTTTCGTTGTATAGGGGTATGCCCCAAGGAGTTACAAATAACTAGTGGCTTGTTGAACCATGAGTTATTATGTCACTTGGGTAAGAAGTATTTGGACTCTATGTGCCGAGGGCCATAGGGTGACCGACCTCTTTTGGGAAGCAAAAAGGAAAATGTATCTTTATTTTAGTTGCTTGAGGGATGCATAATAGACTTGAGGGAGGAATACGAGACTTGAGGGAGACATAAGATACTTGAGGGAGGCATAAGAGATTTTTTAGGTGTGATTGTTGCTTTGGGAGGAATATGGAGTTGTTATGTGATTATTGAGAAGTATATGTATTTGTTTGTGATGCTTTGGGGGTATATGGAATTGTTTTGTGATGTTTTGGGAGGTGTATGGTATTGGAATTATGGTTTATGTGTACTCTTATGAGTCTGGGTTATGTCTTGTGATGTTTCTTTCATCTTGACCCTTTATAGCTACCATATAGTTTGAATTATGTGAAGTCTTTTTATGTGCACTATTGGGAATTCCATCTTGTTATAGTATGCTTATGTTACGAGTGCATTTGTGTCAGGAGCATGTGTGAAAATTCTGTGTTGTGAGGGCTATGTATGTTCTTTTCATGGTTCAGTTGAGTTCTTGTGATGTGATACAGTCATGGAAGTATGTGAAGTTATGTCTTATGAACCATTAGTGTTGTGTTTATCCCTGATGTGGTATTGAGATGTTAGTTCTGTTGGGCACCCATGAAACATAAGACAATTGAAATTTTAAACAAAGAATATTAAGAGATTGAGATTAAGAAGTACTGTAAAGGAAAATATTAACCAAGTAATAAGGTAAAATAGAACTACCAATCTTCATAGAACATTAAGATTTTATGAAATTGTTAAACTTTCTTGACTTCCCTATGGTCGTGTTATATCGAAAGAGATCTTATCCCTAGACAGAACTAGTCGTCATTAGTTTCCTTCACTGCTTATCACTTTTGCTACCCTTGGTGTTATGTCGCATTGAGGATGATGCTCTTATAAGGGGAGGGAAATGTAGTGCCCAAAGACGTTGAATAATGTAAATTAAATTACAAGGAGGTAGGTGAGTTTGTAGAGGCGTGTGGCAGGTGGCTCTCTAACACAACACATGGGTGCCCTCTACGGCCATTCAAACAAGTCATTATCCTTGCGTAATAATACAAGCACTTTATCTCTGATCCAAGTGCCTCAACCACGCGTAAAACCCAAGTTAGCATTAAATTTAGCAAGTATTGAATAGTTTCAACGATGGCCGATATTCCTACAAAATGTGGAAGCATGAAATTTTCCTGTAAATTGTTTCGCCCAAAACACCTAAAAGAAATGTGGCTCGTGGACTACAATGATAACATGTTATGCATAAATTGGGTTTGGCTGAAAAATGGTTTTGAAACTTTCAAGTAAATGCATTCGTAGGTGTAGAGCCTCCTGTCCTTTGCCAACTTCCTCCTAGCCTCGAGCCAAAATGAAGATTTTTCA
Source organism: Taxus wallichiana var. yunnanensis (assembly GCA_018340775.1). Taxonomy (NCBI): domain Eukaryota; kingdom Viridiplantae; phylum Streptophyta; class Pinopsida; order Cupressales; family Taxaceae; genus Taxus; species Taxus wallichiana. The sequence continues at coordinate 605,961,742 of CM031241.1, read as the reverse complement.
TATGTTTGGTTGCAAGTGCCTTGTATTCATGTACGCATAATGGGGAAGCTTACATAAGGCAAGTCATTTATTGGGTGAAACACATCAGAGAGAGGTGGTCTAATGGAACATGCCCTGACCATGTAAGCTTCATTTTTGTTTTATTTTAAAATGCAAGCTGACAGGTTTAGTGGAAAAGGGTTGTAAATACTTCAATGGCATAAGTGTTGCTTATAGCATTCCACCTAGAATTGAATATTATGTCTTCTTGGTTAACATTCGTTGCGGTGCTGGCTATCTTGAGGGGATCAAACTTATCATCAACACACTAATCGAACTCGTGGTGGTTCAGGTGGTTGTGTTGTTTGGTACCCTTGAATAAAACATAAGAATATGGAGTTACAATAATTTACAACAACTCTTCCTTTGAGCTGGATTGTCATAATGTTGCAACTTTTTTTCTTCTCAAACATCTATGCATAAGTGCACAGGTTAGGTGGGGTTTGAATGGTAAGGAAATCGATGAGGGATAGAAGGAATTAATCCTCTCCCGCCATAGCGATAAGTTAGAAATTGCATTTGGATTGTTAAGTCGTGCCCTGGGACAACCAATGGAGTTCTCAATAACCTTCGTGTATGTGTTGACTTCCATACTTCAACCAAATTTATCTCCAAGATCACCTTTAAGACTATAAATTGACTCTTCCCACTCCTTTTAGTTCCATCTTATTAAGATATCTTAATGTGGGTTGTGGTGTGCAAGATGGGTTTGTTCAAAAGGTCTTCAAAAATTTGAATCAAATGCCATTAGAAGGTGTAAAGCGAGACTCAACATGCTTCGCCACACTCTCTTCTTGTCTAAAAATGAGAGCTTCAAGGAAAGGGTGTTTAGTAAGGAACTTCACTACCATTCGACTAGATACCTTGAAGAGACGTGATCTCGTGGTTTGTGTTTGTGGAAAGACGCACCCAAAGGAGAGTTTTGACAAGAAATGAGAATTCTAAGTCGAAGTGCATCTAGCAAGTGTTTCATCAAACTTTGAAATGGCGAATGCTTACTTTTGTTTCCATGCATGGTTCATCTCTCCTTATCTTTTATAATTCTTGTACTTTAGTTTTCAGTTGCAACGAAATATAATTTTAAAAGCTTGGGATTATCATAGATTTAATTGTTTTACATTAACTTGTTACAAAACAATAAAGTGTCGTATCGTAACTCACGCAATCAAAATAACCATTTTGTAGTAAACCATGAACTTTAACCCTCATTTTGAGGTGATTTAGAAAACTTCTTGACCAAACTAGATCACTACAATATTGTTTTATTGACAAGTTGAAGTTGAATTCTTGGTAAATATGTTGACCATATCTTGGTTTAAATAGATAAATTGTAATTTTTGGGGACTCGCAAAGTAACCTTTCAGAACTCTAGAAAAGGGAGGTTAAGCTTCCTTCATGTACCTTGTTATGTTAGGTGTCACTTCAATATTTATATTGACCCGAATGAACATCTCGTGATATTTTTGACGCCTTTATAGAGCCCTCGTTACAACGTTTAACAAAACAGTAGGAAGTTGTTAATTCTAAAAAGTTGGCTTTCATTTTGAACCACCATTCAAGCGTGGATAGAGAAATTATTATCCGTCTTATCAAACCTCTAGTGTTTTTACTAGACAATTGTATGGAACTTTTAGTTTAGGAGAATTTTTTTATAGTTTGGCGAAGCCATTTTCAGAGGCCTCTAGTCACAAGCTTGTGTAATGAGATTACTACTATAATTTAAATTATGAGCAGCAATAGAACACCAAAGAACAGAATATTTAAGAATAATGATCTCAATATGCACTTATAATAGCTTCGCCACTTCGAGGGGGTAACCTCCAAACCATATAATAAGACTCAAATGCTCAAATGATAATGAACTACTACCTACAATCCCCTATATATACTATTCATATGCTATGACCATCACCAAGGCTGACCTATTAAGCATGATAAAGTATAAATGATATGGTAAGCCACAAGTTGGCTACTCATATCCTAATACAAGCAATAGGTTAAGGGCGTAACATGCCCTTCCTTCAAACCAACGTTGTCCTCAACGTTGAATAATCGTGGATGTTGCTGCAGAAAACCTTCATCTTCCCGGAGTCGCATCTTCTATGCTCGAATCTTCCACTTGATCAGATATTCCTTAAAGTCTCTCGGTTCTCAGCCTCGTAGTACGTGTTCGCAGAATCTTTTCTCGCTCCAAGATGATTCTTCCTTCTTCGTCAAGTTCTAGTAACTCTTTCTGGGCTTCAAATTTCTGTCCAATAACCTTCTTAGGCATGAAACATGGAATATTGGATGTATGTGTGAAGATGGAGGCAACTCTAGTTTATAAGAAACACTACCAATTTTCTGTAGAACCTGATAAGGGCCATAATATTTAGGAGCAAGTTTGTTGTCCTTTTCTATTGCTTTAGGGACATCGATTGTAAGGCCGAGACGCACAAAACCCAAACCACCAATTTCAAAATGTCTTTCACTACGGTGTTGATCCGCTTGTTGTTTTATCCTGTTTTATGCTAATGCTAAATTCTCCTTCAAACTAGCCAAAACTCGTTGTTGATGTTAAATGTGTTCCTCAACATCTTTGACCTTAGTTTGCACCCTCAAGGAGGAAGTGATAGAAGGTGGATGGTAACCATATAATGAAAAAATGGAGTCATTTGAGAAGAGGTATGAAAAGATGTGTTATACCACCATTCTCGCAAGTGGTAGCCCTTTAATCCACCTTTCCCGCTTATCTCGATACAAAACAACGTAGATACCCCTCTAAGCATTTGTTGACCACTTCCGTTTGCCCATCGGTTTGAGGATGATAAGATGAATCGTGAGCTAGCCGAGTACCCAAACATGAAAATAATTCCGTCCAACAATTACTTGTGAAAATAGGATCACAATCACTTACAATTATCTTTGGGGTTCCATGTAGCCTTGAACTCTGTCTCCAAAAAATAGTCAGCAACTATACTAGCCGCAAATGGATGTGATAGGGCACAAAAATGGGCATATTTTTGAGCCTATCCACAATCACAAAAATAACATTCTTACTCTCGAACAAGGCAATCCGGTGATGAAATCCATGGAGACATCCTCTCATCTCTGGCTAGGAATTGGTAAGGGTTGTAAGAGACCTGGTGTCTTAATTGTTTCCCCTTTGTTCTATTGGCACACTAAACACTCTGATACAAACTTTTGTACATCCCCTTGAGTCTTTCACAAAAGAATTGTCTTTTTATTCTATGATATGTCTTCAAAAACCTAGAGTGTCCTCCAACAGGCAAGGCATGTAGCTCTGCAAGAATCTTATGCTTCAACTAGGAATCTTTACTCAAGTATGACCTGTCCTTGTACCATAGGGCATTACCTTTCCACTCAAATTTGTTAGATGTCATAGATCCTTGCTTGATATTATTTATTAGAGATTGTGTATCCTTGTCTTGATCCCATTCCAATCTTGCTTCATCCACCCAATCGGCCATCAACATGGACATTCCACATAGTAAGGTATCTGCGGATGTATCCCTTCTGGACAATGCATCATCTACTACATTTTCTTTACCCTTTTTGTATATGATTTCAAAATCATAACCCAACATTTTTGTTACCCACTTTTGTTGTTCCTCAGATGATAACCTTTGCTTCAAAAAGTATTTGAGACTATCATGATCATTTTTACCTTGAAGTGTCTACCCACGAGATAGGGCCTCCATCGCTTGACCGCATGAAGAATAGCCATCATTTCTTTCTCATGAAATGTTTGAACAGATCTTTTCCTTTGAATTAGCGAATTTCAAATGCAATTGGTCTTCCTTCTTGCATTAGAACTGCTCCCAATCGTGATCCTAAAGCGCCACATTCAACAATAAAGGTTTTTGAGAAGTTGGGAATAGCCAAAATCGGGTGTCGCACAAGGCTTCCTTTACCGCTTTCAAAGGATTTAGTGGCTAAGTCTGGCATGTCCAATGGAAGGCATCCTTCTTTAGCAATGCAGTGAATGGGGTTCTATTCTACCATATCCCCGCACAAATCTTTTGTAGTACCCTGTTAGTCCTAGGAACCCACGAATATTTTTGAGAGTTTTGGGCCTTGGCCATTCCACCATAACTTTGATCTTCTGAGGATCAACTTTGACGCCTTCATGGGATACAATGTGACCCAAGTACTCTACCTCTTGTACACCAAAAGAACATTTGGATGGCTTTGCATAGAGAGTATATTTCTCCAAAACTTCCAACACTTTATTTACATGTTGTAAGTGTTCTTCCCATGTCTTATCAGAATCAATATGTCATCAAAGAAAACTAATACAAATTTCCTTAAAAATGGCCTGAAAACAGTGTTCATCAAGCTTTGAAAGGTTGAAGGCGCATTTGTAAGACCAAAAGGCATTACCAAAAACTCATAATGGCCCTCATGAGTCCTGAAAGCTGTTTTATGAACATCTTCCTCTTTTATTCTAATTTGATGGTACCCGAATGAAGATCTAATTTTGTGAAATAAATAGCACCATGCAATTCATCAAGTAAATCATCAATTACTGGAATTTTGATGGTGTACTTGTTGAGTTCTCGGTAATCTGGACACATCCTCCATGTTTCATCCTTCTTACGTACCATGACCACTGGTGAAGAATATGCACTCTGGCTAGGCCTGATGATACCTGCCTTCAACATTTCCTGAACCATTTTCTCGATCTCACTTTTCTCGGAATATCGCACACCATTGGATTTCAATGCAAATGGAAGCAACAATCAATTCCGTGCATTTACTAACATCTGTGAGTCTTAGCAAGGCAGCACCTAACTGAGACATGCCTTTCGGCGTTATAATCAACCCCTTCAGTATACGATACATGGTTTTTTCCATGCTATGAACTGAGCTATAGAATGTAGACATTGATAAAGCTAATGTTGCGATGCAAGTTTTCCTTGCACACTGAAAATATGTTATGCGATGTTTGTATTGATGGTTATACACAGTTCAGGAAACAGTGAGAAATAATAAACATAATTACTATTGCAAATTATAGCTATGTGAGCTCTCTCAGTAGTTCGGATTACAAAAGAAAATTCAACACATTTGTTTGCACCTTATTTCATCAAAGCTTATAAAAACTCGTGTGTCATATACCTACTGAATTTGCTAAATACTTGATATCGGTCTTCTATTATTGAATAAGACAGTCTGCCTTCATAGAAGGCGTTAGCCTTGGCATTAGCCACGCCAGACTAGTATGCTGTTATTGTTTTTATGTTGTATTTGAGCTCACTGTGGACTTTATTTATCGACCCCTTATTGTTTTAAGGGATCCAACAATTATTGGAATTTGGAACTGAAACTGTAATGCCAATCTGAATATATTCATTATCATTACACCAATCCAATTCAATTATGAGTGGCAACAACTTTACCTCTTTTCTGGTGGAACAGCACAGCAAGCCCCTGGGCAACATTGGACGACCCTGCCCATGCGCAACGATCTTTGTGCTCCTGCATGTTTTAAGTGTAGTCAATAATACCCTTCGAATATCGACATTAAACTGAGGAAATCAGCACTCCATTCCAAAAATTAATTAAAATATTGAATTAGTAAGAAGATCTCCACATTGAAAATTAAATAACAATGTATCCAAACACTTATTGTAGACCTCAACTCTAAATAATTACCTCTCATCTTTTGAGTATTCTCTCCATGATTGTAAGCTGAAGTATCTGTATAAGCTTGTGGCAGTATTAGTGCTTGTTCAGAAAGCAAGAATACTAACACCCAATATAGAACAAGTGGTTTGTGGATTCTTAAAGACACCATATTTAGAGCTTTGTACCCGTAAGCAGATAACAATATGATAATCGAATACCGTTTTAAGCGGGAATTTTAAGCCACACTTGTATGGATATTTTTCATTAGATCGAAGTCTTGGTCGAAGTCTTGGTAAGAGTTTTTTCCCTACAAGCGTGTGAAAATATTCAACCTTCATCGTACAAATACTTTTAAACGCGTTTTCTTATTAGCCATTAGATCGATTCAATGCATTAATTGCAGAATTCAACTAAAAAGTAGTGCATACGGCAGCATCTCCCGCGAAATGCAGAGCAGAAAACCGCCTCATTTCACATTTCATGAAAATTCTCAGTCAAAAAGTGTAAAATATAATATTAAATGGTCAAATTTTGAACTTGCATCTGATGGATACATTTCACGGTCACCCCTACCCGTCAATATTAGCTTTTATGATGGTTTTGAACAAAAGAACTTCTGCATCTTAGAAGACCAAATTAAAAAATAAAATTGTAATCCAAAAAAATGTAACCAAACGATAATTAGATACCTTTCAATGTATACTATAATCCATGGTCGTAGAAGCCTGACCAGTAGATTGGACAGCCATGATCGATTCACTGCAGAAATAGTTAGTCGACACGGCTAAAGAAAGCATTGCCTTTTGGAAAAATCGTTCAGATACGGTGTTTATTCTTGTATGCACGGAAAGTAACTAGGAAAAATATAATGGGTCAACAAATCCCATCTAATGAGAAAATGCGAGAGTGATTCTATTGAGAAGGCGGCCAACCAAATAAAATATTTGAAAACTCGTTAATAATACAATACTGGGACAGGGACTGGGCGTGAGGAGATCATGTTCACATGTAAACGTGATTGTAGTGAGATGGTAATGTTAGACTTTATAGGTGTGAACAAAAGGGGCTTATTATCTCTCTCTCGAGGAAAAATCGTGGAAGGGGTGTTTATAGGGGAGAGGGGCCAATAGGTGAACATGGTCCAATAGTTGACATAACTATTGATCACACAATACCCAATAGTTGTCATAGTACTATGTAGTAGTAATTTTTTTGACATAATAATTATGTAGAGTAGCCAATCACATCATGACATGTAAGACCTCTCACCCATGTACAAGTATAAAAAATTTAATGTTCAAATATTTTCACCCATATTCAAGTATTGGTTTCCACCATGGTTGTAGCATTTTTACCCATATTATTGTAAATCAATTCAAAATATAGTTTTCCCTCCAATTGAACATTCCAAAGAAAAAATATAAGTTAACACAAATATGAACTACATATTAGTGAAAAAATCACAATCCCATATGATAAACAATTGATTTTGTGGACCCTTAACTTAGGGTGTACCACTACTAGCCCCTCTCCCCTACATGTTCGTAGGAAAATTAACAACACAAAAACATGAATTTTGGTTGAAAATGGTAGGGACCCAGTTAATGAGTCAAACAATGCATGAGAATTAATGAGATGGTGAGGACAAATGTATGGAGTTAATTATTACGTCGAAGGGTTCCTTGTTGGAATGCCCTGGCCGATACATCGACACGAGTTAGAATATAGACCGTAGAGATTGCAAGTTTTGCATGATGCATTGAAATTTGACGGCCTAAGAAGATGTCCAATCGACGTGTCATTTCCCATGCATAATAATACTGATACTTTAATTGTGATACAAAGCCATTATCTTAGGGTCACGATGACGCCAACATTCGTCTCCCTGCCTGCGGTTTATGCAGATGACGTGGTGACCGTGTGAATTTGAGGATCGTGGGGAAGATACGCCGGAAGGTGGGCACGTGGATTTCCGCATTACCATTTGAATGTGAATTGTTTTGCTTTATGCTAGGGTTTACTTTGCTTACAATGGCGTTCAAGTTCCTTTCGCAAGATGGTACCAGTGTGACGTGGACATCTAAGGTGAATATAATTGGAATTGTTATTATTGTTTTGTTAGGAATGTATGTACCTACATTATGATGCAGCATTTGTGAAATCGATTTCCGTTTTTTTTTCATGGAAAAGAATTAAATTACATGAGCCATGGATTATAGATTGATACGGGGTTGGGATGTTATGGTATAAACTGCATGTAAATTTATAATGTTTTTTTGAATGTCATGCCTTTTACTATTTATTTTTTAGAAACTTTTAAATTATTTTATAACGCCCACATTTTACACACACAAATACAACAATAAAAATACCGAAATAATTTTTTTTTGACTCACATTGTAGTTCACACGACACTACAAGGGATCACTTATGACAACACACAACACATGATCTCGCTTCGCACAAACACTAACCCATAAAGGCAACCCGATAACACCATATATATTGAAGTCACTGGTCCAAAAATGACAAAGTACAACAACGACTCCAATACAATATACACTTACTCACAGGAACTTTCCACAACACATCATTTTTTTCATGGTGAAATACTTATTGCAATCCTATTTTTATTAGTTGGCTATAATTTTCTGAAGAACACCGAACATGGGACCCTTCATTCCTCTACAACTAGGCTACATGATTTTGTTTAACATTTCACCTATAGTAATCCCATATAATTTTGCTTGTTTCCCTCATCACACCAAAATGTTGTAACCTGGTTATTGGTATGGACATATGTATATACATGATCCTTTTAGTATTTGTTCCTATTGGCATGTGTGTCCAGCGCTCCCGTGAGTTTCATGACATGGAATAATCACCTCTGTAGATCCTAACTCTGACGATTGTAGCGGAAACTAATACCTATGGATTTTGGTCTAACGGAAATCATGGTCCAATAAATGGTATCGGAGCGGCTGTGTCTTGAGTTCAAAATTCGCTCGAGTAATGCCGAGGGAGAGATTGTTTGAATGTGTGTCCAGCGCTCCCATGAGTTTTGTGACATGGACTAACCGCCTCTCGTAGATCTAACTCGACGATTGTAGCAGGAGACTAATACCTATGGGTTTTGGTCTAACAAGAATCGTGGTCCCACGGTTCGAAGGATTCATTTTCTAAGTTGCATGTTCGATTGGATTTTCCATTTATCTTAGTTGCAACAAGGGAGGTTCTCATGAAGCAAAGGAAGTTTATTGATTCAAGAGTAGATAGATTTCACATTCTTTTCATATTAGCATTTAATTTCTAAGGTTAGTCTATTTTGTTTTACGTTATGACAACTAACCATGTATCCCATCTACTTCACTTAATTTCTTAGTCATCAAGGTACTAACGAGTATGATTTCACACTCCACTAGGTTTGGATTTCTGGACAATTAAGTATTAGATGTGTGTTACAAGGAGACATTCAATTATAAATTTTACACACCTTACTATGGTCACAACTAGAGTGATTGAACACCCTTATCTCCAACAATCATCATGTAACTCTAGGCACATTCGATACTTCTTGTCAAGATGGAACTCTTGTTTGAGTGGGGTTTCAAGGGATTCACACTAGTATTCTCATGTGTAGGTATCTAAAACATAGGGCCCACTCAAATCAATTACATTCATCTTAAAATGATTTCACTTAATTTGATTTAATTAGCATTTTGAAATTTGTTGAGTAACCCATTTGGCAAAAGGACATTTGCATGTTTGTGAGCCTACTAGCTCTCATCCTAGGGAATTGCCTCAAGAACATGATTACCTAGTTTCACAATGTACATTCAATACACATTAGGGAAAGTGGAGAACAAGAGGGAATACTCCTTCGTATAGAGGATTATGGTTCACCTTAGGGATCACATGTCAAGAATTTTAGTCCCTCGCCACAAGATGGTTTATGCACATTATATGAATGATCTAAATTTCACCTTTATCTAAGCACATCATCCTACAATTACATTTTCACCAACTAATCGTAACTTAATAAGTTGCTAAATTTCACAATTAGCCCTTAGTATTGCACCATTAAGCCCAATGATAAATGAGATTGAGTATTGAGTTCATTTATAATCCCAACTCTTAAAGTTGACTCTACACGTGTTTCGGCCAAGAGGTTTTTAATTCATGTTTAGAGTTATTTTCCCTAGAGTACTACCTTAATACAATCACATTCTCTTTACCACACACCCAATTATCAATCCAAAGAGGGGACGACATACACCAGACAAAGTTAAACTATGTCGTTCATAACCGTCGGGTTCACTTAAAAATGTCAGCTGAGCATAAAGGCTATAAGAATAAACTCAAACGTGGGCTCTTATCTACTTAAGCTAGAAGGTGCCATCAAATGTAAAGATATACGCTCATTCTAAGGTTTTAGTTTTCTATGCTAAAATAAATAACATGAGGGTTAGTTATGCATGAAGTTTGTACTAGGGTTGACTATTTCGCTTAGATTTCTTTATTGCATTTTCAAGTTAAAGAAAAAACATACCAGCTTATTCAACCCTCAATTGCACACTAGAATTACACCATAGGCTATTAGATTCAATTTCATTTAATATATATATTCAATTTTTTTACCATACGTAAATCTGAAGCGAAATGGCACCTATGATTAAATGCACATTTCCCAAGGCATCTCTAAATCTAGCATCTCATTCATATTACAGATTTCAAATATAGACATTTCGTAACATGAAAATACATTATACATATAAATTTTTCCAAAAACATACAAAAATTATAATAATACGCAATGAAATTCAACCACGCCGTTTCACCATCCTCTTGCATCTACGCAAAAACTTGTGAGCATGAAATCGCGATAAATCATTGGCATGACATCCACCCTAATCTAGCATAATTAATGTTATTTAGTCTCCCATTTAAATAATAATAATAATAATAATAATAATAATAATTCGCATTCAATAGGAAAAGGGTTAGAGACAAGTACTCATTTCATTTCACTTCATTTTGTAACCAAGGAGAGGAACGAAATAGGGAAGAGAGAGAAACACTAATTTTACAAAATTTCAATTTAACACAAGTCACATGATAGAGATTCAAACAGCTTATTTACAAGTGTTAATAATTTTTCACAAAGTGGTTTGGCAAACCCGACATTGGTCCTACAATCTTTTTTTACGTTTCTACTAGTTGAAAAAATGTTCAATTTAGGCTCAAAGGCTAAGAAACTAGTTTCAATTTATACATTTCCTCCTATACACAAATCATTCACGTAAACCTGTTGAAATTTAGAACTCATGAACGATTTATGATTGGGGGCCAATTTTTCGAGGCCATCGGTCATAATTGGCCTAGTTGTAAACGATCAAAAGTTAGCTCAAGGGCTCAGAAAAACACGCCCCAAACAAAATTTTGATGGTTGGAATATCCACGGAAAGATTCCTACATTCCCTCTTATATACGAATAATACGTTGGAATTGATTTAACCGAGAACTAGAAACGGGTTACAAACAACGACAAGTTTTCTTGAGCCACCGATCGATCACCAAGTTTGACCTAGTCAAACAATGAGCAGAGGCCTACAAAACCCCTTACCAAACTAACTAGGAAAGTAATTTTCTATAACCAAAGGTTATAGGAAATTGTCTAGTAAAAATAGTAGGGTTTGTGAAGGCAAACAAGCATTTCTTTATTCAGTGGTCCAAACGGCGAGCCGATACGATATGCAACTTTTTAATTTTAACAACTTCCTAAAAGTATAAAACGAGGTAATAGGGATCTTAGAGGAGTGTCAAAATGATAAAAGATGATCACGTGGTTGATCTATGGCTTGAAGTGACTCTCGCACAATAAGGAACGTGAAAGAAACTTAACATCTCTTTTTGGATTTACGAAGGTTGTTTGGTGAGTATGCAAAAATTGTGATTTATTGGTTTTAATAAGGAAAATGGTCAACATATTTACAGGAACTCAACCTCAACCCGTAAATAAAAATGAGTACCGTAGCTATGAGTTAGATAAACAAGAAAGTAAAACACTAACAATAATACCTCCTCCGCGTTCCTTAGCAAACCTCGAATGGGTAATGAGACATGGCGAGCCCCGATTGTGTGAAATGTAGATGCTTTCCTTGAACAAGAGAAAGGCCTTCTTTGCAACAAGATCTACTTAATTTGCACCAATGGGAAAAGGGATTATGAATTCTAGATGCTTTAAGGTGAAGTTATTTCCGGGCATTAGGATGAGGTGGGAAGGATGTTATTTTCTCAAATGATGCAAGAGTTTCAAGGGGAATTCACTTATTCTTTGTGTCTTAGAGGGGATGGGTAAGGTTGATTTATAGCCCTGGGGAAGTGATTAACTTAGAGTAATGTAAGTAGTTATGTTTTAAAAATATGAACAAGATTAGGTGAGTGGGGACCATGAAGAGTGGGTTGTAAGAGGCAGATAGAGAGAAGAATGCGGAGTGAAGTACTCTACACACGCTTATATTATTATGAAGAAGTGCGTACAATATATAGGAGAAATAATCAACCGCATTCCCTAAACTCGAAGGAGGAAGATTTGGATGAAGGAGAGAGAATAATGGAATATACCTAGGAGGATAAAATAAAGGGATAAAATAGAACAAACTCTCCTAAAAATATAAACTATTCAATGTATGCTAAAATTCCCCTTATTACATTATTGTTGTAAATGTGACCCCGAAAAGTTCAAATTTCACTTTGTCAAGAGATTTAGTGAGAATTTTGGCAACTTCAGGTGCCTCAAAGTAGGGATAGTACTAGAGCTGAATTTGATGGTTCAAGACATGCTCTCGAATGAAATGGAAGTCAATTTCAATATGCTTTGTTCATTCATGAAAGACCGGATTCTCGCACTTGAGCTTAACAGACTATGATTGTCGTAATAGAAAATAGGTGACTTTTCAGAATTCCCAAGTCATCCAAAATGCGATGTATCCATATCACTTCGCACATAGCTCCTCGTGTGGCGTGATATTCTACCTCTGTGGATGAAATAGAAACAACATTCTACTTCTTTCTTATCCATGAGATAGGTCCAGATCTGAGATGAAATATGTATCCCGTAGTTGACTTATTGTCATCAATGTATCCGGTGTGGTCCAAGTCGACGATATCCTCGTAAGAAGAATTGATCATTCTTCTTATATTATAGACCATAATCATTGTTCCTCGACATATCTCAAAAACATGCTTTGTGCATTCCAGATGACATTTCTTCACTTCTCCCGCATGAACTTGGAAAGATAGCTAACAAAGATAGCAGTAGATCTAGTCCTCCGGTATGTGTCAAATAGATGAGACCTCCAAAAATTTCCCGTAGAGAGTAAGCATCTACTTGAGGTGATTCCCTGGAATCTTGAAAATTGCAAGCCTTTTTCCATGGGAGTGGATATAGGTTTACAATGACATTCTATAATTTTCCAAGAGTGTCTTGGCATACTTTGTTTGGGAGACAAAAATGTGATGCTCCTTTTTCCATATCTCCAAGCCAAGACAAGAATGTAAGTAGCCCCAAATCTGTCATGTCGATGGTTCTTTCGAGATCATTCTTTACAATATCAACCCCGATCTTCTCGAATCGCCAGCTGATCACAAGATCATCTACATATATAACCGTAATGACAATTTCATTGCTACATTCCTTATATACAAATTCGAATATGAGGGGTTACGAGTAAACCAATGTTGCAAAAGGTGATCATTCATCTTGATATACCATGCCCCTAGGAGCTTGTTTCAATCCATAAAGTGATTTGATGAGACGACATACCTTCTTTGGGCTGTTCTTCAACAAATACTTCATGTTGGGTCATGTATACTTCTTCTTTCGATCACCATTTAGGAAAGCACTTTGATGTCTATCTACGGAAGTCTCCATCCTTCTCAGGCCGCATTAAAGTGCGTAAACTACTCTCGATGGTCTTAATCTCCATGCAAAGACCAGGTGCAAACGCTTCTTCATAGTCCATGCCTTCTTTTGAGCATATCCTTTTGCTACAAGTCATTCTTTATGTTTGTCAATGGATCCATCTCGCTCTTATATTTTGTCTTGAAAACCCATTTCGCAGCCCTATGGGTTTCTTTCCTGTAGGCGAGATCAACAAGTTCCCATGTTCGATTTTTCATGAGTGAGTCATATTCTCAGTAACCATGGCTTTCTTCCACCGAGGTTGACAGAGTGCTACATGAACATTATCGGCTCATAGCTATTCATCGCTGTGAACTCATGAGTGAAAAGTTTACCTCATTTCTTGTATGACTCCTTGTTTTGACTCCGGATGATGTATCTCGGTAGTTGTTAAGAATGTGAGTCCTCGATAGTTCTTTTGTACCCACTTCGTGACGAGAACTTCGCTGATTTTGAGAAGAACTATGTCGCTGCCATGTGGATTGATGTGAGTCACATTCTCCAGCTTCTCCAAGGTCAACAAATAGTTCTCCTCGCAGCATTTCTTTTCTCTCGAGTAGTCTCCTCTAGCTCATCATCTCGATTCGGGAGACTAATCGGTGAGATGTGGTTGGAAGTGGATCTTCTGATCTGATACTATTGAGTCAAAGGATGACTCGTCACAAACCACATCCCGAATCTCGTATATTTTCTTTGTCTCGGGATCCATGAGATGATATGCCTTCAAGGTAGTATCAGTAATAAAAAAGGATACACGGAGTGTTTTTAGCTCTATCTTCTTTTTCTTCCGAGTTGAGACATGCATGTATGCTATGCAACCAAATACTGCAAATGATAAATTGATAGCTTTCTACCACTCCATACCTCTTCGGCATTTTGTTCTCAGTAGAATCTTTGTTGGTGCCATGTTGAGAAGATATATAGCCATTTTATCGCTTTAACCCAATAGTGTTCTCCTAGCTTGCATGATAAGCATACAACGAGCCATCTCCATCACCTTTGTGTGATTGCGACGCTCAACAATGCCATTTTACTAGGGGGTGTAGGGGAGCTTAGGTGCTATTTAATGCCATGTCGGTTCAGAAGGCTAAGAACCTCTTTGATGTGAATTCCTCGATCTAAGTAGAGTAGAAGAAGTGGTTGTTCGGACTCTTCGACAACACGATGATAGAAGTTATGCAAGTGTTGAAAAGCCTCACTTTTCTCCTTTATAAAATATACCACATCTTGCAAGAGTGGTCGTCCATGAACAGTTGGAAGTACTTGTATCCCGAAAACAAAGTAGCAATTGGCCATTCAGATCGGTATGAACTACCTCCGACACTTCGCATGGAAGGTGCTCCTGAAACGGATCTCTATGTTGTTTTCCCTACAAGACAAATTAGGGTAAATAGGCAAGGAACTAGACAATTTGGGTAGTCCACGAACCATTTCTTTTGAACTCATCTAGTGCAATGAACCAAACCGACAAGTGTCCATATCTAAAATGCCATAGGGTAGTTGATTCTATTGTTAGCAAGATAAAGCTAGTGCAAAGATGAAACAATATCTAAAGTAAATAACTTATCTTTTACAAAATCTTTAGCAAGAACCGCACTCTGTCGGGAGGAACTATCCATGTAATCCAAGTAGAAAGAATTCTCACCGGCAAGATGTCTGATTTTGAATGGGCCCAGCCAAAGAGAATCAAACTTACCATGGCTGCCCCTTGGTTCATGCCTTTTGTCCCAAAGAAGAACAACATCTCCCACTTGAAAAGTTCTAGACTTAGCCTTCTTGTCAAATAGAGCTTTTACCTTGAGTTGGTGAGCTGATATCCTATCAACCACCTGCAATCTATCTTCATTCAGCCTCTGAAGGTACATAATCCTTTTGTCCAATGAGCTGGAAAAACTGGCATCTTCAATGGCCTTCATCAAGTGCAAGGCTGGCAGTTCCAACATTACTGGCAGTTGAGCATCAACTCCATATACCACTTGAAAAGGAGACATTCCAATGGCTCTCTTAGGTGTAATTCTATCAACCCATAAAGCATCATACAATTTCTTATGCCAATTCCTCTGAGAGTCATTTACAAGCTTCCAGAAAATTATGACTAAGTTCTTGTTCGTTGATTCAGCTTGCCCATTCCCTTGGGGATAATAATCTGAAGAGTGTGCAAGGGAAATGCCATAGCCATAGCAAAAATCAGTCATTTCAAGAGGAGAAGTTTGAAGCATTGTCAGTGACAATCTTGTTTGGTATCCCAAACCTTATTAAGATATTCTCCTTGATGAAATTGCAAACAACCTCCGAAGTAGTACTTTTGACTGGAATGGCTTCCACCCACTTGGTGAAATAGTCAATGGTAGTCAAAACATGAGTGTGTCCAACACTTGAGGGTGGATTGAGTGTGCCAATAAATTCTAAACCCCATTGTTGAAAAGGATCTTCAATCACTACTGGTTTGAGAGGCAGTAAGTCAATTTGGTTCTGCCAACAAAGGTTTGGCATGCTTCACATTTACTTACCCACTCGGATGCATCTCTGAATAATGTGGGCCAATAATACCCAGCACAAAGAATCTTGTGGGCTATTACAGTAGAAGAGAAATGACCCCCATAGGCCTGATCATGGAAAGCTGAGAATAATCTCTTTTGCTACTCCTTGTCAACACATTTCAAAAATCTTTTGTCAATGCCACATTTGAACAATGAATTTTCCCATAATACATATTGAGCTGATCTCAATTTGATGGCCCTTTTCTCCTTGGTGGTCAAATGGGATGGGCATTCTCTATAAGTGAGGAAGTGTGCAATGTCAGCATACCATTCATCAGTTGAGCTGAGGAAAAGAACAATAGGCATATCAACTTCTTCCTCTAACAATTTGGCATCAGCTCCTTCTGCAATCAGCTCACATAAGCCCTTTCCTCTAACCAATTTTGTGGGTTTGATGTCAAGATCATACTCTTGAAATTTGGCTACCCAATTACCTCTTTTGGTTCCAAACTCTTGTTGTGTTAGAATGGATTTAATAGTTGTATCAGGCACAAGAACAATAGCATGGGAGTTGAGGATATAAAAACGAAATTGTTTCACTGCCTTAACCACTACAAAAGCATGTTTCTCCATCATGGTGTACTTCATCTCATGGGATTTCAAAATATAACTCATGAATGCTATGGGGAGCTCATGACCTTCATTATTTTCTTGGGTTAACATAGCAGCAAGAGTGTATTTGGTGGCATAACAATAAATAATAAAGTCCTTACCAAAATCTGGGCATGCCAAGATTGGAGTCTTTGTTATAGCTCTCTTGATGCCTTCAAATGCAACTTTGCCTTCAGAGGACCAGCCAAATGTCTACTTCCCCTTCATCATGTGAGAAATGCTCAAAGTAAGCTCGAAAAATCAGGTATGAACCTCCTTAGGAAGTTGATTTTGTCGAAGAAAGAATGCACGCCTTTCTTGCTGGTTGGAAGAGGGATCTATTGCCTAAACTCTCTCTCGGATCAATCTTGATCCCATCCTTAGAGACAATGTGTCCCAAAATTTTTCCTTTAGTGACACAAAAGACTAATTTCTTTGGATTCAAGGAGATGTCATGCTCTCTACACCTTTGGAGGACTATTTCAAGGTGTTTGAAATGATCAGATTCGATTTTCAAAAACGATCGGATCATCAAGGTAAACAACTATGGACTTTCCTTGAGGCTGCCAAAGGATAGGTCCATAGCCCTCGAAAATTAGCACCAACATTGATGAGGCCAAATGGCATTCTCTTATAAGCGAAGGTGCCCCAAGGAGTGGTGAAGGTGGTCTTATGTTGATTAGCAACATTTACTTTGACCTGATTATAACCTGAGAACCCATCAAGCATGGATAACATCTTTGAACCTATAATGGCTTGCAACACTTGATCCATGGCAGGAAGAGGATAATTGTCCTTCAAAGATGCTTGATTCAAGTTTCTAAAATCAACACAAATCCGGATCTCACCATTCTTCTTTCTAATCGGCACAATATTAGCAATCCACGTTGAATGGTGAATAGGAAAAATGATCTTTGCTTTCAATAATTTCTGAATTTCTTGGAAGATTGTATCAGCAATCTTAGGATTATATTGCCTCTACTTCTTCCTAAAGGGCTTGATCCTAGGTTTGAGAGGGATGAAATGTTGCATTTCTTTTGGTTGGAAAGCCTTAAGATCATCATAGGAATAAGCAAGGACATTAGTATACCTCTTCAACAAATTTGCAGCCTTCTTCTTCTCTTCTTGTGTGCAACACTTCCCAATGTTCACTAGCTTGGGTTCATGAGAACTTCCAATGTTTATCTTCTCATACTCAGTAGACTGCTGGTTTCCTTTGGTAGATTTTGACTTAATATATCTGTCATGTTTATTGAATAACTCCTCCAAGCTCACCAACCCCTTGGGTATCTTATTACCTTTCAACTTTAAACAGCCGTCATGATCTATTTCTTCTTCTTTGCTACCTTCTTCGTTTGGAGGCACACACTCCCTAGGTAGATTTTCACTCCCTTCAAAGTACAACTGATCAAAATTATCTCTAAGCTCCAGGAAGGACAAGATGCTAATCATCATTGAAGACTTGCCAATTATTTGCATTGTCTGGCACACTAGGCCTATGAATCATCTCAATGGTGAACTTCTCTTGGGAGAAATCCGGATGAGGAATTAACAGAGACCCCGAGACAGCCAATGAATCAGCCCTTGTGTTTCTTTCTCTTGGCATGGCTTTAATGGAGAAGGCATCAAGGAACTCAATTGAATCCCAAATCATATTTCTGTAATGTTTTAGCCTTCTATTTTTTACTTGGAAAATATCTCTAACCTGCTTTACAATCAGCTCTACATCACCACGAGCAAGGAGATTCTTAATTCCCATTTCCTTTGCCAAGTTAAGACTGAGAAAGAGAGCTTCATACTCTGTTGTGTTGTTTGTGTTTTCAAATTGGAGCTTGAAAGAGGAAGGATGAAGCTTCCCTTCAGGAGAAATGAGCACTACACCAGCTCCAGAACCAGCTGAGGAGCAGCTCCCATCAAACTCTAAAATCCAAATGCCATTGGGATCAAGAAGTACTTCCTTGGGATGCTTTACCTCATCTTGTGACATGACCATGTAATTGCATGACCTCTGTCTTCATAAAGTATTTGTGCTTTTGGATCATCCATCTTTTACACAATATATTCAGTTTGCTTTTCAGGAAATAGCTTCTTCATCTTCCCATTCACTAGAATGAGGGCATGTGACCAGTCCATCATGATCTCTCCTCCAACATCCTTGCAAAATTTTCTACTCAATAGCATGCCATAAGAAGGAGGTATATCAACTACCAAGATGGTTGCTAAAACTCTTTTCTCTAGACATAGCAGCAAATGCAACTTGTGCATCCTTGATTCTACCAACCAATGGTACTTCTCTACTTTCCATTGAATAGCATGAGCCAAAAGTGCGGGTTAGGGTTAGGCCTAGGGCATGAGCTACCTTGGCGGGCATCACATTGTCTGAAGCACGGAATCAATGACACAATTGCTGAGTTTATGACCAGCTATGAGGAGGGTAACATAAAATGGTTTGATCTTCTCCTCAAATGAAGTAACTCTGACAAGGCTGGGTTGAGATGAAGGAGAAGGAGTTGGCAAGAGGCCCTTAGAACCATGGGGTGAAGGTTTAGATTTAGAATTCACAAAGTCTACCATCTTAGCAAATGCCTTGGGATGAGTTTGGTAGAATTCAGCCTCTGAGATCTGAATCTTAGTTTTCTTGAGATGGTCAATAATATCAAATGAGCCAGAGGTAGATGCAACATTATTAATAGCAGTAGATGGGAATTTTGATCTATCAACTCTATCACTAGGATGACAAGAAGTTTTAGGAGTAGGAGTAGAAGAAGAAGGAACAGCAGAGCCTACCTTTTTGCATGGAAGAAGTTGGAATAGGAGCTCCCCTCCTTGCAATCACTGGAATGGTTGTAGGAGGATCCTTAGATCTTTTAGCAGGCTGCACTACCTTTTCTTTCTTACTTTTCTACTCACGAGTCATAACAACATATGACTCATTGCTCATCTCTGCAATTCTTTCGTCGTAATCCTCTTCTTCCTCTATGCCTTCAGTAGTAAGAAAGTGGACATGGGATCCACTCAGCTCTTCCAAATCTTCATCGACTTCCTCTTCAGGCTCTTCATGATTTCATTATCCTCTTCATCATCAGGCTCCAACACTTCACATGTGGCATTGACTAGAGCCTTGATTGGTTGACCTTCAATTGCTAATCTTGTTTAAGGAGAAGTCAACTGATTTTTAGGCTATAAATTCCTTCTACGGGCACATCGATAAGGAGCATGCTGAGCTAGCTATTTCTTGAGAGCAATCAAATCATTAGCAAGCTTCTGGACTAATTGATCTGCATTAGTTCTAGATGAAGATGAAGATGGAGATTCTTTGGACTTAGATGATTCTCTCCTCAACTTTCTAGACATAATCAAATCATCTTCCACACTAACAGCTAACCTCTGATCAACATCCAAAGTGGCAAGATTAGCTCTCCTAAGTGCATAGCTCACTTTAGGAAATTGAGCATTAAGGAAGAAGAACTTCTGAATCTTATCTATAGGACATGTAGCTAATGGGATCTTGTTGATTAGCCTATTAAATTTAGCTATAAACTCCCTCATAGGCTCATGAGCTTCTTTCTTGATTTGGGAAATCTAAGCCAAGAGGGCATGCACATCTTCAGTTGGTTTAAAGCGTTGCTCAAATCTGGTTGTCATGGTGTTCCAATTGGTGATAGATCCAGCAGGCAGGTGATAAAACCAATCAAAGCATCATTATCTTGCAATGTCTCCACAAAAATTCTAACAGAGACATCCTCATGTTCCATGCCAAGAACACCACAAGCAACAATGAAGGCTGATATATGTTCATCTGGATGAACTTTCCCATCACCTCTGAATTTGGGAAAATTCTTTCTATTGCCTCTAGGAAATTCATGCAATGGCTGGGGAAGAGCAAGAGGCCCAACCCTTTGGCCCCAAGGCAGAGGAGCTGCCATTCTTGGAAATATTGTTTGGAGAGGAACAACAACACCAGTAAGGATCAGAGCATGCAGATTGGGACTGATCTGATTTTGAGGACTATCACTCCTGAAGTTTTATCTCTATCAAGAGGAGTGCTTGCAGATCTTTCTCCTCTTCTTTTTCTTGTTGATGAAGGAAGAGAGAAACCTTGGTTGTCCAATAGCTGGAAATGAGGATCTTCTTCCCCAAGGGTTCTCCTACCCCTAGTGTATCTTGGAGTCACTAGATCAAAGATGATCAAGAAGTAATTCTTTCAAAAACTGAAACCATTCACAATGGATTCCCAGTGAGTCACCAAAAACTGTTGGGTTTCAGATTTGCACTTTGGGTGAAACCACAGTCAGGGGACAACAAGTCCCTCCTCTTTAATGGGAGAGGTTCCCTTATTAAAAGCAGTAAAGACTTATATACATATACACAACTTTCATCATGTGGATTCCTGATACTTTAAGAGATTTCATACCAAAATGTCATCAATACAAAGGGCTCAAAAGAATGGAGAAGATGGAAGGGGGAAGAACAACAATACTTTCTAGATATATAGATTTCAAAGTATAACCTTACTTGTATTGAAATAGAAAAATGTAGAATGGGATCATTCACCTTCACAATACATATCAATCTTCAGACACAAAGTTCCAGAGATCATATACACAAGAGCACAAAGTTTCTTTGCATGCAGAGATGAACAATTCACTAATTAAGAGCCAAAAGTGAAAGAAAATAGTAGAGGAAGATAAGAAAAACTTTTGTATTGAGAAATTTCAGTTTTTTACAATCTTTTAAAATGCCAGGAACCCGTATACAATGGCAAAGCATGTTTTTATAACAATCCTATTTCATCTTTGCTTTGCCTCCAAGGAAATAATATCCCAATGGGATCAAATTTGTTAGAGATTCGTTTGGAAAAAGACAGGAAACAAGAATGCACTCATGGAAAATGCAGATGCCCTAAAAGGTTGAAATTCATCATTTCAAACGTGATTTGTTTTGGGTAGAGATGAATGGCGGTTTCCTTATCCATTTTCCCTCATCATTTCACCTTTGTAACTGCCTCCAAAACGTTTGAGTGCCCAGTTGGCACATTTCTCCTTTTTATTCGCAAATGCCTGATTACCCTATCTCTTTGAAAATCAATCATATTCCCTGTGAAAATCATCGATTTTGTTCCAAAATAGACCCAAATGCATTTCCACAAAAAGTGACCACGAATAGAGAAGGAAGGACAAAAAATGATCCACATTCATCCATTGTAGAGCTCGAGCCAAAAAATGGTGATAAAAGATCAGATGTAGATGTAAATAAACCATTTTCCCTCTTTTTACCTCAAAATCGGGACCCTACACGTGTCAGAATTAGAGAAACGATGAGCCAGGTGGAAAAAATATGTTTCCCAACATTTGGGAGAAAAGGCGCGATTTCTCGATTTCCTCCACCCTCCGCAGCTCGCCAAAGGTTGGACATGTGGCGCCATCCGATTGGATGAGGAAACGTGGTCCAAAAAAACAAATTTGAGCCCTTTTGGTGAGAAGTTCAAAATCTCAAATTTCTCTGTAGGTCTGCCCTCCCAATTTGACTAGGACACGTGTCATCTTCTAATTGGATAAGGGGGTGGGGCTCAATTTGCAACATTTTGAACTTTTGGCACAAAATTTGATTTTCTCGACGTGTCTGCATGGGTCCACTACACCTATGACATGTGGCGAGTCTCGAGTGGGCTGGGACCAAAGGGAGGGTGGAAAAACTCAAACCTTTAACCCTTTTTTGACAAAGGGTTCAAAACAAAAATTTCTTCCGCCGGCTCACTGCCCTAAGGACACGTGACGATCTCTGATTGGATGATTCCTTCAAATCCCAAAAAACTTAGTCTGTCGGCCAATGCAGGACTTATCTCTCCATTTCTCCATGTGAGCTTGTGGGTCACTTTTGCTAACTTACCCTTTTGGCGAAAAAGTGCAAAATCACAAGGAACTTCGTAGGTCCGCCAACCCACCAAAGGGAAAATTTAACCACATAGGTCTGTGAGCCATAACTTGCAAAATACAAGGAGTTAGGAGGACTTCTTGACCTTTCTAGAAAGGGGGAGAAATTTCCCATGTGATGGATAAGTTTTTAAAAGTCCAAAATCTCTGGTAAGTACCAGATTTCAAAATAACTCTATCTAGGCACATTTCAAAGGGAACTAACTCAAAATTTTGCAATTTAGGCTTGGGAAATGGAGGGAACTTTGAGGGTGACAACATGGCGCTTCTCCTAGATCCAAGCGCAAAAACAACTCTAGGAGTGTACATTTTGTTTTGTGATACTTTGAGGAGGGCGAGACACCATCTGCAAGGTGGTTTTTTACTCTCATTTCCGACCATGTTCAGTGCCAAATCAACTACATGGTCACAATTTGTGAGGAAGGGAAGCTACTTCTCCCTGCTTGTTGTAGGTTTTACTTGAGCACCCTTATCTCTCGGTTAGTTTAGGTTTGCTTTTAGTAAAATAAGTGCTTGTGCACACTCTGCATGTTCCAATTGGGGCATGTATGATCTTCCCTTTTTATATAGCATGTTGTGGTGTTTTGTTTCCCAAGGTTGTATCACTATGTAGTTCAGTGTGCCCATGGTCCATTTCAAGAATAGGTGAAAGTCCAAGGTCAAGACAATTTTCTACTCTCAGAACCTCATTTCTAATATTTTCTTATGAAAATTGAGAGTGCGGACAATGTAAGGTGTTAAGGGTCACCAAGCACAAGTAGTCGGGCTCATGGTTTTAGGGACAAGATCAGTACCAAACTCTCATTCTTGACTCCATGCCTAATGGATACTTCCAAGGCTACTGGTCTCTTCATCTAGTAGGTAGATGTCCCCATGAGTCGCCAAACTGTTATCCCAATTTTTCCCCTTGACAAAATTGGTCAAACCTGACCTTGCATAAGAAAATCATAAGGGTTACTTTAGTCCAAGGGGCTCACAATCGATCCCAAATATGAGGGGCAGGTAGGCTCAACAATGGAGGCCAACAACATTAAAGGAGGCCAATGATGTAAAGGAGATTAGAGCGCACATAGGAGAAAAATGGAGAAAGGAAGTGTTCACTCAAAGCCCTAAATGACTAAGGAAAGAAGAGATAGTGGAAGCCTCCACGTGTCTCAATAGTATAATTTCAAGGAAAGAATAAAAAGTGTGGGTTCTAAAATGAGTGCGGGCTCACCATGTAGTCATATTTAAAAATGGGATAGAGCCGGCCATTGAATTGGCTAAGTATAGAAGGGATAGTGGATGATGCCATGTGTCTCATCAACACATTTCCAAAGGTCAAGCCCAAAAAGAGGTCGCCAACAAGTGCGAGCTCACCACGTGGAAAGAATTAAAAAGGGGTAGAACTAGTCATTGAATCAACTAAGGAAAGGAGACCCAACGGAAGCCTCCACATGCCCCATTAGTAAACTTCAGAAGTGAGACCAAAGGGATAGTCCCTAAATGAGTAGGAAGCTTCCACATGTCCTAGCTTCCGAAAAGGAAACAAAGTCGGTAGTTGAAAAGTCCGGGGTAGTGGAAGCCTCCACATGTCTCATCGGCACAACTTCAAAAGGTGCGATCTAAAGAAGGACCCTCACCTAGTGCTAACCCACCATGTGGTCGAGCTCGAAAGTTGAACCGGCCCTAAATCGGTTAAGTATAAAAGGATTGATGGAAGCCCCCACGTGTCTCTTTGGCAAAAATTTAAAGGCAAGGCCCAAAAGGTAGTCCCCAAATGATTTCCAACCTACCATGTGGTCAGAGTCTGAAAAGGTAAGGTTGGCCATTGAAAATTACAAGCTTGGGATAGGCCGAAGGAAGCCTCCACGCGTTAGCTCGGTGGCGCATCTTGAAAGTTAAAATCGGAGGCAGTCCCCAAATGTGCACCACTTGCCATGTGCCTCGTCCACGCAACTTCAAAGGTAAAATGTTGGGGGCAATTTCCAAATGAGCGTGAAGCCTCCACGTGTCTCGAGTCAGACACAGTGTCTCTATGAAAAAGAGGGGCTTAGGTAGAAGAAAAAGGAGATAGAGCTGGCCCATGACATGACGCCGCGTGTCTCTTCGGGCAATTTAAAAAATTGAAGGAAGGGAATGAATATTCAAAACACATGGGGCTTCTATGGACCTTGCGTAAATAGACCCCAAATGTGAAGCACCTTCGGACAACCATATCTTTGATTGGAAGCTTAGAATTGAGCGAGAAAGGACTTTTTGGAGAGATTTGGTACATGTTACTCACCTACCACCATTAATGTTTCAGCCCACCATTTTCAAGGTTGTCAAGTCTCCCACCTTCCACCATGATGAATAATGGGCCTCCTTCTTGCCCAGTAAGGAACAACACATGGAGGCATGGGTCTTGCAGTAAATCCCATCATTGTTATAGGTGGAATTCAATGCTCTTACTGGGGTGGTTGACGTAGGATTCAAATTCTTCCCTCTCTCCTTCTCTCATTCTTCCTATATATTGTAAAGGAGGGGCATTTTCTAAGAGGTTGGTCATTTTTTCTCTCCTTCCCCCCTCTCTCTTTCTTCCTTAGGGTAGAATGTGGAGTCTAAGCCTCCTCTCTTGGCTCTATAATGGGATTTCCTACCACTTTCCCACTGATGATGTAATGTGTGAAATATTGGAGCAATAAACTTTGTTTTGTGGTTTTGGGAGCTGTATTTAAGGTGTTTGAAGTGATGTTCTGTGTGACTCTATCTTTGGTTTTGATGCATCAGTGTCCATGCATCTCCATGTCCATCCTCTCCATTTCGGAGTAGTTGGATTGTGATCAACCACTTTACTATTCTGGTGTATCACCACTTTAGTGTAGGCTTTGTTTTTATGTATTTCTCTCTTTCTCTCTCTCTCTATCTCCTTGGAAGGTTAGATTAGGATTAGATAGCTTACCTGCACTAGAGTAGCTTGTGGTAGGTAGTAGTTTAGGAAGAAGAAGACAACTTTCTCCAAAGGGACATCTCTAGTCCGCAAGTCCCACAACTTGAGAGATGATCCCATTTTGTGCAGTCACACCAAACACCCCTCTCACATCCAAGTCCATTCGGGGTGTTGTGATTTTTCATCAATAGGAGTGTCATTCAAGTCTAATTTTTATGATTAAATGGCTTTAAAGAAGAAGAAATATGTTTACGTGAACTTGGATGAACTTAAGAACTCTTACAAGGGTGTCATCTATGACCAAATTTTTCAATGGTTGGGAATGTGGGTGATCGGGAACAAGGGGAACCATATAATTATTCCAAAGGTACCACTAGCTCTTGAATTTTCTTATTACATGCATTGTTTTTAAGGATCGGTTAAATTGGCAAATCGAAGAACACAAGGAACAACAAAATTGTTCCCTTAATTCCACAAAACCCTACCTTATCCAATTGTGTTATTTTTATGCCGGGATTCAAATAAATCATGAATGTATAGAATACTTAGAAAAATGTATTTTTTCTAACTTGATTACCTAATTAATCAATTTTACAATTTGAATGAAGAAGTCGGTCAAGGTGGTAACTAGGGAACAAGGAACAATTCCACTTTTTCTTCAAACATATTATATTCCCAATTTAATCCCAAATATGATTTAAAAATGACTAACTCTTATACAAGTGAGACTCGGGAAGGGGGAGAATGACCAAAAATGAAATATATGTCCATGCTTCAATTTTTTTGAAATATCCACTAATCCATGAAAACAAGTTTGAAGTGGACTTTTAAAGTCACAAAAAAATTATTAATTAAAAAAATATGTAAGGAGGAAAATAAATAAATAAATAAATAAGGCCTTAGAGGTTGAAAAATAGATATAAGAACAAGAAAATTATTAGAGTGATACATAGGTCCAAATGTGTTTACAAGTTTAAGAAAAATAAGGCCATGTAGGATGAAAATACATTTGTCAAATTCTAGGTTTGGAGCATGGATTAGCTTTGATTTCTTCTTCTATCTTCCTACTAATATATCACACACACCATTGATTGCACACATACACATATTGAACATAGATATAATCAACACACTTCGATTATATTAACTTATAGTAATCCATACATTCATACTGCATGCGTATTGTTTACTACATATGTCTATTACAATCCAATTTACTCTCTTACATTTTGTTGGTATCGAAATTTGTTCTCCTTTTCAAACCAAACAACAACACCGATTCAACAGGATCTTAGAGGTAGATAGATAATTAATGTGTATCATTTTGTAAGCTGGGGATGAAATCTAATCAATCGACCCTTTGTTACTCAGTATTTGTGGAGAGATGGATAACATCTTAAAAGGATTTGATCTTATCCTCACTATTCTAATTTGTGCCTTTCAACAAAGGTAAGAGAACCTATTTTGTAACCTCCGATATTGAAGAATGTTGGTAAATCCTTCTTTTGCACAAATTTTATAGAGAAGACCTTGGGAAAATATGATCAACACACCAAATCTGACTCTCACAAGTTGTCACTTCCATATTATGGAGATATTTTCAAACACAAGGCTAAGGTTACTGAAGACATTTGGAATCCTGATATGTTATGCATACTTTAGCAAATGGATTTTGTTCTTTTGTGGATATACAAAGCAAAACAAGGGTAGTTCGGGGTAGGATTGGTTATTTGAATATTTTTTGGTGGGAGATCAACAAGATAGATTGGAATTTGCCAAATCCTTGAGAAACTTCACAAAAAATGGAGAACTCAATAATAAAGAAAGCTTCAAAAATAGTTAAAACATTCCTTCAACCAGAAGGTGTGCATCAATGGAGACCCATACATGCACCTTTTCACACAATCTTTGAGATTCTAGCACGAAGGCTCGAATTAGAAGACCCAATAAAACATCAAAATCTAAGACCACTCATGCTTGAGGTACACCCAAAGGCTTACAAACAATCTCTGTCAACACATGAAAAAAAAGTGATTTTAAATCATCTATTTCATTCCCAGATGAAAGATCTTCTGAAAAATGAAATTGCAGATGCCACTAAACTATCACAAGGATTGATATATGCATGATTCAAAGATATTTTGATACAAGATTGTAATAGGAATAAGAAAAACTACTTGTAGACATTTTGAAAGTGAAATAAACACAAAATTTCCAGAGATTTGACATAGATTAACTCAAAATTTATCAGATTCATCAATAGGGGAGAGTTATTTTAAACAATCTTAGAGCTTGTTGATGGCTATACACTTGTAACTAACTCAACATGAATGAAAATCTAACACAGAGGAAGTTAACTTGGTTTCTTAAAAAATTTCTTAAAGGATGAGCTTTTCTCAAAATTTTCACGTGAAATGAACTCCGACCATTTGCAAAAGTAATCTCATTACATTTATAATACACCCTTTACATCCAATTTCCCCAAAGAGGAATATTGAAGCACCTTTGTTGCACATATCGGATCATGATTTGTAGAAAGTGACATTCAATGAGAATCACGCAATAAAGTTGCAGTGTTTTAAAAAAGGTGAATCATTGCAAATATTTACATCATTATTCTAACTCGGAGGAATATTCTTCACCCTTGGTGCTTGTAACACCTTTTCCCTCAAAAGAGAATAATATTCGAGGGACCTTTTCTTGTTACCAATTTGTTTCAGACAGAGACATTTAACAAATTCAGATCGAAATCTACCACGTGGACCAACTGTGAATAGATCACATTTCTTGGGCCCTCAACTAATGACTAGGATGCCATGCCACAACTTTTTGGGAGTTCCTTTAATCATTATGATTCTTTCATTTGAGAAATCCCCTTTTTAATCATTTTTTTGAGCCTCTGCATAGCTGGAATTGGACAGGTCATCCCTTTTGCTCTTGAGGCAACATCCTTTTCACCTTTCATTCCTGTACCTTTAATCATTTCATCCTTTTTCCCTTTGAAATTTTACTCTGTGACTTTTGGATCTGGCATCTTGCATTTTTGCATGAGCCTGAGCAAAAATCCACTTCAAGAGTACTTCAGATCTACAAATTGAGCTCCCAAATTGATTCAATTAAACTTTGCAGACCCAAACGACATAGATTTTCCAAAAATTGATGAAGAATGATGCAAAAATGCATCTCCAAACATCTTAGATCTTAAATGGTGGCAAAATCAAATGAAATGCACAACTACCATTGATCCTACATTTCAACTTTTGATCTGAGCCCTCCACATGGCAAAATGCGATTGGAAATGGGTTTGGGGAACCTTTTGACATTTTATAATTTTTGGAGAAAAGTTAAATGTTATCATATGTCTTTGCCCCTCCGCCATTAGAAAAATGGGCTTGACACATGTCCCAATGTGGGTCCCAACGGACCTGCGCTTCAACTTACAAATTTTATCCCTATTTTCCAAAAAGGAAAAAGTTCCATATTTTCCCCATGGGCCCGCACCTCCATTTCCCTACCTACTACATGTCTCAATGGCGCACTTTGAGATGGTCCTAGAAAAGTAGAGACCCCAAACAAGTGTGGGCCCAACACGTGTCTTAGTCCGGCAGAGTCTCCAAGTGTCCTCCTGGCACTTCTTCAAAATAAAACTCAAGGGCCAATCCCTAAACATGCGGTCCCTCCACATGTCCCAAGCCCCTTTAGGAAGTTGCGTGAAAAGTATAAGTATGGGAAGCCCAACGGAAGCCTCCATTTGGACATGTTTTATGTTGAAGTGAGCCTTAGAATTTTTAAAGTGTCCCAAAAATCCACATCCAACTAGAAAGGGCCACTTTTCGACTAATTCTAAGTAGTAATTTTGACCAGGGAAATTACACCCATCAAACCGTAAAATGCAAGACAACCACCATTTAAGCCCGGGGAGACAGAAAACATAACAGAGGCCACAATCTAAAGAATTTAAATGAAAAATGGGGTGAGACAAATTTGAGCACAACATAGGCTCGACTCGGGGATGGGCACTCCCTATGAGTTCCACAAGAACAAATAGTAGACCAAGTGCCAAGAGCAGACCAAGTTCCAAAAACATACCATTAGGCAACAAAGTCAAAGAATAAGCCTGCAGAGTAGAACAACCACAACCATCCTCCACAAAACAAACCGAGAAACTAGTAAAACTAGGTCACCAAGGACTAGAACAACACAAAAATAGATGAGAACAAAAATATACATTGTACAAATGGAATATACCTTGATTATGAGAAATTAATCAAGGAAATGCTTCAAATGCCTACCATTAACAGGTAATTCAAGTAGTTCCCCATCTAGGTATTTTAGGAAGAAGGTATTTTCACCGGTTTTAATATCAATTAAATAAGGGCCCATCCACAATGTGTCAAATTTACCATGCTTGCCCTTATCTTCATGCCTGCTATCCCATAAAAGCACAAGATCCCCAATGCTGAAAGCTCTGGGTGTCACCTTTTTGTCAAATAGCCTCTTCAAATTTTCTCTGAACTTCACATGCCACTGATGGGATGCCCTTCTCTCTTCATCCAGCTCAAAATATGATTGATTTGAGCATCATATGAACTAACTTCTTAGTATTCAATCTGTTGAACAAAATGAAATGAAGACAATTACAAATGGAGGGGCAATATAGCTTGAGTTCCATATACCAATTCAAATGGGTTTTACCCAGTAGCTCTTTTGACATTGATTCTATCAACCCAAACAACAAACTTCAGTTGCTCACCCCACCTCCTTTTTTTCATCTCTAAGGTTCTTCTAATGATATTCAACAAGTTTTTATTACTAGACTCAACTTGTCCATTTCCATGGGGATTGTAGGTAGAAGCATATGTCAAATTGATGCCATACTCTTTGCACATTTCCACCAAAGGTTTGGCTCTGAAACTCATGGCATTATCAAAAAAAAATTAGCTAGCACTCCAAATCTGCATATGATTTGATTCAACATGAAGTCCATGACCACTTGGTGTGTTGCCTTCTTGGTGGGGATTTGATTCTACCCACTTAGTGAAATAATCAGTGGCTACAAGAATCCATTTATGACCAGCACTGGAAGGATCAGAAATTTCCCCTATGAAATCCATTCCCCATTTTCTGAATGGGGCTTCAACCGACACAGGCTACAAAGGAAGGGAGCCTGAAGCCTTCATTCTTCCAGAAAAATGCTAGCAATTTTCACATTTCCTCACCACTAGAGTTGTATCCTTGAAGAGAGTTGGCCACCAATAACTAGCCCTCAAGA
The DNA here is from genome assembly GCA_018340775.1 of Taxus wallichiana var. yunnanensis. NCBI lineage: Eukaryota > Viridiplantae > Streptophyta > Pinopsida > Cupressales > Taxaceae > Taxus > Taxus wallichiana. The sequence continues at coordinate 605,930,862 of CM031241.1, read as the reverse complement.
TTTTATGTGTTGTAACTCTTCCAACAAAATTTCCCCCACAGACCCCTCCATGGAGATCAGCAATTATTTTGGGGGCCTCATTTTTAGTAATGCATCTCAAGAGCACTCCCTCGGGGTTCTTCCAAGCTAACCCAAAATCAGTAATGACATATTTTTGAGAGGCTAACTTAAGAGCTCTTTTCTGATTTTTACTCAGATTTTCAGGGCAACATAGATGTCTGAGATAAAATATTATATCTTTGTACCATTCAAAACTTACCAACTTTTCAAGGACATCCACCCTTTCTCCTTCTACTTCATTTACTTCAATAGTTTGCAGGTTTCTCTCAACCATAAGCTTAGCTAGACCCAAACCTCTTACCAATTTCATGGTTTGGATATCCATGTCATACTCTTACAACTTTTCCATCCATCTACATCTTTTGCTTGAGACCTCCATCTCTGATAAGATGTCTTTCACCATGGTGTGGGGAACATAAGGAAAAATTTAGAACTCAAGATGTAGGGTCTAAAAACCTTTGTTGCTTTCACCAAGGCAAACACCTGCTTCTCCATGATGGTGTATTTTAACTCAACTCCCTGCAATGCCTTACTAAAAAGTAAATTAGTCTCTCAGCCCCCTTCATCATCCTTCGTAACAAAACAGAGGCAATGGTGTTTTTCAAGCAAAAGAAAATACTTGATAAGTTTTCTTGTAATTTGGGGCTGCCAAAACAAGGGCATGATATAGTGCTTATTTGATCCCATCAAAACTGGAATGGCTTCTTCTTCCCACCTTGATAATATGGTATTTCTTCAACATGCAAGTGATGGGGAGGGTCAAATCCACAAAGTTAGACACAAATATTCTAATGAAATTGATCTGTCCAAAGAAGGATTGGATTCCTTCTTGGTTCTTGGAACCTTTCTTTGATAGCCACCACCCTTTCGCGATCAATCATGACACCATCCTTTGATACAATGTGACCAAGTAACTTAGCCTTTTACACTCCAAAATGGCACTTCTTTAGATTGAGTGAAATGCCATACTCTTTGCATCTTATCAACATTTTTTCCAAGTGTTGCAAGTGATCACTTCTCTTTCGGAAAAATAGTCACATCATCTTGGTAAACAACAATAAAATCATTAATGTAACCAACAAAAGCAACATCCATTTCTCTTTTGAAGGTAGCTCCAGCATTCATTAGATCGAATGACATCCTAACATAAACATATGTGCCCCATGGAGTGGTAAAGTAGTATTTATTCTTTCTGAATCCTTCACAACAACTTGATTGTATCCAGAGAAACCATCCAAAGTAGAAAGCAACTCATATCCAATCACTAATTTACAATTTTTTTTTCCATATTTGGCAAAGGATAATTATCTTTCATTGATGCTCTATTCAAATTTCTAAAATCCACGCATAACCCGATCATCATTATTTTTTCTAACTGGCACTAAGTTTGCAACCCAAGAAGAATACCTTGTTGGCGAATGATCCCTCCATATCTTAGCTTCTTCAATTCATCCTGCATTTTCATGGAGAGGAGTGGATTAATCGGCCTTGATTTTTTCTGAATGGTTTTGCATTAGATTCCAAAGGAATCTCATGTTGAAACAAGTCCTCTCTGTATGCTTTCAGTTCAGAATAGGACCAAGCAAGGTAGTCCTAATATTTCTTTAACAATTAGACATAGGATTGTTTCTCTTCTTTGTTCAGATTGCTTCCCAACTAGATCTTCCTTGGTTTTTCCTTTGTGCCAAGGTCATGCTCTTCAACATCCCTTGAGGTTAAATTTATGTCTATTAATAATGCAATGGCATTATCAAAGTTTGATTCAATAGCAACCATCCCTTTAGGAATGGTATTAGTTTTCAATTGGATGATATATTTTTTGAACAAAGTTTCTTTTCCTTCTTTGCACACACCATTAGCTCCCAATCAATACACTGATAAGAAAACTCCCCTTTGTTCTGTAGAAACCGTTTCACCTAGGCATCATCATCAAATACTTGCCATTTTTTACGTTGTTAGGGATAGATGGCCTTGTTAGTACTTCAACATTATATTAACAATTGGGGGACATTGAAAAAACATCAAACCAAGATCCCAAGATTGCAAGCTGGTCTGCAATATCATTGAACTTTCTATCATGATGCACAATATTAAATGAGTCAAACATTTCAATCAAATCCCAAACTGCATGCTTGTATTGTTTCATTCTCTGATTTTTAGTAGCATCAGTTTTTAATTTGTTTGAAAATCATTTCGAGTCTCCTTTGACAATGATATCTTTAATATGATACTTCCAAGCAATTCACAAACCTAATAATAATGCTTCATACTCAAGGAATTTTATTAGTGCATTCAAAGTTAAGTTTGAAAGAAAATACAAACTCTTCTTGGCTTGGGGAGATCAGAACAATGCCAACACCATTTCCAAACTTGGAACAGGCTCCATCAAATAACAAGGTCCAAGGTAAACCATCTTGTTCAATACATTCACTGACTGATCAATATTTTTCTCCCTGTCATCAGCAAACCCCACAAAGTTATCTGCATCCACATCAACATATAACACTTCATAAGAAGAATTATTTGGATCCTTAATGAGGTGCAACATTTTCTTCTCTCCATATAGCTTTACAAGGCTACCTTCAATTGGAATGGTGGAAAAATACATATCCATTTGAACACTTCCACCAACACTTGTAGCCCACTTTCTTGATAACAACATGCCCCATTTGGCAGGGCAATCAACAATGACAACATCAAGTTTTAGGTTCTTACCTGGATAAGCTGTAAGTTGTACCACCAATCCTTTCACAAATCCAACAATGGGCACCTCTCTAGAGTCCATGGAAAGGCATCTTCCATATGCTATTGTCACTTTGATATCCAGCTCATTCATGACCTCAAGAGGCATGACATTGCATGATGCTCTAGAATCAAACATACAATTGTGCAAAGCAATCTGTCCTTAATGATCAAAGTTGTAAAAAATGGATCAACATTTAATTGGGATTCAACCAAATATTTCCTCAAGTAAACCTCAAGTGATTATCCAATCTCTTCCAATGCTGGTGGTGTTTCAAGGTCTACAATGGTTGGAGGAGGAGTTTCTACAATGTTTACATTTCTACCTAGGGTACTCTTTTCTTCTTTCAATCCCAAGTACTCAAATTCTCTCTTCTTGTGCTCAGGAATCCTAAGCAACTCAACAATTGGAACACTAACTTTGATTTGACTCAAAACTTGGGTAATGTTATATGGAACATTCTTTGGCAAGGCAACATTGGAAGGGAGATTATAAAACTCATCAGATGGCATGGGATTCTTGATAGTTTGGGCATGAGGAGAAGTATGAATCTTGTTTGGGACAACAAGGCCTTTGGAAGGTGTATCTTTCTTAGGAACCTCTTTAGGAATACTAGTAAGCATGGAGTTTTAGGTTTGGCTTGAGGCCCTGCTCCTTTGACAACTCTACTCCTAGTATTATAATCCTTTTCTTGAGAAACAACATCGTTAATCAATAATTGCATATCTTCCTCGAAAGGATTCCTCCATCATACTTCTTTATAATTAAAGTTCTTAAATACTCAAATTCATTATTAGGTATTTCAAAAGCATGCACTACGTCTAATTCAAAAGTATGAGAAGGAGGAAGGAGTGGTACTTGTGAATGTAATTCCCAAAGCGTTGCGATAGTTCGAGCACTTATTAGTTTGGTTGAAGTTGATCCTTGTTGTGATCTTGAAGAGAAACCCATCATGCAAACATCATCATCAGTACCATCATCATTATCAAATTATTCTTTCTGATTTAATTGACATAGAGGATGGGGAAGAAATAATCTATCACACCAATCAATCACATTGGCTTCATCAATAACAACAACCTAGGCAGTTAGAGGATCAGACACCATTCTACTTTCACGTGCTTGGGGATGTCTATTTGCAGATCCCATGGGTCCTTTACCTCTTTCATCTGACCTCTGATCACCCCTAGGATGATTGCCAAATCTGTCATGATTTTGTGCCTTTTTCTAACCTTGTGAACTCGCCCAATTCATTTCTTTTCCCGGAGCTAGTTTGTAAGAGATTTCATTGATAGACCTACCAAATTTTTAACAACCTCCTCAAGATCCACACTCTTGCTTACTTGAGGTTTTTCTGGGTTTATCAGTTTGACACCCTCCCTCTTAGGATTTTTTCTAACTGCTTTGATGTTGTTCTTAATTTTCAGAGCCATGGTAAAGGCCTGCCTTAAAGTGCTAGGGTTTTATCCCTCAAATAGTATGCAGCCTTCTTGTCAAATGCATCAACATACTTTATAAGACAAGATTCATCACATGGCCTCAAATTCACAGGAAATATTCTCAATGTCTTATTGAATCTTGTATTAAAATCATGCATTGATTCATTAGGATTCTTTTTAATATTTTCAAATTTTGACAAAAGAAACCTAGGGTTTGTTCTGTCACCATACTGCAATCTAAATGCATTCTTCATTTCAGTCCAAGAATCAATAGAGTTATCAGGAAGAGCTTTATACCAGTCCCTTACATCCTCTTCTAGAGTATGAATAAATAATTTAATGTATACATATTCAAACTCTATTTTGAAATCCTCCATCATATTGACAAAGAGTTTCAGGTGTTGATCACTAGTTATTGCATTATTTCCTTGAAACTTAGGCAATTTGTTTCTTACATCCTGTGGCACAACATTCAGATAGCCATCCATACCTATAAAATTGATGAAACCAAAAGCATTAATGACAAATGAAGGTGGGTGGAGGTTGAGCCATATTATTATGAGGCGGTGATCTTACAGGGGAAAACAAGAGTGATGAGGAGTGAGGGGCCTGTGTGGTACATGGATACAATTTTTAGAATGATTATCCCCTAATGACTCTTTTTCATGGCAAACACTACCAGATTTGGAAAATACAAGGGTAGAATGAGATGCAAATATTTCAAATACAAGGGTAGAATGAGAAGGCCCCTCTCTAGATGGAGAATTCGGATTTACAAAGAGACTACCTGATTCATAAGTAGTTGAGGAAGTATTGCGAGTCTTCAATCACGTGCCGATTAATTTCACCAATGGATACTTATTTTTTTATGCTTGATATCCAACAACCTTCTAGATTCTTCCTCCTTTTGAATTAGACTTTCCAAACTCTGGAAACAACCTTCTACTAGGGTCCATGGTGAAGAAAGATCTTCTTCCTTCCAGACTTTGCAAAGATTAGTAACAAATTTTCAATTGACAGAGGTTAAGACACTGGAATTTATCAAAATAAATCAACATGGAGTCGCCACTAAGGATTTTCACCTCAGATGTGAAAAAATGCACTAAAAGATAATCTGTCAAATGTCTGTTAGTACTGGAATCTTGTAAAACTTATCAGATCTGATCTTCTTTTACCCAAATTTATCAATGGTGAGGCAAACCTAGTACAATAACTGCTGGAAAAATTGGACAGAAAACACGTAGAACTTATAACTTTGTTCAATCCTTAAATATATTACCAGAGAATGATGTTTACAAAACGTATTTGCACACAGAACTGTAAGAAACATTACCAGGGTCTGGAAAACTTTAAATTCTTCAAAGAGTCCCCAAAGAACGGTGACGCCACGAGTGTTAGTATCCAAATTCATTCTCCTTTTAAAACCAAGGGTAGCAACACGAGATTGATAGGGATTTTAGAGGCAAATAGATCATAAATGTGTATCATTTTGTAGCCAGGGGATGAAATCTAACTAACCCTTTGTTACTCAGATTTGTGGAGAGATGGATAACACCTTAAAAGGATTTGATCTTATCCTAACTATTTTAGGTTGTGCCTTTCAACCAAGGTAAGAGAACCTATTTTTTAACCTCTGTTATTGAAGAATCTTTGGTAAATCCATATTTTACACAAATTTTATAGAGAAGACCTTGGGAAAATATGATCAACACACCAAATTTGACTCTCATGAGTTGTCACTTCCAGATTATGGAGATATTTTCAAACACAAGGCTAAGGTTACTGAAGACATTTGGAATCCTGATCTGTTCTGCATACTTTAGCAAATGGATTTTGTTCTTTTGTGGATATACAGAGCAAAACAGGGGTAGTTACGGGGTAGGATTGGTTATTTGAATAATTTTTGGTGGGATATCAACAAGATAGATTGGAATTTTCCATATCCTTGAGAAACTTCACAACAAATGGAGAACTCAATAATAGAAAGCTTCAAAAATAGTTAAAATGTTCCTTGAACGATGAAGGTGTGCATCAATGGAGACCCAAACATGCACCTTTTCACACAATCTTTGAGATTCTAGCATGAAGGATAGAGTTAGAAGAACCAATAAAACATCAAAATCTAAGATCAGTCATGCTTGAGGTACACCCATCCTTACAAATAATCTCTGTCAATAGATGACAAAAATTTATTTTAAATCATTTATTTCATTCCCAGATAAAAATTCTTCTGAAAAATGAAATTGTAGATGCCACTAAACTATCACAAGGATTGATATCTGTTTGATTCAAATATATTTTTGGTACAAGATTGCAATAGGAAAAAAAAAACTACTTGCACACATTTTGAAAGTGAAATAAACACAAAATTTTCCAGAGATTTGACATAGATTAACTCAAAATTTATCAGATTCATCAACAAGGGAGAGTTATTTTAAACAATCTTAGAGCTTGTTGATGGCTATACACTTGTAACCAACTCAACATGAATGAAAATCTAACAGAGAGGAAGTTCACCTAGTTTCTTAGAAAGTTTTCTCAGAGGATGAGCTTTACTCAAATTTTTCTCATGAAAATGAACTCCAACCATTTGCAAGAGTGATCTCATTACATTTATAATACACCCTTTACATCCAAATTCCCCCAAAAGAGGAATATTTGAAGCACCTTTGTTGCACATATCGGATAATGATTTAAGAAGGTGACATTCAACAAATTCACAAAAAGGTGCCAGTGTTTTCTAAAAAGGTGAATCATTGCAAATATTTGCATCATTGTTCTAACTAGAGGCATATTCTTCACCCTTGGCACCTATAACACCTTTTCCCCTCAAAAGAGAAGAATATTCGAGGGACCTTTTTTTTGTTACCAATTTGTTTCAGATAGAGACATTTAACAAATTCAGATCCAAAATCTGCAGGTGGACCAAATGTGAAACAGATCACGTTTCTTGGGCCCTCGACTAATGACTAGGATGCCATGCCACAACTTTTTGAGAGTCCCTTTAATCATTATGATTCTGTCATGTGAGAAATCCCCTTTTTAATCATTTTTGGAGCCTCTGCATACACCGAATTTGACAGGTCATCCCTTTTTCTCTCGAGGCAACGTCCTTAACACCTTTTGCACCTATACCTTCAATCATTTCATCTTTTTCCCTCGAAATTTTACTCCATGACCTCCGGATTTGGCATCTTGTGATTTTGCATGAGCCCGAGCAAAAATTCACTTCAAGAGTACTTGGATCTACAAATTGAGCCCGAATTGATTCAATTAAACTTTGCAAACCCAAACGACATAGATTTGCCAAAAAATTGATGAATTTTTTTGCATCTTAAAACATGCCCGATATATGGGAAACGTGCTTTTCTCATATGGGCCGGATTTTTGACCCATAGGTTTATGGGACGGTTTTGGCCCATGGTTTTAATACCCATGGTTTTGTAAAACTACTTAAGCAATTGTCTACTTATATGGTTTTATGCATATGGTAGGTATAATGTAACATTGCAGATGTGTTTTGAATTCGAGTGTGAATTCTGTAGAGTTTGTTGAGCATAGCTCCAAACAGATCTGGGTATTTTATTGAGAGAGTGGTGGCTTGTAATAAAATATGAGCAAGTGATTCTTGGTGGACATAGCCCAAATTGGGTGAACCACGTTAAATACTATCTCTTTGTGTTGTGTTATTTTATTCTGTAATTTTATTTGAGATTTGTAATATTTTCTGCATATTAGTTTCTACTATTTCGATTCTGTGAGGGATTATTCTACATATTTTATCCTTATTTCCTAATGATGATTTGACAGTCATCCCTTTTTCTCTCGAGGTAAAGTCCTTTTCACATTTCATGCATGTACCTTTAATCATTTCATATTTTTTCCCTTTGAAAATTTACTCGTGACTTACGGATCGGCATCTGCAATTTTGCATGACCCCGAGCAAAAAACACTTCAAGAGTACTTCAGATCTACAAGTTGAGCTCCCAAATTGATTCATTTTAACTTTGTAAACCAAAACGACACAAATTTGCCAAAAATTTGATGAAGAATGATGCAAAAATGCATCTCCAAACATCCTAGAGCTTCAATGGTGGCAAAATCAAATGAAATGCATAGCTACCATTGATCCTACGTTTCAACTTTTAATCTGAGCCCTCCACATGGAAAAATGTGATTGGAAACGGGCTACTGGGGGCACCTTTTGACATTTTATAATTTTTTGGAAAAAATTAAAATGTTAACATTTTTCTCTATCCCTCCGCCCTCAAAAAACGGGCTTGACACGTGTCCCAATGTGGGTCCCAGCAGACCTGCGCTTCAACTTACAAATTTTATCCCTATTTTCCAAAAAGGAACAAATTTTATCCCATTATATAGGAGCTGCACACTAATAACGCACATAAAAATCTTTGTCTTATATGTAACCTCTCAACAATTTCTTTGGTTGCATATGAAACCAATTCTCCCAAATGGTTTCAACTAATTAACAATACTAAGCAATAAAACAATTCCATATTGTTTTATTATCTAACTTACTAACTTACTTAATAACTACTTACCATATATAGTAAATACTATTTACTATATGTAATATTACATTCACATTATAATAATCTTATCCATGATAATATTATATTCATCATATATAATGTTCACACTATACAATATCTTTAATAGATGTAATACGAGTAAAAATAACAAAAATAAAATGAATCATAGGATTAAAAAGGTCGTAGAAGAACCAATTGTGTATGAGAAGGCCGCCAGTGGAATTCAATGAAGAAAAGGAACATGAATTTAGAGTTGAAGAATATCACAATATAGAGAAGTAACATAAAAGTAAAGTAGCCAAAATGTAGACATGGGGTGATAGTATGTGACTTGGATAAAAATCAGTCATAAACATTCTCGTTAAAAGAGGGAAATTCAAACAAATATCTCTTCGGAGGTAGAATTTTACATGAGTGCACAAAATAATATTTTATACATAAATAAATGTACTTGCCTAAAATAGATTTAGGTTGGTGATATCCTTGTAGAAAAATTCCCATAGTGAGTGGATGAAGAGGTGTGGCCCTAGAAGAGGTGAGGGAAAATTCATTTCAAATAGATAAAACATAAGGCTGAGATGATCATGATAAAACATAACATATATCATGAAAACTATAAGAATTGGCAGCCAATTTTCTATGCCACTTCACTTCGTCAATGAAAAAGAAAAATAATTTCATGACGACAATATTGAAAACTATAGGTATTCTAAATCAAGCCTCTAAAACCGATAATTTGAAGACAATAACCAATATAGAAGAGCAAATGTCTAAATTAAGTATAGTGATGAATAATGTGACCACATAATATGTGTTACCTGCACATTAGTAATAAATCATTGAACATAAAATGAACTTGATTGCATTGAAGAATGATGATTTAAGTTATATATACAATAATAAATAATGAAATATATATTCACACACACACACACACACACACACACACACACACACACACACACACACACACACACACACACACACACACACACACACACACACACACACACACACACACACACACACACACACACACACACACACACACACACACACACACACACACACACACAAATACATACATACATACATACATACACGCAAGAATTTTGGGGTGTCGAATTTGGATTTAAATATAGAAAGAAAAAGATGCTAGAGCATAGATGTTCCACAATATGGTTGAGAATGGATTCATAAAAAAATAAAAATTAAAGTATTAGTATAAGAAAACACATTATTTGGATGTGAATATAACACCAATTACATCCAATCTAATTTTATATGAACTTACAAAACTATCTATATAGATCGCACATCAAGTCTAGATACAATATAAATATTCCACATAAATCATGGATTTGAAGGAGTTAGATACATAGATAAGACTCCATTTTTAAATTTCATGTGAAATTAAGGACTTAGAGGAACTAGGAAAGTAGAAACTTGTATCATAAATTCACTTTAGTATTAATATTTTTAAAATAAATTTTACTTTGGAAGGTCACACATCAAATATGGATTTGAATTATGTTTATGTATTTCAAATTTATAATTTGATATTCTAAACAATGTATTACTATTTTTAACTATGTATAAATAAAGAAGAAGAGTTAGAAGGTTATCTATTATGTTTTGATCCCTAACCTTATTATCATAGAATGATATGAATGTGAATCAACAACCTACTTCAATTTTATTTTCTTTACTATGTAAGAGTGTTAAGGTGTAATATTTTTAATCCACATATATATACATCATCTCTAGATCTGAATAAAATAGTATTATTAAACTAAGAAGTATATGAATATAATTAAAATAATTTTGATCACAATTTTTAATTAGCAATAACTATAACATATCAAACCAAGGAGAATAACCTCAGGCTAGATTTCCTATATAGGATAAAAAATTTATTTATTATTTTTCTATGCTTAAGAAACACAATTATAATGATGATTCCAAATCTATACAAAATATATCAGCTCACATTATACTTCATTTAGAATAGGGGATATCAATTCAATTATTCTTCACATTATCTTGCAATATTTTTGTATGACTAACTCATCCCATTACTAGCTTCCAAACAATCCATAAGTGTAAGAAGAAGTAAATATTGTTGTTAAGTGCCTTATGAAAAAATAATGATCATGAGTAAAACTCAAAAGACACATATATTGAACATTTCCTTTTGGTATTCATTCTATGGAATCTTTCTTGCCACCAAGTGCTTCCCATGCCACACATTACTAAGAACTAACATGTAATGTGTGATTTTAAAAATAATTGCTCTATTACAATAAAAAATTTTGTATATTGTATGATTTTGGGTAGATTTGATACAAATGGATTTAGACTTTAAATGTTTCTATATTTGCATAAGAGTAACACACATGGCCCTATCTATTAATTTATCATAAAAATAATCAATAATCATGATTTGATTCCAGGTAATTATATGTGGAAAATTTACAATATATGAGAGTTTCGTATGATCATTATGAAATTTATACATGGCACAATTCCCGGCTCTTTTAGATGAATTTTTTTCAAGCATGAGAGTTGGTCTCAATTGATAACACATTAATTATTTTATATTAATATGAAAATAATTGGAGAACCAAAAATAAAATTAATTAAACATTACATATTTATAATAATTTTATTAAATTGATTACATGTCATTTTTAAACTAAAAAAATTAATTATTAATCAACTAATAGAGAAAGTTAAATCAATTCCAATCACATCAACAAATTAGGCACTCACAATTTTTTGATGGCAATACTTTCCACTTATCACATAATATAAGTGTTTGACATAAAAGGGTATATCAAGTAATTCCTTATATGTTAAGGGTATTTAAAAAAGCTATATCAATCTGCTACTTTGATAATTGGTTATACCCCTAAAATTAGTTTTTATATTGTATAGTGAAATTCAATATATAATACATATTCAATTAATAGTTCTAAATCATTTAAATTATTAGTGTTTTGGGTTTCCATGTTGTATTATTTAAGGCAGCCCATCAATGTTTAGGTGTCCTTATTGTGTTAATTTAGGTGAACCATTATTGTTGATATTTATGTAAAAGTATTTAGGGTGTAAATATTAGCGTATATGATATCATATGAGTGTTTGGAGTTTCAAGTTTTCATTTAGGGTTAAGGGTATATATTAAGGGTTTACTATTGATGCAAAATCACAGCACCCCGAATGTTAAAGAGAGCCTACACTAAGCGATGATACACCAGAAAAGGAAGTGGCTGATCACAGACCCAAACTGCTTGAAGTGGAGAGAGGTGAGTAGAGGAGAGGGTGGACAAGATGCACCACGGACAAAAGATGAATGTCACACAGAAAACCACTTCAAAACCCATTAAGTACAGCTCCCTTAACCTGCAATAAACATCAAAATATGCGCATGATATACCCTACAACGATGAGAGGTAAGAAGAGACAATAAAATGAGCCAAGGATGGACAGATGCATCACGAAACAAATTATATTGCTCCAAAAGTTACACTTGTACATCATTAGTGGGAAAGAGGCAAGGAAATGCCATTATAGAGCCATGAAAGGAGGCTCAGACTCCATGTTCTATGATAAGGAAGAAAGAGAGAGGGGGAAGAAAAGAAAGATGAATAACCTTTGAATATGCCCTCCTTTACAATATATAGAAGAGTGAGAGAGAAAGAGAGAGTGGAAATCAAACTCGCTCCAACTACCCTTGTAAATGCATTGAATTCCACCTACCACAATGAAGATATTTCCTACAAGACCCATGCCTCGATCGCTGTCCCTTACTGGACAAGAAAGAGCCACATTCTTCATCATGGCGGCAGGTGAGAGACTTGACTGCCTCGAAAATGGATGGCTGAAAACATTAATGGAGGTAGGTGAGAAGTCGGTGCCGAGATCTTTCCAAAAATCCTCTCCTACCAAAATACAAGTTTCAGTCAAAAGATATGGTTGTCTGAAGATCGAGTTGGAGCACGTAATGTTTAAAAGAGTCTTTCCATATTGAGTCCACATGGCAGCCTCATGCATCTTGGAGATTCATATCCTTCTTTTTACTCTTGAAATCATGTTGGACTGACATGTGGCAGCTTCACAGGCTCCTCTATGTTTCTTCATGTTTTTGCCTAAGTCCTTCCATTGGTGGATACATTGTGCCTGACCGAGACACGTGGAGGCTTCATGCTTGTTTAGAAACTACCCCTAGTTTTTACCTTTGAAGTTGTGTGGTCGAGACACGTGGAGGTCTTCACAGGATTTTGGAATTTTCAATGGCCGACTTACCTTTTTTGGACTTTGGGACACATGGTGAGTGGCGCATGTTTGGGAAATTCCTCCGGATTCACCTCTTGAAAGTGTGCTTAGAAGAGACATGTGGCTCTTTCCGTAACTGTTCTATTTATTTGTATTTTGGCTAAGTCCCTTTTTTTGGCGAGGCCATAAGTTTGACCCTAGACATGTGGAGGCTCAGCGCACATTTGAGTCTACCCCTTGAGTTTTAACCTTTGGATTTGTACCGGGATGACACGTGGCTCATCGTCCGCTAGCTTGCCTCTATTTTGACTTTTCAATGACCACCTTCTCATTTCTTGGAGTTGTGGACACGTGGCAAGCCCTGCACTCATTTGGGACTACCTCTAGATTTTCCTCTTGAAATTACACTAATGAGGCATGTGGAGGCTTTCACTTACTTTTTGTACTTAGCCGATTAGAGCTTGCTCCTTTTCAGAGCCCTAGGACATGTGGAAGGCTTGTGCTCATTTGAGTCTCCACTTTGGGTCGCGCCTTTGAATTTGTGCTAATGCAACACATGGTGCCATCCGATGGCTCTCTATACTTAGCCGATTCGAGCCGATGCCTTTCTTAGACCCTTTTTGACTCTGTTGGACCCTAGACACGTGGAATCCTCATGCTCATTTGGAAACCCACTCAAGATTTTACCTTTGAAGTAGTCGTCGAGTCGACACGTGGCTTCTTCCACCGACACTTTTATACTTAGTCATTTTAGGCCCACTCTGTCCCCCTTTTTGAATTTTTAGCTGTTGACTCTGCCCCTCCTCGGACTTGGGACACGTGGAGGCCTGGAACTTGTTTGAGTCTCCGGCTTTGGCTTTGACCCTTGAAGGTGTGCCGTTTGGACATGTGGTAGCCTCGCCGCCCGTTACTTTTTAATTACCGATTTGGGACCACTCTGTCCCACTTTTAACTTGGACTACGTGGCGAGCCTGTGCTCATTTAGGAACCCACTCTTTGGACTGTTATCAACTAATTTTGACTTTGCAAAATTAATTTAAAAAAAAAATAAAAATGGAAATTTTGAAATTTTTCAAAAGTGTTACTTTGCGTGGTTTATCACCCTCATGACGATCATCTCCTTTTTGTGATCATTTTGGTCTTCGTTTCATCCTTTTCGGGCAAGAACTCCTCCTGCCAGGCTTTAAATTGCATTAAAATACATTAAAATTAATTAATTAATATTTAATTAATTAATTGCTCTTTGTTTGATAAAATTAATTTTTGGGAGTATTTAATTAAATAAATATTAATTGAAAAATTCATTCGACAAATTTTTATTAGATTGTCGGGAAGTAAGCTTATGCTTCCAACTGCCGGGAATGCCAATTTGGCTTCGAACCCGGATTTCCCCTTTCTTGGCAATCTTCTTTTAATTTCCCACTTGTGGGATTTTCTCCACCAATTGCCAAATCATGGATTGGATAACGGGCAAGAAATCTCCCAATTTCCCACATGGGGAAATTGAATGAAAAATGACCCACTTTTCCATTCCCATTGGCAATTGGCCATTTCTCTCCCCATTTCCCGGCACTTAATTCCACTACCCGGGAAGAGAGGAAGTTGGATTAATCCTCATACCTTCCTCCGTCAAAATCGTTGGAAAGAGTCATACGAAGCTTTTGATTACTTCTTATTTCTTTTGAAGGACATAATATTTTGTCACATCCCACAATACCTGTGAACGCGCAAGTAAGAAGGTTTTGTATTACGAGAGAAATCAACACCGAGAATATAACAAAGAAGTAAAGAAGGAACAGTTTTAAAATTCCAATGCTTGGAGGGGAGAATCATAAAGGAACCGTTTTAGAACCGATGTTTTTGCAATGATGAGCCATAAAACCAAATCCCACACACCTGTCAAATAAGCTCCCACACAGCAAGTGAATCAGTTAGAATACAGTTCAAAAATAAAAAGAAAAGCCCATGTGTGAGGAGAGGGAGAGGACAGTCAAAGAACATAAAGATATCCATGCACCTATCCACGGTCCCATGCTAATCCAAAGGAGAGTCCATGCCTTGGGGGAGAAAAAGATAGCAGGAAGTTTGCGCATAAGATAAAACAAAAAAAAATTCCACGCAGTTTCTAAAGAGAAGGCGCGGCCCTGCATGGATTGAATTTCATGCATTTTTGCTTTATTTTTGTTTTTTTGTAGCAAACTCCCATGCATGGCAAAAACCTACTTGGGATCCATGCATGCAAAGGAAAAGGAGATTAAATCAGTCAAAACATAGTCCAAATGCCTTCTATAAAGAACAGTCCAAGACCACACGCTATAGGAGAAAGTAGAAGGCCACGTGGAGGGGACAATTTTAAAATTCCACACCTTGGGAGGAGCAAAGGACAGAGGAAGTTTGAGCAAATCCATAACCAATGACCACATGCCAAGAAGGAATCACCATGCACTGATCCACACTCACACTTGGTGAAAGTAAAAAAAAATACAAAAGATCATTTTCCATGCATTTTTCAAGAAAGGAATCCCACGCCAAATCTAACACAGTAAGCTTTCCACGTATAGGAAAGGAGAAAACAACATAGCCTAAAGGAAAGAATAGCCACGTGCAAGAATAGGTGAAAAGACCACATGAGGTAAAAGGAATCCCATACACCCACATGACTTTGAGAGAGGGATTCACAAAGAAAATACCCATGCATGCATAAGAGGAAATAAGTGAAAACCATCAAAGGAAAAATGAATAAATAATACGGGCCCATGTATTTGGTTTTAGTTTCTCCACGCACCAATCGAGAATAGTTTCATGCGAGTTAAAAGAAGCTTGTTCATGTAAGAGAAATCACATTTTAAATAGTCGAAAATAGCAAACAATAAGAAAAGAAGGTGAATGAAACTAGTTTCAGCACACGCATTTGATTTCTACACACATTTGTAGAAGGATCAAACAAGTGTACTCGCGCATCTATCAAAAGATCGCATGGAAAAAGTAAATCTCAAAGTACGCGGTCATTAAAATCAGGCATTTTTAAGTTACGATTCACTCATATCGAGAGAATTTGGTGGAGAATTAAATAAAAATTCAGAATATTAAAATCGGGTGATTTTATTTATTTTTAAAATAATAATAATTGTCACAGGATCGAAAATTGTAATCGGGACTATTTATTATTACTGTTATTTTTTTAAAATAATAATAAAATTGAATTGTTCTTTTTGACCGATGAAGATTTGAGACTAAGACCCATTGCACTTGCATTGTTTATGTGCTTGAGTCATTTTTCTATGAAATTCATCATGGCCAAAAAGTCTAACAAATCTACTGAGGGAGATCAAAGAATGTTGATCGGAGAAAACACATAGTAGAACTCACACACGAGTCAGTGTAAAGAGAACAACATAGGACCAAAGGTGCGAAGGTATAGTAAGGCATCGCATGCGAAGGTGTAGAGTCAGGACTTTCAGGACTTAGCTGATTTTGGAGATCGGGGATATTTTGAGAGGTTTATCGTGCGGAGCACACAAAGCGATGCCAAGACTTGTGCGCCACTCTTCGTGGAGATTTCAAAGAGCATGTCCAATCACTCTTGCATGGGCGTAAGTCGAGAATAGATCCACTACTATAGTTAACTATCAGCGATCTATAGATAACATACTTGCATGTATGACTATAGTTGTAAAAAAGGCGCATGGCTATTATTAGCATGCGACCTATTTTGGTAGAGTTAACCGGTGAAGGGCTAGTCCCCCACCTATATATATGTAATGAATTACTTAGTAAGATATAGACAGAGACACATACTGCTTTGAAGGGTTAGAGATACATGAGTGCATGAGACTGGATAATTGTAACAAATCCATGTGCGCATGTCTAGTATTGTATGAAGCTTTTGTACTATTGGTACGATGAATATATGAAGAATATTGGCGAACAACAGTGTCTGATATGTTTTTCAATGTATACTATTATTATCATGATGATTTACATTTAAGTGCTTATAGATCTGGTATGGTGTAACGATGTATAGATGGATTAGTTTCTAAAATATATGTTTGTTATACTACTTCATCATCTTACCATTCTTCTTCTTCAGCAACCCTAAAGAGGTACTTGGTACCTTTATGTGCCGGGTGAGTGCTCACTCTAGGTCGAGTGATGTGCCGAGTCGTCTAGGTGTTATCTAAGAATTCTAGGTGCATCATTGGTTCCGTTCTGCGGGACCTCTTTTGATTGTTTGAGAATGGTTATGCAATGAAGACATACCAACTAACACTTGTGAGCGTTAAAGAATGGATTCACAACGGAGGAAGAATATGCACGGAGGTTTGACACTAGATCTGAATTTAGCGCACGTACTTGGGTAGAGCATAATTTTTATGACAAGTTTGTACGAGAGATTCTTTGTTATCTTTCCGGTAGAATTATACGAATGGTTATTTGCATATGCATCTAAGCGGAATTGGAGGTATCACACACTTGTTTGGATAGAGGAGGAATTTCAAACACTATATGATGTTGACTGAGCTAGACTCATGCGGTAGATACTGGTTTCACGGTGTTCTAAATAGCTATATTATGGAGTATTCAATTTCGACTTATTCATGCCTGGGAGGTAGCATGAGTTCCAGTTCCTACTGATTCTAGAGGGACGTATTTGTAAGGTATTATGTTTGCAATCAAAATATTGATGGTAACGTTGAACTTGGAAGATAAACCCATGGAAAGCTAAAAATCTCCACGTGTGGGGGTAGGAACAGGATTGGTGAAAGATGGTAGACCTAGTGGCGGCCTGACGGAGGGAAGAGAGGTAGGTGAAGTATGATGAGGTGTGCGAGAGGGAATTATGCAAGAAACAAGAAATTGCAGAATAGATGGTGTTGTGGAGAGAGATGGCTCGTGAAGGATTTGAGGCTCATGGGGAGGAAGAAGAGCAAGAGCATCAGGAACTCCCCCATCTAGGAAAGCATGACAGAGAAACCTCTTCCACCTCACATGGAAGCATGCTAGTAAATATGACCTAGGCCGCGGGCGCGCATCTAATCCAACCCGCTGACCCTAGCCCTT
Organism: Taxus wallichiana var. yunnanensis; assembly: GCA_018340775.1. NCBI lineage: Eukaryota > Viridiplantae > Streptophyta > Pinopsida > Cupressales > Taxaceae > Taxus > Taxus wallichiana. Next base: position 605,912,728 of record CM031241.1, on the reverse strand, counting down.
GCACTTGGTTTTCCAAGATTATCAATCTGATGAGGTAAACATAGTTTTCATTTAGGAAGTGAAAGAGTAGAAATAAGTCAGGATAACAAATACATCAATGGCAGCATAGAAAACTTCGTTATTCTTTAGGGGTACATTTTTAGGCTCATCATCTGCACATAATATGAGCACGTTGAGTGTGGGATCCACCTCTAGGGCGGGATTACTTCATAGAATGTAGGGGTCAGATATAGTACCACTTTGTCGAGACACATGGGAGTGCATGCACGAGCACTATTCCAAATAATGGAGGAGGATCGAGTGGTATGGGAAGTTCTATTTCTCGGTGGTTTGGGTGGTTTTGGAGGAAGAGGAAACCAAGGAGGATCTGGGTTGGGTGGTCAAGGCCCGCAACAACCCCAGAATATTTATATGGAGATGTCCCTTCATCTCCCAGAGTACATAGGTATTGAGGATGCTTTGCGGAACATGTTCATATGTGTGAAATATTGTGGTGCACGAAAGGTATCATGGCTTCTAAGCGCAAGGAAAGTCAATTTGCTACTACATTACAGGTGCGCACGCATAGCTGGTATAGGAATTTTGATCCCAATCAAACTTGTATTAACTATGCAAGCATTGAAAGATGCTTTCTTGAAAGAGTTTCATATCCCATAGTTTGAGTAGAAGAGTATAAGAAAACTCAAGAAGATAAAAGCAAGGCACTCACGAAAGTGTGTACGTGAGTATGATTCCCATTTTAAACCACTTATATCCAAACTCTCCTATGACATTCATGCAAGTCAACATGCGCGCAATGGTTTGTCGTGGGATTGATTACTCCATTTGAAGAGCATTATCACATAAGACTTATATTGACCTGTGCAAAGCATTGGAAGTAGATTTATGCTTTTGAAGCTAGTTGGGAGTATTGACACTGGAGTTAGTCCATTACTTGGAGGCTTAGATAGTATGCTATGAGAAAACTTGATTAGTTAGAGAAATTATTAGCAAACTCACTCATGAAACACGCTCGGGAATCAGGTACATTTTGAAGTAGAAGGCCACACCAAGGATAGTTTCCCTCACAGAACTGTATGTTCACTACTGTTAGACTGTGAGATTTTCCATTTGAATCATGATGCTAGTCACTGCCCCCTACTACAACGTGTGATCAGGAAGAATGTATCCTCCTTTTGTAAAAATTTTAGGTCCACGACTCATGATACCGAAGATTGTAGAATGATTGGTCGACTCCATGATGCCATTGATATTGGGGTGCGATAGGTGAGTGTGGCTGATATTTCTAAAGGAAATAATGAGCATCAGGATAGGGATTATAATAAAATGCGCTATGACATGAATGATGGAAGGTTTGAAGGGGTTCGTGAAAGAGGACGAGGATATCGAGGCAGATATGAAGAACGAGGTTGAGGTGGAGGAAGGAGTGAATTCCCTTGAGGAACTTGCTATACATGTGGCTCACCTGACCATTATAGGTGAGAATGCACATAGAATATTTCCTGTTCATTTTGTGGGAATGGGTATAGTTATGAAGAGTGTTTGGACTTGTATGAGCATCTCAATAAGCAACACAAGCAAGAAAATAAAGGCACAGGGATGGTTAGAATCTAGCACGTAGTAGAGAATCAGTGGATGCCCAAGTTAACACTAGAACTGAGGCAAGAATACAGTCAAGATAACCACACAGTGAGGTGGCACATGCGAAGAGAGGTTTTGCATAGAAAGCTAAAAATCACTAGGGAGGAGGTTTTGTATGCTAGGTATCTAGATCCACTCATCGAAAGAAGTCTATCAGAAACTATGGAGGTCCTTAGAAGCCTTTAACATGAAATACAAGGTTTGAAAGAGTAGTCTTGGAAATTGGAGCATAAGGGTACATAAAGGCCCCGTTTGATATTGATGACATCGGGGAGGTATGTAGAACATTGCTTGCCAGAGAATATTATTCTGTTATTAGAAATTGGTTGAAGGGGAATACTCGCATGGGAAGGCGAGACTAGAAGACAAATACTTCATGTGAATCTTCCCCCGATAGCATTGACTACAAAAAGGAGATCACTTTGAATGTTGTTGTGGATGGGTGGTTGTTGAGCAATATTTTGATTGACACAGGTGCGGAAGTGAATGTACTTACATTGGATGCATGGGTACAAATGGGGAGACCCCATTACAGCCATCATCTAATGTATTGTTCATGGCAAACAGAACAAAAGCTACTCCCATAGGAGTTTTGAAGGATGCATCTATCACTATACAAGGGGCCAAGTTCACAGGAGACTTTGAAGTGTTAGCGCTTGCGGAAGCAGATAGCTTCCCAGCTTTGCTTGGGCGCCCTTGGTGTTATGTAAACAATGTTGATTTGAGGTTTAACAAGGGGTATATCAGCTTCAAGAACAAGGAGGAAAGGGTCATAATACCATTGAAAAATGAGAAATCCATACCATATGTGAAATCTTTAAGTGAAGAGGACTTGAAGAATCTATATACGTGTTATTGTGACCCGTGAGGTCAATGATCCATCTAAGGAAGGAATCCTTCATTGGGAAGATTCTCAGTCAATCAATGATACTACCAGTATTACTTGTGATAATTAGGCTCATGACACCTATGAACTAGTGGGGTGTGAAGTTAAGGCACGATTTCTTGCAAAAAGGGTTTTCACCGTGTGCGGTGTATAGGTCACTCAAGTACCCGCTATACTAGATCTCGAAGATTTGGCTGGATTCTTATAGGCCATGGAAGCAAACCTGGGGTGACCGGCTTAAACGATGTGATATGTTGTCATATACTTTGGGCAGGACAACAACGCGCTGGTGGGTGGTCCACAGGGATAATCTCTTAGAATGGGGAAAGATTGGGACCACCTTATCAACCAAGTTTTCAAGAAGTAATGCACCTACAAAAATTTTCCCTTATCATGGTAATCAAACTTCTCAAAGCATCATATCCACAAAGTGTGAGAGACTCTAGACAGCAGGACAGGAAGCATTACCACCCTCACTTTGGGTGCATCGGTTTTATTCTACTCTATAAGGTTGTGTGCGTGCTTGGTATGTATATGCTGAATTACATCGTGACACTGGCAATTGGAAAAATTTGACTATAGGGATAACCCAAACTTTTGACTTCTTTTCATCTACACCACTAGTGAACAAAGCTTTAAGCTTTATCAAATGCTTAACCATGGGAGATAGTGGGAAAGCGAGAAGAACTTATTCAAGAATTATTTGGTGAGACAGAGACAAGGGCACATTTTGAGGATGAAGAAGATGATATCATACTACTTGAGCACGCTTCTTTGGAAAAAGACAAGGGGAAGATGGTTTACATAATTGATGATAAGGAAGTTGAGCACTTGGAAGTGGATCATTCACATGGAACACGTGAAGTGTTAGCCAGTGTGGATGTAGATGCGCGCACTTACCATGAAAATATGAACACAACAAAGGTCATGTTATCCAAAATTCACCCCTGTGGTAATTTGATAACATGCATCGAATATTCAAGTCCCAGTGAACATTGATTGATTCAAAGCAAACATCATGTTTCGAGGTTCCCGATATTTTTCTAACTCCCCGGCCAAAGAAGGAAGGAGCAAGCTCGAGAAAATGCAAAAAGGTTGCGAGAAAGGCAAGTAGATTGATCCGAGAAAAATTGCGAAAAATGGCTAAGTCTTTTTGCAGGACAAAGCCGGGACAAAAGTACACGAGGGGACGCGTGGGACGCAAAGCACGAAATGGGCGAAGACAGAAGAGGAAAAGTCAACGTTTGACCCGTGAACTTCAAAATGGCCATAACTTTTGACTCCGAGCTCCGATTTTCACAAAATTGGACTTTCTGGAACGAGCACGACGTCCTCTACGCCACAGAAACTGGATTTCTTATTTTTAATGAGGGTAGATATATTTAATTAAGAGAAACATATTCGGCTCTAGTCAGTTAATGTTCATTCCCGTCAAATGACAGAAAACGCCTGCCAGACCCAAAATAGCTGCCCGCACTCAGAAGGCCATAACTTTTGCATTTCTACACAAAATCACACAAAATTTGTACCGTTGGAATCATGGATCCGAGCCCGATGCACGTGAAATAAATAAATTCCAGATTTGATAAGAAATTGATTGAGTTTTTAAGAAAACGTGGCGGGTTCGTAAGCAGTGTTTTATTTGGTATTTGGGAGTGTAATTAAGAGGCATGGTCATCATTCTTTTCTCACGCGCAAAGACACATGGACAAAGAGTATGGGAGCCTTTTACAAGTAATGTATAACCATTTCACTCAATTTAATGCCTCTTACAGGTGGTTGAAGGACAGATTTCGGGATTTCCATTTTCCCTTCTCTTTTCCTTCTCATTTTTCTATAAATTGGAGTGTTGGGCTCATTGTAAAGGGGAGTTTTGGTAAGTAAGCTCTGTCAAAATTACTTTATGAAGCCAGTGTGTTGCAGCCCTTGTAGTGGACTCCTTGCATGGTGATCCAGGCCCTTATCTTGTAATAGATTGAACTGTGCATATCATGAAGCAATAAAATATCAGTTTGTGGATATATCTTCCCCTGCTGTGTTTCCTTGCGTTCTTCTTGCCCCCTTTAATCTTTCTACAAGTATATTGTGTCTATTTATTATGTTCTTGTAGGAATTCATTATCATTGTGTGTGCTTGGAATATTGTTGTGAATGCATTTTCTTGGATTATGGTGAATCTGTCATCACCTCTTCTAGTGTGCACTTTGTTTCACACATTTGGAGATTACTCTCACACCTCTTTTTACGGTGTATCACCGCTTTAGTGTAGGATTTCATCTTATGCATTTTCTCTCCCTGGTCCTTGGAATTTTAGATTAGAACAGTTAGCCTACCTGGCTGGAGTAGATTGGCGGAGTAGTTTAGGGAGCAAGAACCAGCTTTCTCTGGAGGTCTATCTCAAGTATGAAGTCCCTGACTTGGAGATAGTACCCATGTTATCCAATCACCTGGATGCTTAGAGTGATCAAAAGAAATATGATCAACATACGTGGGTGCTTTGTGATTCGGTGATAACAGTCAATATAGGCATAGAAGTTGAACCTAAGGAGGTGATAATTGGGGATTACTAGTGAGAATCGGAAGTAACAAAGATCATAGAGTTACCAGAGACTATGAGGACTTATTCCCAAGAGGATACCATGAACTTAAAGGTGTGCATAAATCACTTGGAGAAATGAAGATAAAGCTCAAGGAAGGTGCGCCCTATTAGGAAGTGACCTTATCGAATGAATCCCAATTTGTGTGAGAAAGTAAAGGAGGAGATTGACAAGATGTTGAAATATGGGATCATTCAACCTTTGGATGAATCGAGAATGGGTCGATCCTATGGTGATAAGCATAAAAAGGATGGTAGGATTCAAATTTGTGTGTATTATAGAGAGTTGAATGTAGCATGTGTTACAAACCCTTTCCTATGCCATTCACAGAGGAAATATTAGGAGTGGCTTGGGACGAGATATATTCATTTACAGATGGGTTCTCAGGGTATCACCCAGTTAGGATTTCCCTGGAAGATCAAGAGAAGAAAACCTTCACTCCGAATGGGAAGCTTTTCCTATCTTTGTGATGCCCTTTGGATTGAAGAATGCACTGTCTTGTATTTTCAAGGATAGTGGTACAAGCATTCAAGGATTTTATTCACAACTTCTTATAGGTCTATCTTGATGATTGGACCATTTATGGGCTAATTAAGGATCATTGTGACAATCTACGCTTAATGTTTGAAATATGTAGACAGTTGAGTATCTCATTGAACATCAAGAAGTGCATCTTTTCTACTCCCTTTGGCATACTTTTAGGACACATTATCTGCAAGGAAGGGTTGTTAGTTGATCCAGCTAAAGTTGCAGTCATCGTAGGCTTGAAAGCACCTACCAGTCAAAGTGAGGTGTGCGGATTTTTGGGTCATACAGGGTATTACAGGAAGTTTATAAAAGGGTATGCAAAAGTTGCCGCACCCTTGGAAGAATTGCTCAAGGGGAAAGGTACATTCTATTGGGGGAGTCACATAGTAGCACGTTTGAGATATTGAAGAAGAAACTTACTACCATGCGCCTATCTTGTGCTTTCCTTCATGGGATAAACCTTTTCATGTTCATGTGGACGCCTCTGGCATAGCACGACCATTGGTGCTGTTTTAGCTCAACCGGGAGAAGGTATAGTTGATCATCCCATTTGTTTTGCTAGTAGGAAGTTGACCCCTGCAGAATAGAATTATACCACTACAGAGTGCGAAGCTTTGTCCATGATCTATGCCTTGCACAAATTTCATCAGTATTTGTTGGCCACAACATTTGTGTTTTATACAGATCACATGGCATTGAAGTATTTGGTGAACAAGCCCATTTTACAGGGGTGCATATGTTGATGGATACTCTTATTTCAAGAGTTTGACTTTATAGTTGTGGTAAAACCAGGAAAAAGCAATTCTGGACTAGATCACTTGTCTAGAATTCAATCAGGAGAAGAGGCACAAACAATAGAAGAGACCATGCCTAATGCACAGCTGTATAGGTTACAACGCATGCCATTGGAATTAGAGGACATTGTTGTCTTTCTAAGGATTGGTATGGCACCGAGAAGGCATGAAAGCTTTAGAGAAGAAGTAACTTGCTATACAAATTGCACCATTCATGTTAATCGGTGGTGATTTGTAAAAATTAGGTAGAGATGAGGTGTTACACCATTGTGTGTTGGAGCATGAATGAAAGGATATAATGGAAGAAGGACATGGTGGTATTGCGAGATGGCCACTATGCGGGTGATACAATAGCACGCAAGATCCTACTTGCTTTGGTTTGTTGTGGGAAACATTGTACAAGGATTGTAAAAAGTATTGTAAGGCATGTGACCATTGTCAACGTCTAGGTCGACCTCAGGACAAAGGGATAAGATGCCTTTACGACAAATTATGAGTGCATAACCTTTTAAGAAATGGGTGATTGACTTTGTCAAGCCTATTTCACTAAGCTGCATGTAGGATTTGGATCGCGCTATATCATCACTTGTACATATTATCTTACCGGATGGGTAGAAGCAACACTGCAAAGGACCTGCGCATAGTGGCTACTGACAGCAAGGTTCTTATGGGAGAATAGTCATACAAGGTATGGTTGTCCTTTAAGTTTAACAAGTGATAGGGGCACACATTTTTTGAATGAGACAATAAGAATTCTGTTAGATGAGTTTATGGTGGCCCACCATAAGACTACACTCTATCACCCTCGAAGGCAAATGGAACTACGAGACTTTTAACAAGATTTTGAGCCACACATTGACCAAGATTTGTGATGTTGGAAGGAAATATTGGGATGATAAAGTATCTACTATTCTTTGGGCTTATAGAACAACATACAAGAGATTGAATAAAGCCACACCTTTTCAATTGGTGTTTGGCATGGAAGTTGTTCTTCCTATAGAATTTATGTTACCTTCTTTGTGCATTGCACGTGCTGGAGGTCTAGCTGATGAGCAAGCCTTGGAAGAATGGATTGAGAAGATGGTTCAACTAGATGAGCACCGAGCCATAACACGTTGGAGTCAGAAATAGGAGAAAGTGCACCAAAAGGCATGGCATGATAGACATATTAGGGATAAGAAACTTGCGGTTGGACAAATGGTACTTCTGTATGACTCCAAGTTTTTGTGCCATCCAAGGAAGCTCAAGGTGCAATGGTTGGGGCTATATATTATAACTCATATACTTGAGTTAGGTGCTTTAGTTAGAATAAATTAATGGTACGAGGCTGCTCGGTTATTTTAACGGGAGTAGGTTGAAGCCCTACTATAAATAAGTCTTCTTGGTGGTTGTAATAAGGCAGTATTGCAGATAGATTAGGTTTCCCTTTCGCATTCCCTTAATGTGTTTCTTTCATCGTCACTATGCTCTGTCAATTTAGTTCTTGTTTGTATAATAAGCGTGCTTGCATGCATGAAGATAAATACAATATGAAGCATGTTGATGCACGAGGACTGCACATCCTTTTCATGTGGGTGGATTGTTGGTGACTCTCGGGTATATGCTGCGAAGATTTGTCATGCGGGTGTTGAGAAAGAAAGTTGTTAAGGGTGATTGACAAAAGATTGATTCTCAAAGATAACCAATGATGGAGATGAATGAGGGAAACTATAATGCGAGGTAAGCGGTGGCCATGGTAACTACTAGGAGATGGTGTAGTAACGAGGTACTCAAGTGCTTTAGAGAGTGCGCTAAAGAGAATAAAAGGTAAAAAGGCACGTTAGAAGGTTATAGCTTTTGGTGCGAAGATGTACCGTGCAGAAATGACAAAAATGGGTAATAAATGAGGAGAATTTGGTAGGTGGAGGAGCAATTAATGTAGCAAAAAGTGGAAATCTATATAAGGATAGGATGTGATTTCATTTTTACCCTTGCGACTACAAGAATTCGACAAAGAGCTACGTGCAAAGAGCCAAGTAAAGTGATTCAAGGTGCAAAGCAAGTGACCGAGTGTGAAAGACAGATCTGTGTATTGGAAAGGCTTGTATCCTGTAGGAGAAGGGTTTGAATGAAGCAGAGTGACAAAACAGAGCTAGGGTGCATGATTTCATGATTGCAAATTAGGGCACGGTTGAATCAAGTTAGGGTTTGAAGGAAACTAATAAAAACTTGTAGATAGAAGGTCTAGAAAACAAAACCCAAAGAGAAGAATGGCTCAAAGAAGAAAGCAAAACTTGGTAGTAGAAGAAGAGGAAGAGATGACCTTGGAAAGCAATTTTTTAGAGATGCAAGACCACGAGGACGTAATTGTGGGCAGAATGGAATACCCACATACGATAGAGCAAGATAAGCGAGTATAACCACGAGACCAAGGATAACGGAGAAGAAATTAGATGACTTGCTCACTTCCTGAACAAACAGAGACAAACCGAGGATAACATGCCAAGATATGATGACATCGGGGAAAGGCTCTCGAATGGGATTGGTGTCTACCGGCTATATGAGATCCCATACTTTGGGAAATATGCACCATTGTATAGATGGTGATGAGCCAAGTCCATGAGGACTTTTCTATTTTGCAAGACGGAGGAAAGATTGACACCCATCCTTATTGCCACGATGGCGGTTTAAAGGAAACAGGTGAGGATATTAAGATTGACCTAGCTGACAAGAGTTCCATTTTGGAGACACAAAAAGCACTGGGCTACTAGAAAGGACCGCATGGAATGGACATTGATAAACTACAAAATTGTCTAGTAGTACAGGCAGTAGCGCACCTAATTACAAAGTTGAATGACCAAGAACGTTGGTCACAAGTTAACTCTATGTGGTTGCATGTGGCAAAGTGCATGTCAGAAGGAGTCACTTACAACATTTCCAGCTTCATTGCAGAGAAAATAGTAGAGGAAGTGCGTGCAGGAAACAAGATAAGTTTTGGTTGTGTTTTACTAAGTTTGGTATTCATGGAGATTGGGGTACCAGATGGCCCAAAAGAGAATATATGGGAATACCCCATGAATCACAAGTCTCTAGCTGAATGATTCAGCAAGTATCTATGCAAGGGTCTATGACAGGAGACGAGGTAAAGGAGCGAGGAGATGTGGTATGATAGGCTCCGCACGGTGTTTGGAGAGGAATGGCGTATACCCAAGGAGTTGCCTTCAGTTCTAGGGAAGCAGACATAGTTTGTAGTCTACCAACACTTTTGTATTGCATGCTTTCTAATGGTAGATGGGTCGTGGAGCCCCTGGTGCAAACTACCTTACGCATTTTCCACGTGATATTTCCAAGCTTCAGTTCATCGGTTCACCAACACACGAAGGTTAGTATTTAATGCAGACAAGGTGGATGTGAATACCACACCTTGTGGAAAACATATGGATATCCAGGAAGAATACATACAACGCGAGAGTAATATCTCGATATTTTGAGCATTAAACCGAGACAATTTCCATTGCAGATATCGGAGGAACTGGGACATATATCTTCAACTTAAGCCGAAAATGGAAAATAACAAGTATGTGGAAAACAAGTTCGTGCTTCCAGGGCCACCGAAGGGGAAGCATACCATGGAGAACATCCCAGCACCTAGGCCCTCTGAACCCAAGCAAGATGATGAGGAAGAGGATGAAGAGCAGGAGGATAGCAGCAGCTTGGTGCGGAGGAGGAAGCAGCCATCTAGCCAAAAGGAGGAGTGTGTGATGACTTCACTAGGGAGAAGGAGTTACTAGGGAAGAGCAGGGTGACCAAAGATTTAAGAAGGTATTCAAGCACACAAGGGCGCAAGGAGAAACCCAGCAAGTAAAGGAGCCAGAGGAGAAGAAAAGAAGAAAACTTAGGCTAGGTGAGGAAGTAGAAAAATCGAGGAGAAGGCACCCTCATCTCCAGCAGAAGAGGAGCCTCAACATGAGGAGGAGGAGAAAATGGAAGGAGGAGAAGGGGAATAATCAGAGGCCACACAAGACAAGGGTGAGGATACATCTAGTATTCCTAACCTTGATGCAGCCATTCTAAGAGGGCCAAGATCCCGTTGAACAGGTGAGGATGCCAAGGCACATATCTGATAGTATATGTAGAAGACCCAAAGTTGATTGTTTGCGCTCGGTTTCAGAGCACCATCGAGCAAAAGGATCTATTTGGATGGGCGCTCATGGATGAGGACAAGGTGACATTGTGTACACGGAAGCAACTTTCATGGTCAATGCACATGCATATGGATGAGCCAAAATTTGATGTTGGTGAAGAATCATGCATCAAGACGATTGAAGAAGGCACTTGAAATAAGGCACATGAAAATCAAGCCAATGGTGATGATAGATGAGTAGGTAAGCAATGCTCTGGTAAAGGTATCTGCTGAAGTAGCAAGAAGAAACATTGATAAATCTGCTACCATTAAAGTGCTGACAGAGAAGCTGAAAGCCAAGGATGTGGAGATAGCATGCCTAGTGCAGGAAAAGGACCGATCAAGAGAAAATATGACACTTTTGTTAGTATGGCAGAGGAAATTGGAGATGATGTCCTAAAGGTACACCCGCATTTGGAATCCCAAGTACCAAAAGAATTTCCTTCTGCGATGCACTACGTAAAGACAATGATAAGATTAGTATTGGAGGATGAAAAGGTGCGTATATAAAAATGGCCCAAGGACCCCGCGGAAGAGCGTGGAAGGCACAGGCTGCGTGTAGCAAGGAAGATTGCTACTTATTAAGGCCTATTGTAAGCCATCCATGATGAGATGAAGAAATATGATCACGCACTAATGATATGCACAGCTCGAGATGCTGATCGATCGCAGTAAAAACATTGGAGGAAGATAATGAAGTGTAAAAGGCTATGAAGGATGCAACCCTAGGCCATGGTGAATGATTAATCCTGGTGAAGCAGAAGTGTGAGACACTAGCTGCGGCATAGGCACCACATAAGGAAAGGTTAGATGAGCTTGGAAAGCTCATTACTCAAAAGATGGATATATTGAAAGGGGTGTAAACCTCTATGTCAAGTGTAATGCTTGTGATACAAAATGAGCAAGGAAAGCTAATTATGGATGAGCTGGAGTCTATCCTTATAGATGTACAGAGAAGGCAGGAACGACGTTGATAGAGTGGGAGAATTTGGAAGTAGATATAAAAGAGGAATATCTAGAGTTCCGCTTCAAAATGAAATGGAGGCACTGAGGCTTGAATAATTTTTGTTTTGTATACCTTATTCAAAATTCTTTATTCAACCATTCTTTATTAATCCATTCTTTGTGTAAGTTTTGGACATCACCATTGTCGGGGTGATAATGGGATTAGTGTGGGGTAATGTTGATTAGAGAAAACACTTAGTAGAACTCACACACGAGTCCACATAGGAGAAAAACAAAGGAGTAAAGGTGCATAGGTATAAGAAGGCGTCACGTACGGAGGTGTAGAGTCAGAATTTTAGGACTTAGCTGATTTTGGAGATCAGGGCTATTTTTAGAGGTTGGCATGTGGAGCACACAAAGTGATGCCGAGAATTGCATGCCACTCTTCATGGAGGTTTCAAAGAGCATGTACAATCACTCTTGCATTGACATAAGCTAAGAATAGATCCACCACTATAGTTAACTATCAGCGATCTATAGATAGTATACTTGCATGTGACCTATTTTGGTAGAGTTAAGCGTTGAAGGGCTAGTCCCCACCCTATATATATGTAATGAATTACTTAGTAATACATAGACAGAGATACATACTTCTTTGAAGGGTTAGAGATACATGAATGCATGAGATTTGGATGATTTGTAATGATCCATGCGCGCATGTCCGGCATTATATGAAGATTTTGTACTATTGCTATGATGAATATATGAAGAATATTGGTCTGAACAATGTTGTTTGATATGTTTTTCAATGTATACTATTATTATCATGATGATTTATACTTAAGCACTTATAGATCTAGTATGGTGTAATGATGTATAGATGGATTAGTTTTTAAAATATATGTTTGTTATACTACTTCATCATGCTACCATTCTTCTTCAGAACCCTAAAGAGGTACTTGGTACCTTTATGTGCTTCGGGTGAGTGCTCACTTTAGGCCGAGTGATGTGCCAGCGTGACTAGATGTTATCTAAGAATTCTAGGCTGCATCAAGGAAGCCAATGGAGAAATCAAAAAAATCCACCCTGAAGTCTGAATTTCAAGGAATTATCCCTCCCAGTTCCATTAAGTCAGCATATGACAACATCACTGATACAAATCTGGGTCACATCAACGTGCAGCAGCTTCGCATGTAGGTGGAAAATCGAAGGCAAAACCATTTTCTCAGATAGACTTTACCATAGTGGTCTACCCCAAGCAGCAACATTTCTTGTCTCGGTGAAGTTTCAAGAATTGGTTATTGCTTGCGTGGAGCATTATGATCCTGAGAGATGAGGAATATTAAAATATAATCGTGAGCCTTTCCTCTTAATCACACGAGCACATTGAGGAAATTCTTGGCATACTGATTTTCCGATAATGCGGATATCACTCGTCGATCAAAGACAAGAATTGGGATGAAGAACCCATGAGATGGCGTAAGATGGTTAATAGCAACTAGTTAGTAACCAAGAGACCTCGAATTGATAGGCTTCCCAAATAACTATACCACCTTGAGTTCATGAAAGAAATCGAGACATGATTACTCTCTAAGCCGAGTTTTGATTTACTTTTTGTTAGGATTTTCCACCCATGGATGTATCGGTTTATCTCGTATCATCCTAGCAAGAAAGAGTTTGTGGATCGGGCCACCATCATCAAGTTAACACCCTTCACAAACAATTGATAGAAGTTAAGATGACTACATGCTTCTACATGACATCTTATTTTACTTATGCGTTAGCAAGAAGAAAGCTATTTTTCCGGACTTGAAATGAGAGGAGTCATGGGGCCATCGAACAGTGTTTTTCATTATTACCCTCAACTCAGTTTCAAAAATAGTTCTCACCATTTTAGAAGAGTCAACGATGCATTCAACTTCCATGTGATCCCGAACTTGAATCGGTATACTGAGGAAAGGTTTTCTAAAGAATCCAAGAGTGTCATTTCCCAATGGGGAACTGGTTTATTCAATTTGCATCTTTTTCCTACATTCACATGAGTGGCTTCTTTGGTACCCCATGGAAACTTCCTAAGTATGTTAGTGACAGATGGGCATTAATGGAGCTAGTGTGGCAATTATTCCAAGTTCATTGCCTTCTTAGTGACAAGCACCGTTCAGGAATTCATTTCCCAATCCAAATCGGGAATACCAATGTCCAAATCCTTTTGATTGCACAACTCATGGAAAAATATTTTTCTCTCATAACCATCCATCCATATGTGAAGAGAGCCTAGTTTGATATAAATGGATATATGCAAAATATTTTGGGAGCAAAGTACCAACATAATTCTACCATGGAAGATTTCGGGTTTCTTGTTCGAGATAAACATGAGGTAAGAAGATGGGAGTACTCTCACCTAACACTTGCTCGGATCAAGGCCTTCTGCACAAAGAACCTCGTGATTCATTCATAAATGATGATGAGGATGTAATTGATCCCTCATATGATATAGTTACTTTTACCCCATTGCCTCAAATCGATTGGACCAAAAGAGATTAATTTTTCTTGATAGCAAGAATCAACCAATTATTGAAAGAAGCATATCTTGGTATGACAAAGAACTTGCCAAATTGCAATAAATTCCAGATCATGTTTGAGGATCACAAAAATTACCAATACGAGCGGGCTTCCATTCGACCAAAGTGTCTTCGCAATCAACCTCGTACCATCCAATCATACACAACAAGCAAGAAAGGAGTGGTTTCCAAAATCCACTTTGCAAGTAACGTTTCATAAGGAGAAAGATCTAAAGATCCTAACCCCAAAGAAGGAAGAGAGCGTGTGTCCAAATTTTCTACCTTGAGTAGAGATTCTTCTACCCACATTGTTAATAGTGCTCGGAGAAGCTAGTAGCAAATGATCCTCACCATGCTTCAAAAACGCATCCACTCAAGTGCGAAGTAATTCAAATATAAAACACTTGGAGCATGTAGTTCATGAAGGGATTTCCCAAAATCTCCCGAATAATAAAGAAGTGGATATTGAGGTTTTTTCTCCTTAAATACAAGTCGTAGATATGATTCAAGTAGGATCTCATGATGTTGAGAATAATGAGAATATTGATTCAAGCTCCAGGATTTTGTAAGCTGAAATAGTGAATGATACTCTTTCTGGGTTGATTCGAAGTGAAGAAAAGGAAGAGAGTTATCAAGCCTATTGACATTGATTTTGATGCCCTTTTCAAACTTTCTAATGATGCCATTCATAAGAAGCCTAAGCTGCTTTCTCGAATAATGGTGGATAATGATGGAAACAAATTTACTGAGACCTTGCCATTCCACTGAAGTTGATAAAGAGCACGATGTTATGACACCTACCGACTATGAAGTTTCCGGACTTGGACTTGGAATATCTACATTAGAAAGTGATATGGCAATGTCTCAGAGATTCAATTGATATCGTGCTTAAGGAGACTTGAGAAATACAAGCCTCAAAACTCTCAACTCAAGGCCAAAAAGAATCAATTGGTAGAATGTGTTCAACATTTGATAAATCCCATATCATCCACCTTCCCAAGATTACTGATGCGGTGGCTACCTTAGATGAAGATGCTCTCAATTTTTCAAAAGAAATAAACACATTGTGCCATGTCACTAAAACTTGGCTTTAAGAGATTCTTGTTCTAGGCGAGGGATGATCAAGACCACGTTAAGCTTCATGAAGATGTCGGTGTGTATCTTGATCCAATTCATTCTTCGAGGAAAATTTTCTTTCTACTATATCAAATTTGGATGAGATATTGCCCAGTTTAGAAAAGATGACAAGTATGGAATCTTCATTTTTAGCTATTGAAGGAATTATCGAATTTGAATATCGAGGGACATGTTTTCTTTGGTGTCTACATCTCAAATCAAGGAAAATGCTTCTTGAGGATTCTATGATCCATTATGAAAGCATGTGCAGTAAGCCTTCACTTGGTCTCCTTGATTCAAGAATTCATGGTGAGATTCCTTGTAACCTCGTAAATGAGCATAATCAAAGGTGTTCATCGAAGCAAGGTGGAAGAGAAATTTTAACAATTGTTTAAGGACATGTACACTCCCGCCAATAATTTCTCGTCGGTTTCCATGGAGCGGTGCATCAAATTAAAGAACTTATTTGAGAATGCTCAATCCAAAATTGTTAATTTAAATGATATGCCAAGTATAATTCTTGAATTGCAGTGTTTTGTGAGGCTATTCTTCAACCAAGTGAACCTCAAGAAGAAGAAAAAATGTTTGAAACTTTAGGAAGGTTTAGATCCTTTCAAGCTGGAAAAAGTGGCAGATCCTAATTTCTTGGTGGTTCTCATACGCTTGAGATAGGGGAACCCATTTCAATGGATAAAGAACTAGTTATTATTATATATTTTAAAAGATGTTGTTATTTGTTTTCAGGAAACTATGGATATTTTAAGTTCTATTTTTGAGTTGTCTTTAATAAAGTTGTTGAAAAGTCAAAGATCACTTAAGTGCCTTATTTAATGATCATGTAAAACCCTAACTAATTTGTAACCAAATTTTGGGTTATAAAAGGAAGTGAGGGGCTCATTTGTAAAGGGTGACTTTGAGAGAGGAGAAGAAAATACTTTTGTGTAAGCTTTGTTTCAGGAAGAAACTTTGTGTTCTTTGTGAAAACATTTTGGAGTTAATGAAATACAAACTTTGTGTCTCATTCATTATCTCTTGTAACATTTGATGTTCTTATGTTCATTAGATGTTAGGTGTTTGAATCTTGCATATAGATATTATCTTTGATCTTATTGTCAACGTTATTAATCGATTGTTCTAGTTCACGGTGATCAAGCTCGATTATCAACTTGCTCATGTGTGTTCCCTTTACACGTTCTTGTTTGGCTAACTCAAACTCCGTTTTATTTATGTCAGCTATTCATCTTTCTTCTTCATGTAATTTTAGGCTCTGTGTTTACCTAACCATTGCATGTTCTTTCATTTCATTCCATTCCATCTCCTTTATTCACTTTTCTTTCCATTGATGTTCCAAAACACCCCCACATACAATTTTGAATGTATAGATGTAAATACAATTTTGGTTTTTAATAAAGGCAGCCTCACCTTCATTGAGGAGGGACTTCATTCCCACACTGTTGCATGTCATTTGCATGTGTGTAAATCCATATGCTAACAGTTTTTGGTGACTCTACTGGGGATTCAGGAATCGTTAACTAGTGCTTGGTTAAATCTTTATGACTATCCCCTCTACACAAGCTCCAGTTCTTCAACCGAACCTTGTGCCCGATGAATATTTTCAAGGAGACATTGCTGCCAACCTTGGATAGTAGCTTGGGAAAATTGTGAAAGCTTGCAGAAATTTGTGGTTGTTGATAGAGCCATTGACAGAGAAATCTACATTGAAGACCTTAGAAGAAGAGCACCTGCACTTGTGGCTAGAAGACCTCCTGGACACGTGTTGATCATTGTTCACCAATGCGGTCCTCTTCCACCAAGGTAATAAGTTGTATGACTATTACAGGTAACCCACCTATCTTGCAACCAAATCTTGTTTTTACAGATACTCAAGAAGACATATCATTAGATTTGAGGCAAGCTATTTGGGAAAAGCACACGAATAACTATCATTTTCATCTCGCCACATCAGTACTAGATAACGAAGAAGAGAAATCCACGAGAGTTGCTAGAGCTATTCAGGCGCAAATAGCTCAAGAAAGAGAGCGAAGAGAAAAGGCTAGAGCTGGTCGGAACATGCCAGTAATCCCTTCACAATAAAGATCTCAAACTGGAAGGGAAGAGGTTTATGTGAGGAGAAAAAGCTAAAGGTCGATCTGACCCCACTTTTGAATTTCAAGGAAAATTTGGTTTCAAGTTATCTCCTCTAAAGAAGAACACACCTTGTAGATCTGCAAGCCTTGCATCAAGTCCTGAAAGAATAAGCAAGGAAGGAATCACTACCAGTCAAGCACTTATCCTTGCTCACGTTGTTTTACCTTCACATACCACCTTTCCCAAAATGGCAGTCAACGTACCATGGGGAAATGCCATAGGCCCATTGGCCTTACCTGCTCGACATGAACTCCCATAAGGATCAAGAAAGATTCTTCCCAAGTTCGATGGAGATGGGAAGATGTCACCGGATGACCATATTTATACCTTTTTCATGCATGTATTGTTTTGTCGGCAAAATATGAAGATGTTTTTATTCATCTCTTTGTCGAAACATTGCATGATGTTCTTTGCCAATTGGTTTCATCAGCCTACCTAATGGATGTATCACAAATTGGAATGATATGAAAACTAAGTTTGAAAATCGATTCAAAATGGCGAGAAGATGAACATGCTCTTCTTGCCCAGCTATCTCAGTAAAGAAAGATCTAACAGAACCCATGAGGAATTTCGTGGCTAAATTCAACAAAATGGTGAACAAAGTTCCCGCCGGGATTCATCCAAACCTTGATGGACAAAAATGTTTCTTTATTAATGCACAACAACCAAAAGTGTGCTATCAGCTGAGAAGGGCTAGGGTGGCTACTTTGGAACTTGCTCAATATTTGGCCATAGAAATTGAAGATGACTTAATCATGGCAGGAAAATTCAAGAAAAATTCCCTCAAAGGAAAGAGTCAAGAAACTCCCAACGCTTCAGAAACTATACTCACTAAGTTGGCTAATGATGTGCTAGCTTTGAAAAAGCAAGTTTCTCAAAGTAGTAAACCTGCTCCTTACAAAGACATCCCAGAAAATGATATGTTCCCAACAAATCTAGGATTGCAGTGCTCCAACGAGGCTCGTTATTAAAGCATCTCCAAGTAACTCATTGAAGAAAGCGACGATGAGATTGAAGCCTTCGAGGTTGATGAGGAAGAGATGGATTTTAAGACATCCAACTGAAGTTAAAGATCCGATGGGGAAAGTAATAATCATTTCTTTGAGTACCGTTTCGATGAGGAAGACGGATACGAAGAAATTATAGAAGATATGAATAGTCAATCCTTTGTTGTCTTCACACACTCTCAGAAAAAGGAGCAAGATACCACTAAGGTGGGAGATAAAGATGTTTCCAAGGAAAATCCTAAAGAATCTAAGACAAATGAGGTTCCTAAAGAGTCCAAGGCTACCGAGGTTTCAAAGGTCAAAACTATCTTAAATAAAGGAGGGTGTTTGTTAGATCAATCAATTGGTAAACCAACTATGAAGAAATCTTCTTCCTCCACATCGTGTCAACCAAGCCCGAGGCCAAGGTCAAAAGTGTTCCATCATCAAGTTTGAAAGAACTTATATCTGAGACATCAAGTACGGTTACTTTGCCTAAATTTGATATCATTGATCATATCAATAAAACAAAAATTTCCATGTCACAGGAAGAGTACTTGAATTCTAACAAGGATCAGCTCGAGAAATTGGTCCAGTTTATCAAAGGTGACTCTACTATTCATTCCTCCAAAGGAATTCTGAAAACTCCTGAAGATGGGAAAAATCAAAATATTGTGGTGGCCACTACACCTTCAAATGAAAAGATTGAACCTTTCTTTGTGTCCTTTCTAATCAATGAATGCAAATTAAGTAATTACATTATAGACTCTGGAGCCTCAGATAATGTGATGCCAACCAAAGTAGCACATGCTCTTGGTTTGACTTGTACAAGAACATTCAGATCATGCTACTCCATGGAAACCAAGCAAGTTCCTCTGATCGGGCAGATTAAAGATGCCCAAATGGTTTTAGCCCAATTCCCTCAAAAGCGAGTTAAGGTAACTATTTTAGTTGCTGATATTCCCCCTCATATGGAATGTTGTTGAGCAGGAAATTTTGCAGAGATCTAGGTGGAGAAATTCAAATGGATTGGTCTCACGCCATGATCCCTATCAATGGAGAAATGAAGAAGCTTATGCAAGAAGCTCAGGAAAAGTTCACGGTAACTAAAACCAAAGATCCTCGCACACAGATCCTTTTCCAAGGCTCAAGTATGGGTAATTATATGATGACTGCAGAAATTCATACCCTTGAGATCACTTGCCAAGATTCCAATGAGATATGGACTCTTGAGTTCGATGGAAGTTGTTGCTCGATGGGTTCTGGTGCAGGAGTGGTGCTCATATCTCCAAATGGTAAAATATTTCCTTTTTCCTACAAACTTGAATTTTCAAATACTAATAACACTACGAGTATGAGGCATTAATCCTTGGCCTTTAAGGCTGCAGAGGAGAAAGGGATCAAAATTTGAAAGTCTTTGGGGATGCGGAATTGATCATGAAATAGGTAAGAAATCAGTTCCAAGTAAAGAATGATCATTTGAGACACTACAGAAATAAAGTGTGGGATGCAATAGAAGTCTTCGACGCTTTTTCCATAAAATCTTTCCCTCGTGAAAATAATGACAAAGAAGATTCTCTAGCAGTCTCAACTTCATTAATGATTCCTCATTCAAAATTTTATCAAGTCAAATACACCATTGAAATGGTTTTTAGGCCGAGTGTTCCTGACAATGTAGAAAATTGGCAAGTATTTAATGATGATCAACAAATTATTTCCTTCTTGGAAAAGAGAGAATTTTGAAAAGTTGTACTTTAAAGGAAGTGATTCTACATTTCGTGAATCAACTACCTCACCCATTCAGGAAGGAGTTGAGAATGAAGATCCTGGTGATGGCATCATTCAACTCAAAGGAAATAAAATTCCCAAAGGATTGGTTTCACTTGAAGAAATTTTTGACAAACATGATAGGTTTATCAAAGAGAAAGAGCGAGGCGGGACTGCGAATTCGCTAACTATGAGCAAGTTAATATCAGTACAAGGATAAACCTCACCTAATCAATATTGGTAAGTGTTGCTCACCTGAGGAGCGCAGGAAATTCATAAGCCTCCTTACCAAATATTCTGACATTTTGGCTTATTCATACGAAGACTTGAAGTCTTTCCAACCTAGGGAAATGGAGCATGCCATACCCTTGAAGCTCCAGTGAGTTCCATTCAGAAAAAGTAAAGACAATATAACAATATAATCCCAATATTGCAAGTAAAATATTTCATGAAGTTAAAAAGATTCTAGATGCACGAATAGTGTTTCCTATTCGACATTCGACCTGGATAGCTAATATTGTACCAGTTCATAAGAAAAATGGAGAAATTAGGATTTGCGTGGATTTCCGCAATCTTAATCAGGCTTCCTTGAAGGATAACTACCCTTGCCAGTCATGGATCATATTCGCAGCAAGAACTAGATCGGAAATGCTATCTATGCTAGATGGTTTCTCTGGCTATAATCAGATTGAAGTGGCTAGAGAAGATCAACATAAAACCACGTTCACTACCCCCTAGGGTACATTCACGTATAGAAGAATTCCCTTCGGTTTGATCAATGCCGGTGCAAATTTTCAAAGGGCCATGGATATGGCATTTGCAGATTATAAAGACAAGATCATTGTGATATACCTAGATGACTTGACAGTGTTCTCCAAGAAATGAGAAGATCACCTAAGGGATTTGGAGAAAATATTGCAAAGGTGTAGACTTCATAAGATTTCTCTGAATCTAAAAAAGTCTATGTTCGGAGTTACAGAAGGGAAACTCCTAGGTCATATTGTTTCTAAGGAAGGAACTAAGATCGATCTTGAATGCGTTCAAGCTATCAAAAATCTTTCCTTGCCTACAAGTAAGCCTGGAGTCCACTCATTCTTTAGGAAGGTGAAATTTTTGAGAAGGTTCGTGCTATATTTTTCGAGATGACTAAAGAAATCGCTGATATGATGAAAGGAAAATAATCCTTTAAATGGTCAAAGGAAGGTAGAGAGGCATTTGAGCAAATCAAGGGTGTTATTGCAAAAGCTCCTACATTGGTATGTCTTGATTTTAAAAAGGATTTTATAATTTATTGCTATGCTTCTCCGCACACAATCTCCGCCATTTTGACTCAACATAATCAAGAGGGGATCAAATCTCCTATTGCATTCAAGAGTTTTGGATTAAAGAAACATGAACTCAATTATAGTCCCCTTGAGAGACATGCGTACGGTGGTGAGAACCTGAAACACTTCAGGTACTATGTGTTAAATTCTCGCACCAAAGTCTTAGTTCCAAACACCTCCATGAAATCAATGTTGACACAACAGGAACCAAGATCTAAAAGAGGTAATTGGGTGTCCAAGATCCAAGAATATGATTTGGACATCAAGCCTACCAAGTTGGTTTGAGGAAGAGGACTTTTCCAACTCATTGTAGAGAATGAACCAAGAGATAACTCGAAGAAGAACCAGTTGAAGAAAATTTACCATTGGTAGTTTTTGTCAGTACCACGATGAATGGTCTTCGATATTGTCTACTTCCTCACATATGGAAAGCATCTAGAGAATCTAACAACCTAAGGAGAAATGAGCTATCAACTAAGAGCTGCGGGTATGTCATCCGGGATAACATGTTGTTCAAGAAAGGGATTGGCGACATGTTCCTCGAGATGTGTTGATAAACATCAACGGCCTAGGTTCTTTGGAAGCTTTCCACAATCATGCTTGTGGTGGTCATTTATCTGGCCTAGTAATAGCCCATAAAATTTTGCGAGCACATTATTACTGGCCCACTATGTTTTTCGATGCTCAAAAATGGGTGACAAAATGCGAAGCTTGTCAACAATTTGTTGGAAGACCAAAGTTGGCAGCTTTTCCTTTGAAGCCAGTTGTCATTGAAGAACCCTTTCAACAATGGGGTTTAGATTTCATTGGGGTCTTGAATCCTAATTCTAGTGCTGGTCATACTCACGTGCTCACCGCCACTGACTACTTTACAAAGTGGGTAGAAGCTATACCGGTGAAACAAACATCTACTGCAATAATCTGTGATTTCATCAAAGAAAATATATTGGTTCGTTATGGAATTCCACACAAGATCATGATGGACAATGCCTCAAATTTTTCTTGCAGAGATGATAGGTTTTTGTTATGGGTATGGGATATCCTTGTCTCATTCATCAGATTACTACCCTCAAGGAAATGGTCAGGTTGAATCCAGTAAAAAACATCATTACTATTGTGCATAAGTTAGTAGAAGAAAATCAAAGAACTTGGCATAAAAAGTTATATGACGCATTGTGGGCTGACCGCATAACTCCTAAAAGGGCAATCGGGATGTCTCCATTTCAACTTTTATATGGAACCGATACTCAAATTCCTATCACACTGGAGTTACTAACATTAAAATTATCTCAGGCATTTGATGATGAATGCTTCACCAATGCATTAGATAAAAGGATCATGTTCCTAAGAAATCTCGAGGAACAAAGAAGTCAAGTGGAAAATAGGATTGAGGAACATTAATCCAAGGTAAAGAAATTGTTTGACAGGAAAACTAGGGAGAGACAATTTCAAATCAATGACTTAGTTCTTCTCTAGGACAAAATACGTGAACCGAAAGGAAAGCATGGGAAGTTTGACTCGCTGTGGCTAGGCCCGTTCAAAATAAGAAACTTCTGTGGAGATAGTACCTATTACTTGGCATATCCTGATGGAACTGATTTGCCTTTGCCCTTCAGTGGGTAATATCTCAAGCATTATCAAAATTGAAAACGGGTTGTTCCCCGTATGTACATAGGTAATTAGGATTTTGGTTTGTTTGTTTCCCTATTTTTCGGTCTCCTCTCTTGTGTCACCCCATTTTTGTGCCCCATCATTTTGAGATCATGTTCATGAATATTTTGGTCTGGGTCCATTGCTGCGTCCATGAAGTCCTTGTCCCCAATTAGAGCAATTGTTATCAATTAATTTTGACTTCACAAAATTAATTAAAAAAAATAAAAAATGGAAATTTTGAAAATTTTCAAAAGTGTTACTTTGCGTGGTTTATCACCCTCATGATGACCGTCTCCTTTTTGTGATCGTTTCGGTCTTCGTTTCATCCTTTTCGTGAAAGAACTCCTCTCGCCTTGAGCTT
Organism: Taxus wallichiana var. yunnanensis; assembly: GCA_018340775.1. NCBI lineage: Eukaryota > Viridiplantae > Streptophyta > Pinopsida > Cupressales > Taxaceae > Taxus > Taxus wallichiana. The sequence continues at coordinate 605,889,259 of CM031241.1, read as the reverse complement.
TAACTTGCCTTAAAATACATTAAAAATAATTAATTAATATTGAATTAATTAATTTCTCTTTGTTTGATAAAATTAATTTTTTTGGGAGTATTTAATTAAATAAATATTAATTGAAAAATTCATTTGACAAAATTTTATTAGATTGCCAGGGGAAGTATGCTTATGTTTAATCCTGCCAGAATGCCAATTTGGCTTCCCAAACCCGGATTTCCCCTTTCTTAGCAATCTTCTTTTAATTTCCCACTTGTGGGATTTTCTCCACCAATTGCCAAATCATGGATTGGATAACGGGAAAGAAATCTCCCAATTTCCCACATGGGGAAATTGAATGAAGACTGCCACCCACTTTGCCATTCCCATTGGCAATTGGCCATTGCTTTCCCCATTTCCCCGGCACTTAATTCCACTACCGGGAAGAGAGGAATTTGGATTAATCCTCATAACTTCCTCTCACAAACTCGTTGGAAAGAGTCATGCGAAGCATTAATATTTTGTCACATCCCACAATATTGCGAACGCCAAGTAAGAAGGTTTTTGTATTACAGAGAAATCCATGCCTGAGAATACAACAAAGAAGTAAAGAAGTAATAGTTTTAAAATTCCAACGCCTAGAGGGGAGCAACATAAAGGAACAGTTTTAGAACCCACATTTTGGGACGGTGCATGCCAAAACCAAATCCCACATAGGCAAGTGAATCGGTTAGAATATAGTTCAAAAATAAAAAAAAGAAAAGCCCACGCGTGAGGAGAGGGAGAGGACAGTCAAAGAACATAAAGATCTCCACGCACTTGTCTACACTCCCAAACCAATCCAAAGGAGAGTCCATGCCTTGGGGAGAAAAAGACAGCAGGAAGTTTGTGCATAAGACAAAACAAAATAAATTCCATGTAGGTTTCTAAGGAGAAGGTGCAGCTCCCACGCATGGATTGAATTTCATGCATTTTTCTCTATTTTTGTTTTTTTTTTGTAGCAAACTCCCACGCATAGTGACCAAGACCCAACAGAGCCACACACATAAAGGAAAATGAGATTAAATTAGTCAAAACACTAGTCCAAACGCCTTCTACCAAGAACAGTCCAAGACCACACGTTGTAGGAGAAAGTAGAAGGCCACGTGGAAGGATCAATTTTAAAATTTCACACCTTGGGAGGAGAAAAGGACAACAGGAAGTTTGAGAAAATCCATAACCAAAGACCACGTGCCAAGAAGGAATCACCACGCACCTATCCACACTCCCACACAGGTGAAAGTAAAAAAAATACAAAAAGATCATTTTCCACGCATTTTTCAAGAAAGGAATCCCATGCCAAAGCTAACACAGGCAGAAGCTTTCCACACATAGGAAAGGAAAAAACAACACAGCCTAAAGGAAAGAGCAACCACATGCCAAGAACAGGTAAAAGACCACGTGAGGTAAAAGGAATCCCACACACAGCCCACGCAACCTGAGAGAGGGATTCACAACAAAATACCCATGCATGCATAAGAGGAAATAAGTGAAAACCATCCAAAGGACAAATGAATAAATAATACGGGCCCATGTATTTGGTTTTAATTTCTCCACGCACTAATCCAGAGCAGTTCCACGCAGATTTAAAAGAAGCTTGTTCATGCAAGAGAAATCACGTTTTAAAAATTCAAATAGCAAACAATAAGAAAAGAAGGTGAATGAAACTAGTTTCAGCACACGCATTTGATTTCTACATGCATTTGTAGAAGGATCAAGCAAGTGTACTCGTGTATCTATCAAAGGATCGCAAGGAAGAAGTAAATCTCAAAGTACACGGTCATTAAAATTGGGCATTTTTAAAGTTATGATTCACTTATATCAAGGAGAATTTGCTCTGGAGAATTAAATAAAAATTCAGAATATTAAAATCGGGTGATTTTATTTATTTTTAAAAAAATAATAATTGTCACCAGGATCAAAAATTGTAATCGGGACTATTTATTATTATTGTTATTGTTTTTAAAATAATAATAAAATCAAATTGTTCTTTGCATTGACGGGGATTTCGGAGACTGAGACCCGACCCCGCTTGCGTTGTTTTGCGTGCCTGAGTCATTTTTCTGTGAAATTCATCATGGCCGAAAAATCTAACAAATCTCTGAGGAGATCGAGGAATCCATTGGAGAAATCAAACAAATCCACCCCGAAGTATGAATTTCAAGGAATTATCCCTCCAGAGTTCCATTAAGTCAAGCATATGAAAACATCAACGATACAAATGGGTCACATCAATGTGTGATTACTGCGAGTGGGTGAAAATTGAAGGCAAAACCATTTTCTCGTATAGACTTTACCATAGTGGTCTACCCCAAGCAAGAGCATTTCATCTCGGAGTAGTGTCCAGAATTGGTTATCACTTGCGTGGAGCTTTATGATCCTGAGAGAGGAGGAATCTTTAAAGATAATTGTGAACCTTTCCTCTTAATCACACCAGAGCACATTGAGGAATTTCTCAAAGATACCCGATTTTCCCGAGAATGTGGATATCACTCGCCAATCAGACAAGAATTGGGATGAAGAACCCCTGAGATGGAGCAAGATGGTTAATAACAATTGGTTAGTAACCAAGAGACCTCAAATTGACAGGATTCCCAAATAAATGTACCGCATTGAGTTCGTGGAAGAAATCGAGAGACATGATTACTCTCCTAAGTTGAGTTTTCGGTCTACCTTCTGCTAGGATTTTCCACCCATGGATGTATTAGTTTATCTGTATCATCCTAGCCAAGAAAGAGTTTATGGATTGGGCCACCATCATTAGTAACACCCTTCACAAACAATTGATAGAAGTTAAGATGACTGGATGCTTCTACATGACATCGTATTTGACTTATGCGGTAGCAAGAAGAAAGCTATTTTTGGGACTTGAAACGAGAGGAGTCATGGGGGACCGTCGAACAGTGTGTTTTCATCATTACCCTTAAGTCAGTTTCAAAAATGGTTCTCATAATTTTGAAGATTCAATGATGCATTCACCTTCCGCGTGATCCGGAACCTAAATCGGAATATTGAGGAAAGGTTTTCTAAAGAAGCCATGAGTGTCATTTCCCAATGGGGAACCTTGTCTATTCAATTTTCATCTTTTTCCTACATTCGTGTGAGTGGCTTTGCTGGTACCTCGTGGAAACTTCCTAAGTACGTCAGTGACAGATGGGCATTAATGGAGCTGGTGTGAAAATTATTCCAAGTTTTTGCCTTATTAGTGATAAGCATCGTTCAGGAATTCATTTCCCAATCCAAATCGGGGAATACCAATGTCCAAATATTTTCAGTGCACAACTCATGGAAAAAGAGTTCACTCTCATAACCATCCATCCATATGTGAAGAGAGCCTAGTTTGATATCAATGGATATATGCAAAAGATTCTAGGAGCAAAGTACCAACATAATCCTACCATGGAAGATTTCTGGGCTGCTTGTTTAGATGAACATGAGGTAAGAAGACGGGAGTACTCTCGCCTAACACTTGCTCAGATCAAGGCCTTCGACACTAAGAGCCCTCCCAATTCATTCATAAATGATGATGAGGATGTCATTGATCCCTCATATGATGTAGTTGCTTTTACCCCATTGCCTCGAATCGACTGGACCAAAAGAGATGAATTTTCTCTTGATAGCAAGAATCAACCAATTATTGAAAGAAGCATATCTTGGTATGACAAAGAACTTGCCAAATTGCAATCAATTCCAGATCATGTTTTGGGATCACAAAAATTTCCAATACGAGGGGCCTCCATTCGACCAAAGTCTCTTCTCGATCGACCTCTGTACCATCCAATCATACACAACAAGCAAGAAAGGAGTGGTTGCCAAAATCCACTTCGCCAAGTAACGTGTCACAAGGAGAAAGATCTAAAGATCCTAACCCCAAAGAAGGAAGAGAGCGTGTGTCCAGATTTTCTACCTTGAGTAGAGATTCTTCTACCCACATCATTAATAGTTCTTAGAAGCTAGTAACAAATGATCCTCAGCCATGCTTCGAACAAGCATCCACTCAGGTGCAAGTAATTCAAATATCAAACACTTCGGAGCATGTAGTTCATGAAGGGATTTCCCAAAATCTCCCGAATAATCAAGAAGTGGATATTGAGGTTTTTTCTCCTTAAATAAAAGTCGTAGATATGATTCAAGTAGGATCTCATGATGTCGAGAATAATGAGAATATTGATTCAAGCTCCGGATTTTGTAAGCTGAAATAGTGAATGATACTCCTTCCGGGTTGATTCCAAAGTGAAGAAAAGGAAGGAGTTGTCAAGCCAATTGATATTGATGTTGATGCCCTTTTCAAAATTTCAAATGATGCCATTCTAAATAAGCCTAAGGTGCTTTCTCAAATAATCGTGGATAATGATGGAAACAAATTTATAGACCTTGCCATTCCACAAGTTGATAAAGAGCATGATGTTAAGACACCCGCTACTATGAAGTTTCTAGACTTGGAATTTTTAAGATCTACATTAGAAAGTGATATGGCAATGGCTCGAGATTCAATTGATATCGTGCTAATGAGACTTGAGAAATACGAGTCTCAAAACTCTCAACTCAAGGCCAAAAAGAATCAATTGGTAGAATATGTTCAACATTTGATAAATCCCATATCATCCACCTTCCCAGTACTTGATGCATTGGTTGCCCGGATGAAGATACTCTCAATTTGTCAAAAGATATAAACACATTGCACCATGTCACTAAAACTTGGCTTTAAGAGATTCTCATTCTAGGCAGGGGGACGATCAAGACCTCGGTAAAGCTTCATGAAGATGTCAGTGCGTATCTTGATCCAATTCTTTCTTTCAAGGAAAATTTTATTTCTCAAATTTGGATGAGATATTGCCAAGTTTACAGGAGATGACAAGTATGGAATCTTCATTTTTAGCTATTGAAGGAATTATCGAATTTGAACATCGAGGGACACATTTTCTTTGGTGTCTACATCTCAAATCAAGGAAAATGCTTCTTAAGGATTCTATGATCCATTATGAAAGCATGTGCAATGAAGCCTTCACTTCACTCTCCTTGATTCAAGAACTCATGGCTGAGATTCCTTGTAACCTCGTAAATGAGCATAATCAAAGGTGTTCATTGGAGCAGGTGGAAGAGAAATTTTCACAATTGTTTAAGGACATGTACACTCCCACCAACAATTTCTTGTCAGTTTCCATGGAGCGGTGCATCAAATTAAAGAACTTATTTGAGAATGCTCAATCCAAAATTGTTAATTTAAATGATATGCTAAGTAGAATTCTTGAATTACAGGTGTTTTGTGAGGCTATTCTTAGTCCAAGTGAACCTCAAGAAGAAGAAGAAATGTTTGAAACTTTAGGAAGGTTTAGATCCTTTCAACTGGAAAATGCGGCAGATCCTAATTTCACTTTGGCATTCAGTGGAGTTGATTTTCTTGGTATCTAACGAAGTGGGAGAGTCCACATACGCTTGAGATAGGTGGACCCCATTTCAATGGATAATGAACTAGTTATTATTGTATATTTTAAAAGGTGTTGTTATTTGTTTTCAGGAAACTATGGATATTTTAAGTAATTTCTATTTTTGAGTTGTCTTTAATAAAGTTGTTGAAAAAGTCAAAGGTCACTTAAGTGCCTTATTTAATGATCATGTAAAACCCTAACTACTTTATAACCAACTTTTGGGTTATAAAAGGAAGTGAGGGGATCATTTGTAAAGGGTGACTTTGAGAGAGGAGAAGAAATAATTTTGTGTAAGATTTGTTGAGAAAGAAACTTTGTGTTCTTTGTGAAAACTTTTGGCGTTAATGAAATATGAATTTTGTGTCTCATTCATTGTCTCTTAGAGCATTCTATGTTCTTATGTTCATTAGATGTTAGGTGTTTGAATATTGCATGCGATATTATATTTGATCTTATTGTCAATGTTATTAATCGGTTGTTCTATTTCACGGTGATCAAGCTCGATTATCAACTTGCTCATGTGTGTTCCCTTTTACACGTTCTTGTTTGGCTAACTCAAACTCCATTTTATTTGTGTCAACTATTTGTCTTTCTTCTTCGTGTAATTTTAGGATTTGTGTTTACCTAAATCTTTCATGTTCTTTCATTTCATTCCATTTCACTCCTTTCCTTCATTCCATTCCATCTCCTTCATTCACTTTTCTCTCCATTGATGTTCCAAACACCCTCCACATACAATTTTGAATGTATAGATGTAAATATAGTTTTGGTTTTCAATAAAGGCAGCCTCATCTTCACCGAGAGGGAATTCATTCCCACACTATTGCATGTCATTTGAATGCATACAAATCCATATACTAATAAGACGCATCCTTGGTGTTGCCAATCGATGAGACATGTGAAGGCTTCCGTTGACTCGAGAATTTTTAAGCTGTAAACGATTGTCTCCTTTTGGACTTGGGACACGTGGAAGATTCACTCTCATTTAGGGGCTTCTCTTTGGATGCATCTTTTGGAATTACATCGATCGACACATAGTGCCTTTCAAGCGAGTTTATTGTTTGGCCCCGAGTCGACTCGTATACGGCTAAGTCTGAAAACCTTGATCCTTTCCCATTTTCTTTCCTGTTGAGCTCTGGGTTCCTTTTGGCATCGTTTGATCCTTCACAGACCTTGCTCCTCCATTATAGAGTCCCACTATTACCTGATTGTTAGATTTGAATGTGATTTCTCAAGATAGATCCGACCCTTAGGTTTTCTTCTGTGTGGGGTCGTGTTTGACCAATTTTACCAGGGGAAAAATTGGGATAACAATTTGGTGACTCACGGGGACATTTTCCTGCTAGATGAAGGGACTAGTAGCCTTGAAACATCCATTAGGCATGGAGTCAAGAATGATAGCCTGATACTGATCCTTTTTTCTTTGAAACTTCTCCCGATTGCCTACATCTTCCGACCACGAACTCGCCCCTATTGGGGATTTACTGTTTCCAAGATTGAACTATCTCAAATCCGATTTTAGTTTCTTTGTATTTTTGTTTTATTTCAAAATAGAAACTGTTACATGTAACTATGGGTCTCTCTCGTCATGAGTATCTTGAAGGGCTTGGCCTCTCGCACCTCCAGGGGAAGCAATACTGAACAAAACTTATGTATAAATAAAAAAATCATAAATGCCTCAAATGAGACATACAAAGTACGCACAAGAACTTCTTACGCTAAAAGAAAAATCTAAACCTACTCCTACACTAATCATAAAAATAAAATCTAAACAAATCCTACCACATGCGAGGAGAAATAGCTTCCCTTCTTCAAAAGTTGGGACCGTGTGGTTCATTTGGCACCGGACATGGTTGGAAATGAGAGTAAAAACCACCTTACAGATGGTGTCTCACCCTCCTCAAAGTATCAACAAACACAATGTACACCTCCTGGAGTTGTTCGCACTTGGGTTTGGGAGGCACTCGCACCGACATTTGGTGCTTTGTAGCTCAACCTCATGATATTAAATGAGCATGACCGGTGGAAACTCTCTTGGCTCCGATGAAGCCAAGTACTTGATTGGGCATAGTCTGATCCTTTGGATGTGCCCCTTGCTCTGAATTTTAACTCCAAGAATGGAGTCTTCTTGTTGACCTTCTTGGATGGATGGTGTGAGAGGGATGATGACATCCTCTTGCCTTTTCTCTTCCTTCTCCTGTGAAGAACATGGAAGACTCATATCTTCTAGCCTTGGTTCCAGAGAGATGTTATGAAGTGCAGGATGTTGTACTTGAATTCTCTCCTTCATGGTAGCAGGATCATGTGCTTGGAAGGTGGATGATGGAGGAGAAAATTATGTTATCTCCTCAGGATCCTCTCCATCAAAGAAATCCTCCAAGTCTGATAGGCAAGTATGCCTCCTTGTTGTCTTGTTGCATGTGCTCTACCTCCTCCATGGTGTCCTCCTAATTTGTAACTAGCTCACCATGGTTCCCTTCATCCTCAAACATGAAGTTTGAAAGCTCAAAATCCTCTTCAACATTAGAGCTTGAAGGAGATGAAGTGGGAGGAAGAACTTGAGGTTCTTCTCTATCCTTCTCTCGCACTTGGAGCCTCTCGAAGCCCTGTATAGTCCTCCTCTATCATGGGTTCATCAATCAAATAAATCCCTTGAAATGAAAGCAAAAAATCTTCAATGATGCTTTCTTCATTGAGTGGTATCAACACTCATTTGATCTCTCCCAGCTGATCCTCTTCAATGGGACTTGGAGCTGATTGTTCCTCCTCCTTAACTGGTTTTGCAACTTGGATTAGATCAACACCCTCTTCAGACAGAGTGCCATTAGGGACACTGCATTCAGAGAAAATAGACTGTTGATCTTCTTGTTCTTGTTCTTGTTCTTCTTTTGCTGCAAACTCAGCCTCAGCCACCATTGGCTCTTCAACTCTAACCTCCTTTGTTGGCTTAACCATCAAGGGGATCTTTGTAAACCCAAATTTAGCAGCCCAACTCTTTAAATTATCTGTTATTTCTTTTTTGTTGGGTTCCTCTTCTTGTTATTCTCCTTGAGTAGATTCTTGATTCTCTTCCCAACGTGGATTTGGGAAAGCAAGAGGAGTGGCCGGTTGGGATTAAGCTAGTTTTTCTATTATTTTTGGTGGAGAGGGTAATGGAACTTCTTGTTTATTTGGAGGCAATGACTTCTTGGGAAGAAAAAGGGTAGAAGAATTGGGATGGGATGGAAGACTAGAAGATGGAGAAGGGAAGTCAACACTTGGGGTAGAAAATGAGGGGCTTGATTCATGACACTAATTGAAATGGTAAATCTTGAGGAATAGGAAAATAAAATCTAGGAGGTGGTGGGCTTACCCATTGACAAGTTTATCTTGTGTTCAAATCATAAGCCTCAATCTCCTCAATCCACTACGCAAGTTGAGGCAACACTTCACCATGAAGTCAATCTTCTCCGAGGAATTTTGTAATGTATTGGAAAAGGGTCGCCCATGGAAAAGGTACCCCATAGCCAATCCTAAATGCATTCATCTATGTTGTACCACAAGATTACACCATGTTAACCTACATTCTTTGAATCTTATCCAACAGATCAGCATTTTCCATGTAGTTATCACCATTGTATGCGTCCCCTTGTTCTTGATAAGCTCCATAGCCAAACTAGATTTGACACCACTCGTATGGGTAAGCATAGTGGTTCTGAATTTGATCATAATGCTGATCTGGAGGAGTTGAGAAATGCATTGGAGGTGGACTACACTATTGTTGCCGCAAGTGTGAGTTCCAAGAAGGAAATGAAGTCATGATTGCACAACTTCATGGAATGGAAGAAAATGGGAGATGTGGAAAGGAAAATGAATGAAGATGGGTGGAAATGGTTAGAAAAGGTCTGTAACTCATAGAATGGGTCGTTGCCAAGATGGAGTTGCAGGGACGTGCCAAGTATGTGCCTCAAAAGGTTGAATCCTAACAGGAACACATCAACCTGCTAAGATGAAGTGGTAAGGTGCTTCAGACCTGTCCCACCGAGTGTCCCAAAACTATTAGTGTGGTCACACAATGGCTTAAGATGTGTTTTTGTATTGAGATAACTTAGAAAGATAAAAATATAACCTCGGTGTCACCCTAGGCATGCCAAAACTATTGATGCAAAATCATAGCTTTAGAATGGCACTGGGTGTGAGATGGGTATTCGGTGTGATTGCACAACATTGGACCATCTCTCAAGTTGTGGGACTTGTAAACCTGAGATGGACCTCCAGAGAAGGATGGTTCCTACTTCCTAACCTATCTTTCACAAGATACTCTCGAGTGTAGGCTGAAACTAATCTATCCTAATCTAACCATTCCAAGGGGACAAGGAGAGAGAGAGAGGGTGAAATAGAGCCTACACTAAGCGGTGATACAATAGAAAAGGAAGTGGCTGATCATAGACCCAAACTTCCGAAGTGGAGAGAGGTGAGTAGAGGAGAGGGTGGACAAGATGCACCATAGACCAAAGATGAATGTCACATGGAACACCACTTCAAGACCCATTAAGCACAACTCCTAGAACCTGTAATAAACATCAGAATATGCATAATATACCCTGCAACGATGAGAGGTAAGAAGAGACAATAAAATGAGCCAAGGATGGACAAATGCATCATGAAATAGATTCTATTGCTCTAAAAATTACATGGTACATCATCAATGGGAAAGGGGAAAGGAAATGCCATTACAGAGCCATGAAAGGAGGCTTAGACTCTGCATTCTACCCTAAGGAAGAAAGAGAGGGGGAAGAAGAGAAAAGATGAACAACCTTTGAATATGCCCCTCCTTTACAATATATAGAAGAATGAGAGAGAAAGAGAGAGGAAAATCAAACTCTTCTCTAACCACCCCTATAAATGCATTGATTTCCACTTGCCACAATGAAGAGCTTTCCTGCAAGACCATTCGCCTCCATCGTTGTCCCTTACTAGACAAGAAAGAGCCCCATTCTTCATCATGGCAGAGGTGAGAGACTTGACAACCTCAAAAATTGTGGGCTAAAAACATTAATGGAGGCAGGTGAGAAGTCGGCACCGAGATCTTTCCAAAATATACTCTCCTGCCCAAATCCAAGTTTCCATTCGAAAGATATGGTTGTCTAAAGATCAAGGTTGTGGGTGCGCAATGTTTAAAAGAGTCTGTCTGTATCAAGTCCACATGGTAGCCTCGCACATCTCGGAGATTTGGTTCCTTCCTTTTTCTCTTGAAATCACACTGGACTAACATGTGGCGGCTTCCGTGGGCTCCTCTTTGTTCCTTCATGTTTTTGCTAAGTCCTTCCCATTGGCGGAGACACTTTGTGCCCGACCGGGACATGTGGAGGCTTCACGCTTGTTTAGAAACTTCCCCCAATTCTTACCTTCAAAGTTGTATGATTGAGACACGTGGAGGTCTCTGAAGGATTTTGGATTTTTCAACATCCAACTTACCTTTTCGAGACTGGGACACGTGGCGAGATAGCGCATGTTTGGGAGCTACCTCTTAAAAGTGCGTCGAAGAGACACGTGGCTCTTTCCCGCAACCTATTCTATTTCTTTGTATTTTAGCTAAGTCCCTTTGTTTGGTGGGGCCATAAGTCTAACCACGGACACGTGGAGGATCAATGCACATTTGAGTCTCACCCTTTATTTTTAACCTTTTGAGTTGATCGGGATATCACGTAGCTCTTTCCGCTAGCCTACCTATGTTTTGAATTTTCATTGACCACCTCTACCTTTTAGGCTTTGGACATGTGGTAAGCATGTGCTCATTTCGGGACTTGCCTCCATATTTTTCTTTTGAAATGGTACTAATGAATCACGTGGAGGCTTCCACTTACTTTTGTACTTAGCCGATTCGAGCTGATCCCTTTTCGGGCTCGGGACACATGGAAGGCTCGCACTCATATGAGTCTCGCTTTGGGTTGTGCCTTTGAATTTATCGTTGATGCAACATGTGGCACCATCCGCTGGCTCTCTATACTTATCCGGTCGAGCGATGCCTTTCTTGGACCCTTTTTGACTCTGTTAGACCCTAGACACGTGGAAGCCTCGCGCTTATTTTGAAAACCGCTCAAGATTTTACCTTTGAAGTAGCGTCGAGTCGACATGTGGCTTCTTCCACCGACACTTTTATACTTAGTCATTTTAGGCCCACTCTGTCCCCCTTTTTGAATTTTTAGCTGTTGATTTTAATCCTCCTCGGACTCCAGGACATGTGGAGTCCCGACACTTGTTTGAGTCTCTCGGCTTTGGCTTTGACCATTGAAGGTGCGTTGTTTGGACACGTGGCAGCTTCGGCCGACATGTGAATTTTCAATTTCCAATTTGGACGTGCTCTATCCCATATTTGGCCTCTTGATCTTGAGTGACAAAACCGCCGCCCCAGGGCGGCGGTCTCGTGACCGCCGCGATCGGGCGGCGGTCTATAACCTTGCCGCCCTCTCGAGCGGCGGTCTGCAGCATTTTCGAGCGTTCTTTTGACACGACTCGCGTGAAATATCACGATTCACCAGCTTTTCCTTGCCGACTTGAGCATGCATTTATGTTTTTGGTCCCCTGGAATAGTGTTTTTCCTTTGTTTATTGTTTAGGAGTTCAGTTTGGTTTTGATTTTTGGGTGATTGAATTCCTATAAATGCATGGTTTGTGCACAAGCAAATGGTCTGAAGTTTGGCTGGATTTTGAAGACTGATCTTTGCTCTCATCTCCTCATTTTAGTATTTTAGCTTGTTATCTTGTTTAGAAGCCATAGTTTCAATTCACTTGCATCTTTAGTTAGATTGCTCAGCTGTTGGTAAGCCACATACCCATCTTGTGCGCGGCGGTCTTTGTCATTTCATCAATCGGTCGAGCTTGCCTTGAAGCTTGCCTCTGAATTTTCTCTTTGCTGTAGATTTAATTTTCATTGTTGCTTAGAGTTCTTAGTTCAGTTCATTATATGCCTGGTTAGCTTTATTCAGCTGTTGGTAAGCCACATATCCAGCTTGTGCAAACAGTGTCGTTATTTTATCGATCCATTGGAGCGAGAATAGCTTAGGAAGCCATTAAAGTTGCAGGTTTTGCTCTTGAATAAGATAATTCTGAGTTGGTCACTTCATGTTGCATGACTCATGAGTAAAATCCCGCTAGGAATCGCATAAGCCAAGCTCTGTACTCTTTTGTCCCTCTCCTACTCGCATTTCGGTCTGCATTGAGTTGTCCTTGTCCCAAAAATCTACTCCTATCGATCTGCTAGCATTACACGCTTTTACGGATCACGTGAACACGAAAAGAAGCGAGGAGATCATGCTTGAGGGGACAAGATCACACACACCATCGGATTCGCCAGCATTACTGCGGAATCCGGGTTTTAACTTTCAAAGTTCTAGTTAGAATCATATCAAATAGAGTAGATAAATTGCTTCATTTGGTAAATTCTATTCTCGATATTGCCGGGGGGAATTTGTGAGGATTGATAGTTTTAGAAACTATGATTCACTCCTCACTTACGAGGTAGGATCGAGAATCTTGCTAGATAAATTAGATGAGCTATTTTATTTATTTAGAATAATTCTACAAATCGCACAGGCAAATAACTACACTCGGTTATCTTGTCTGTTTTAAATTATTGTTTAGTTATTATTCCTAGATACGCTTAAAATAGTTTGCTTTCCTTAAAATTGTTAAAAGATTTCTTAGAAGAATAAAAGTTATATATATGTTTTAGATTTAGTCCACGTAGTTAAAATTTGCTTCATTACAGTTAGATTTACATTTCATTTCGTATGACAATCACGGGACCTCAGGAGCCCAGGGAATATATATTTGAGCCAATCGTGCCTCAACCAAACCTCGTCACAACAATAGTTGACATAGACCAAAAATCGAGAATCAAGTATTCTGAACAACCACAGATTTACAACTGATCAGTTCTCAATTAAGAGGGTTAAACATAGAAGACGACCAAGCACACACGTTTTGGTCGAACCAACCAAACTACAGATTGACCTAGGTAAAGCACTCACATGACTGTAGAAGGGTTTGAAAGAGAACAAACCTTTGGTTGTGATCCTTTGGTCCCCTGCCGGGTGCAGGAGACACTCTCACAGACATAGACACCGGTTTAAGGATCCAAGTTGCGCGAACGCCTGTGAGATATTATGAGAAAATCACAGTTATTGGTCCTAAACATAGAAATGTGAAAGCATACGATTCTTGGATACTAGGGATTAGAACTTGATTTCACGTATGACCATAATAGGACCGCAACAACCAAGAGTCTATGGTTGTGATCCACAGATCCCATAGCCCAACGAGTCCACAAGTCAATCAGATATAGACACTAGCCTACGCACCTTGGTATTTAGATCCTCCACTTCCACCCATCATCATCGAACAATTGTCCTTATTAGATATAGCGGCTATGAAGCTAGAGAAGTGCGGACTAGGCAGGAGAATCGTCAGTAGAGTCAATTATATTCACCATCCACTATATGACCTTATCGGGAGACATACGAAACTATCCCGAGGTCATTTTCCACGTATTCCACAACCCATAGATCGAATCACGCGAGCTCGATATTGATTGGAGCCTTGAGCAGTCATCCTTGCCGATCGATCTATCACCGATCCAAGTTAGAAGGGCCTTCTTTGCCTTAGATTCACAAATTCCACTAGTGCGTGTCGAAGACATTAGATTGCCTAACTAGTTTGTCTGCATCCCACGCATATTCTACCCCCCGAGAGAGGCATTTGTCTCGGCACGACCTCGAGAGGTCGGAGTGCGCGGAAGAGTTACTTGTAGATTCTCACGCTGCACTTTACCTCATTAGCACTTTTCCGGCGTACAAAATTGGTGAACCTGACGTGAAACAAACGAAATTAGTGAAGCTGACGTAAAACTTCCTACTTTCTCGTTCGGAGTCATAATATCACGTTTCCTTTCACAAATCACCTTCGCTCCTTCCCATTATTCTGCGGGTATTCATATACCCCCCGAATATGTCGGGATTCGATGCATATGGCAGACCCCTCTTGGGTCTTGAGGCATACTACGCCCAACAGAATAGGCAATCATCACCCTCGCTCTCAGTATGGGGCGACAACTATTCAACTAATCAGTTGTCAACACAAACCCCAAGAATCAGATATAGTTCATCTTTTCAAACTGAGGAGTTAGATCAACCCCCTCGAACGCAACAAACAGAGCCTTCAGGTTCAAACAATATGACGTTTACCGGAGAATCTGGTTCGTCTCCTCAAATGCTACTTAGACCACAAATTAGTAGGCAATCAGATCCATACCTGGTCTTAGATGATGGACAGTCAATACGTTATCCTAGGAGTGAACAACATTCTCGGGGTATGTACCCACCTATAGGAGGTTTACAAATACAACCCGAGATCTCTTTTCAAGAAAATACCTCTATGCCACTGCATATAGGAAATACTCTCGGAGAAACTTGGCAAGATAGCGATCAGTTTATGACAGGATATCACGTACCTATCTGACACCGGGGTATCTGACAAACGCGCCGCTCGGAAAAAACACGTGACTTCACCAAATGAAGTCATTTCAGCGTTAGTAGAAAAAGTGAGAGGGTTAGAGCTTGCTCAAGCAAGTCAAAATTCTCCGTTCATACAAGCAGGAAGTTCGATCCTCCATACCACCTGGCCAAGTAGATCTCCTCACGGGAGTAGGCACGTTAGGCATGCCGCCTCACTATCCCAACAAAGCGCCAGTGAGGCCCATCATCTCTAACACTATTCCTCCCGGTCTAGTATCGAACAATCCATTCCTTGACAATACCCCGTCATACTTAAACATGTACTCCAAATCACCACAAGGAGATATTTTCTCCTCTCTCCGGCATGTTTTCTCAAGCGCGGGGACCTCCTTATGCCCCCTTAGCGCATCTGCTGCACCGTATCAACAACCTATCCCACCACCACTCCCTCGTGACCACCATCAATGGTGAAAGCTATGCGATAGGGACTTATTCGAGAATATCTAAAGGAACCCTTAGACTTCACCATACGAAGCGTCATGCTTCAAGACCTCTTCTGATTTACCCAAGTTCGAGGGTGAGGGAGATCAAATGCACATATCAAAGCTTACGCTACTGACCATACGAGAATTACTCCCTTGGGATGGGGTTGTTCTAAAATATTTCCCAAAACCTTGGAAGGCATTGCTCTCGTTGGTATTACAGGATACAGAAGCCTCATCCATTCATTTAAACAACTCGTGTCGAGTTCATCAAAGCCTTCGACATGAACAAGCTGTTGAAACGAGGAATCGGGAATTCTTGCACATCAAGCAAGAACACAACGAATCATCGCCCATTTCATCCGAGAGGTGGCGTACGGTTCTTTATTCTTGCAAGTGCTCCAAACATGGATCGAGATGGAACTATGCGATTTATTCCTTCATTCTCTCGTGAGGAGGTGAAGGAAGAAGTCAGAAGTTCCCACTAAGAACTTACGATGAAGTACTTGAGAGCGCTCTTGAATAGACCAAGCGGCGATAGATAGTGGTCGTAAGACATATGGAACAAGCGGGAGGTTAATCACCTCCACTCAAAACACTACTGACTATCACAAATGTCAATCAAGGACCCAAAATCCTTAACAAAAATCGTGGGGTAACAACGGATGGGGTAGCAGACCAGCCCCGAGAGGGTAAATGTTGTTAATACTCCGTCACAAACAAACAACCAACGAAACAACAACTTTACCCGACGATCAATACGGTGGATTTTAACCATCCACAACAACAACAACAACGGTGAAATCCCATACTGAGGGCCAAGCCAAAACTCATTTGGTTATCAAAACCAAAGTCAAAACCAGAAACAACAATTCCAAAACTTTAATCCTAATAGGCAAGTTTGATCAGAATTTTAGGCCTGATACACACCTAACCAACAAAATAGGAATTACAATCCCAATTCTTATTGTGGTTTCCACAAAATTGGGGTCACGATCTAGAACATGTCGTGACTCTGATAAATTTATATGGCGCTTGCGAGGAAGAACAAAGGCAGTTCTTCTGATTTGTTTTTAGCGAGATCCGTCTCATCATCACCAAATACGCTCGCAGGGGCAGTTTCCCCTCAGAATGCTCCCCTCAAGATCTTTAACGATCCGCTCCCAAATCATGATAGCAATAGGCTGAATCCAACTGGAACAAACAAAGGTGCAATGATGGGAAAGCAATGATCATGAAGCCTCGACTTCATTAAATCCATCGGTTGCGCCGGTTAGGAGCTCAGCGAGACCCAAGATAGTCGAGTTTGGTAGAATTAGGCATTTGAACTACCTATCGAAGCTATAACAAGAACACGAGAGTATTTCTCTCAACCGAGCCCAAGTCATCTGCCAGAAACAGATAAGAGTCAGCAAATAGTAGAAAAACCCATAGGTGCCTATGATTTAATTAGTGACCTAACAAAGACCTTCTCACACATTTCATTTTTGGACTTACTAAAGAACTCTCCCCCTCACAGAGCTGCTCTTTTAGAAGCATTAGGTCTAGGCCATCTAATTAACATCACTCCACCTCCTGAAACACAAGTAAATCACGTAGATTTTGATATCCACCCTCCGGGGCAGCCGGACAAGGATGTCGAATTCATATTGAAATAAGTAAAATGCCCACGAGATTTGAGATCACACCGAGGTGATCCGGCCTTACACTTACAAGTATGGGTTTATAATAACTATGTAAAGCGGGCAATGGTTGTGATGGGGGGCGCATGATTAACATAGTCCCTTTCTCTTTCCTCCAAAAACTTGGATATGGGGAAACAAACTGTTCCACTACTCGAAATACATTGAGAGGCTATGATAGCCTTAAAGCCACTTCGATAGGAACTATAATACTGCCGGTCACCTTAGGGCCCAAAACAATCTGGTGAGTTTTATATTATAGATCGGGAAACTAATTATAATATGATACTCGGCTGACCATGGATACACCGAATGAAGGCAATCCCTTCTACATTATTTCAAGAAGTAAGATTCTTGCATCTAGGAAAGGTATTTGTAGCCAAAGGCGATCCAAAACCTTTCGATTTGCACCTAGCTGATTTAAAGAAAAGACCAGGGGTGCACTCAGAATTTGAACTTCCAACAAACCAACTTAATAAACCCACTGACCCAAAACCAGAGGAAAAGTTGGTACCTACGACGGATCTTGAAACTACCAGCATAGCCAAAACAATTCCAACCCCTAAAGATAAAACTAAAGAAACAGTATCATTAGGGACTACTGCGAAAATCGTTGAGTTGATAGAACAAGATTCACCAATGTTCTTACCATTTGATTCAGTAGGCATAGGATTTTCCCTAGGTGTTGGTTCCCTTCCAGCAGAGGACCTCTGTATGGTAGAAGTAGAGTGTGCAAAGCGCAGTGAGATGCTGACATCTATACTCCGGCTAAGTATTGGACTCTCCATTTCGATGGAGCTAAATGCCGTTATGGAGCGGGGGCAGGTATAATTCTTACTTCGCCCGAGGAGAAAGTCCTCCCATTCGCTTTTAAGTTAAACTTTGAATGCACAAACAACGGCGCTGAGTACGAAGCCCTCCTCCTTGGCCTTACCTTAGCCAAAAGAATTGGTATTGATAACATCAGAGTCTTGGGAGACTCACAATTAGTGACAAATCAAGTTTCTGAAGTATATGAAACTAAAGCCGAACATTTGCAACTCTACAAAAATGTTGTATTAGATTTAAGCAAGGCGTTCAACTTCATATCCATTGAAGCAATCCCGCGAGAGAAAAATCTTCTCGCCGATTCAATAGCAACCTCAGCATCACGTTTTACTCCAAGCAATGAGTTAGAAGATACCCAGTTCACGGTGTCCATTCGTGATGAACCATTGATAAAAATAATGACAAATCCTCTTTCAAGCGGAAGTGAATCTACCGTCCTAGACCATGTTGATAGTGATGCGGCTACTTTGGATTACTTAAATGCCTATGCAGCACTACATCTCTCCTATCACATGCTAGATTTATCCTTGATTCCACATTCGTCTTCCTACTTCGGAAATCCCGTAACGGATCTTCCCTCACAAATGGAACCTAGCATATACGCAGTAGAAAATGGGGATGATTTAGATTTACCTCCAGCACCACCTGAGTTCGAAGAGGGTAACGCCTCTTTGATCGAAGAAACAATCGATGTCAACATCGGGACAGAAGATGAACCAAGAATATTGAAACTAGGTTCTTCGTTAACCCCAGAAGAAGTGGAAATACATACTCAGATTCTCAAAAAAGAACATCGAGAAGGTGTTTGCATTTAATTATAAGGAGATGACAGAGTCGCACCCCACATTGCGGTGCACTGACCTCGTCACTAGATCGAGATGCAAAGCCAATTAAACAAAAATCAAGACCCATGAAGCCCAAAGTAGCTCTCATGGTAAAGAGGAGGTAATAAAACTCCTTGGGTAGGATTCATCAAGCCAGTTGACTACTCCCAATGGGTATCGAACATCGTTCCCGTTCTCAAGAAGAATGGAAAGATACGCATCTGCATAGATTTTCGAGATATCAACAAAGCGTGTCCTAAGGACGACTTCCCATTACCATCCATAGATGTTATTGTTGATGCAACAGCTGGTTTTGAACTCTTGTCTCTCATGGATGGATTCTCGGGATACAATCAAATCAGAATATCCGAGCAAGATCAAGCTAAAACCACGTTTATAACTCCTTGGGGAACCTATTGCTATGTTGTTATGCCATTCGGTCTCAAGAACGCCGGTGCTACGTACCAGCGGGCCATGACATACATATTTCACGATCTAATTCATAAAATCATGGAATCTTACGTAGATGACTTATTGGCTAAAGCCAAGAAGCGTTGTGACCATCCCGAAGTACTCCGCGTCATTCTTTCACGTCTAATAGAATACGGAGTCACGCTAAATCTAGAGAAATGCGTCTTTGGTGTAACAGGAGGAAAGCTCTAGGTTACATCATATCGTCACGAGGGATTGATGTTGATCGACCAAAATTGGGTTGTCCTCGAAATGGTCCCACCTTTGAGTGAATGCTGGAATCGAGATCATTTCTCGGAAAGCTGGAGTGCAATCGGAGATTTATCCCGGACTTAAGCTTCGCCGTTCATCAATCAACAATTTACTCAAGAAAGACTATAGCCTTGATTGGGTGAAGATTGCTGATGAAGCTTTTGATGCGTTAAGCGTTTCCTTTTATCACCACCTACGCTAATGCCACCTAAGCTAGATCACCCGTTAATTCTATATTCACGAGCTACGATGTCTCGTTGGCTTTGTATGTTGGCCCAAGAAGGCGATAACAGAGAGAGCGTGTGATTTATTTCATTAGCGAGCGTTGCTCGATTATGAAAACACGCTATACACAGGCGAGCGAGAATGCCTTGCCATAGTCTTTCTTCTACTAAACGCCTAAGACATTATATCTTTGAATCAAGAAAGCGAAGGTCATGGTAAAAACGGACCATTTACGGACTTTTCTCACACTGAGGTCATTATCTAAAAATTTGGACGTTTTATAACCTTAATGGGAGAGTTCGAATTAACATTTGTAAATCGGAAGTCGGTTAAAGGACAAATCATCGCGGATTGGTTGGTAATGACCCATTAGACGGAGGTGATTTAGTAGATTTAGACTTTCAGGATGAATGCGTATACTACATGAAACTCGACCCCGCTATCTCGAGTGTCCTTGGTACTGATATCATTAATTATATCATGGACCATACGTACCGGAGGCGAGTTACACCATGCAAAAAGAAGGCGGTTACGCATAATCGTAGCTAAATATGTCATTATAGAGCGGTGCTCTATCGAAAAGCATTCGATGGAATGCTCTAAGGTGTGTCGACACGAGAAGAGTCGAGAGGATTCTCCATGAATCCCTGATGGTATATGTGGAGGCCACTTCGGTGGCCATGCCACCACTCGAAAAATACATCGAATGGGCTATTTACGGCCCACTCTAGAACATGTGCGATAGAGTTTGCCGCGAGTGTCATAAGTGCAAGAATTCTCCCACGAGATCCACATGCCGGCCACAAGCTCTCTGACAATCGCAACTCCATGGCCCTTTTCTACATGGGGTCTAGACTTAATAGGAAATTCTCTCCCTCATCCCTGAGGCGGCCATAATTTTATAATCACGGCCCTTTGAATATTTTACCAAATGGGTGGAGGCCATGCCTCTTACTCATGCACAGTTACTGTGATTGCAAGTTCATTTTGAACCAAATCATTTGCGAGTACGGTATCCCAAATCATTATCTCCGATAATGGAACTTCTTTAAAAATGAAGAAGTTCATGAACTATCACGATAAATTTAAGATAAGCCATCATACGGCTTCCTTGTATTATCCCCAAGCCAGCGGACGGTGAAGAAACGACAAACAAAAAACTTTGAAAGCCATTCTCCTTAAAAGCGGTGAAAGAAAACAAGCGAGATTGGCATTTGAAGTTATATCCGGCCTTGTGGGCCCACCCGAACCTCAATAAGAACACCAGCGGGAGCAACTCCTTTCTCGCTAGTATTTGGGGCGAAGCGGTTCTCCGGCTTGAGGTCGAAATACCCGTCTCCGCATTTCACTACTGAGGATTACGGATGAAGACGCTTACGAGAGAAGCACGTCTTTCCCAACTAGAAAGCCTAGATGAAACTAGGTTAGATCTTTGAACAATGGCATAGAGCTTATCTTTGACCGAATGTGCGGCGGTATAACAAGAAGGTCTATGAGCGCGATATATACGAAGGTGATCTAGTTCTAAGACTAGGCAGTACGGCCGGATCGACAAGAAGACCGGTGAAGGAAGGAAATTCCGGCCCAAATGGTTGGGCCCATACTGAGTCATGAAGGACTACGGAAATGGTGCTTACCTCTTATGTACGCTAGAAGGTGAGGAATTTGGTGAAACAGTCAATTCCCTGCACCTCAAGCGATTCTACGCATAAGCAACTAGCATTGCTTGTATAATTATCTACATTGCATCTTCATATAGATTTAGATCATTTTGTCCACTTGTTTCTTACATAAATTGTGATCAAGGAATCTATTCTCAAAGCAATTCATTACAAACTCGTGATGTTTTTGGCATAAAGTTCTTTAATCATACCTCTCCATCTTCATGTATCATCGAATCATCTCGGAATCTTTTATCAAATAAAATCAGACATGACAAAGTCCTAACGGTAACCATACCAAGATCTGCAAGTTTGTTCTCGCTTTGATTTCTTCTTAGGATAGGTGTCTTGCCTATGGTCTATTCTAGAAGCTTCATGGTGTCACATCTATCCCATATATACATCTCTTTGGAAATAAGCATATACTGACATTTTACTCAAATAAGCAAGTCAAAAAGTGATTAAACAGAAAATTTTATTTTTACACATTTCCTTGCCCCACCAACCTTCGGTGATGAGCTTGCGTCTCTTACTAGTGACGTAGGGTTGGGAAAGGATGGAAATGCCCTTACTCGCCTATGCCTTGCCCACGGTGATAAACCCACGCTTCTTACTAGTAGCATGGGGCAAAGTGTAGGGGGTCCTCTTGACAAAGCAAACGTTAAAAGGTCATAAACAAACAATTCAAACTTTGAGTCAAAAACGAATGAATCAGATGTTCAAAATCCCAAGAGAGTTAAAATCCTAAAAACCCAGATTTTGTCTACTATGTGGCCATCTACGGGTCTAAGTCTAGATAAACCGCAAAGCAAGTTGCATCCAAAACTATGAAGTCATTCGGGTAGAGTAAGCTTGTAGTTTTCAATTTGGTTCCACCAAAGCTTTGTCTGTCTTTCATCACTATCATTTCACCACATTTCATAACTTGCGCCCTTCTTGGCTCTTGGTGATGAGCCCTCGCATCTTACTAGTTGCGTGGAGTTAGGAGTGGGGCAAGTTAATCTATTCATCATATTGGTTATTTTCATCACTTTGCCAAAACAAACATGAGGTATCCAAATTGCTCACAGAAGCTAAAATTCAAGATCACAATATATCTGATATCATGTATCGGCATCATGAAACACAAAAAAGAAAGCAAACATTTGCATCATCATTTTCCATTGCATACATTCTAGAAAGCATATAAACCATACATCGTAGTATATACTGAGGAAGCTGGAAATAGAAAGGAAAACATGAGTGTAAGCGTTTGATCAAAAGCGAATGCATATATATAAATAATCAATGTTTATATCTGATGCCATCATGCTCTAAGCATGGTCAAAACGCTCAAAGAGCCCGTGATATACAAAGAATATATAATACAAAGTACACGAGGGCCAAGAGGCCTCTCAATCCCTACGCGACCCCTCCGAAGGTGCACGCCCACGCCTAGGACTCCGGCTGCGCCGGCGCTCTGAATGTACGGAAGGCTCGGGGTCCCGAGGGGCAGCCGCGGTCTCACCACGAGAATGGCTCCTCATGAGGCGCTCAGCCATCCTGTAGCCCGCTAACTCTGTGCGGAGGGTCGATACCATCCTAGCCACGTGCCAAATGGGAGCGAAGACATCGGTATGCCTACCGGCTGCTGAGGGCTCCCCGGCATCTACGGATAGCTCCGCGTGGGTCCTATCCATAGGGATCATCAGGGAATCGGTACATACCCTGCGGATCAAATCCCGCCACTCGTCAACAGTCTCTGCAAACAAAGGAGAAAAATGAATTAGAAACCAAGCAAGAGGCTGAAAGATACAAGATAAAAACACAAGGAGAGATGGCAATTAAGACAAATCCTAAATTAAATAAACATTAAAAGGGAGAAGGGTAACTCACTCGGATCCCAGGCATCAGATGGGTGTCATTGGGGCCGGCGCTGCCGCGGATGCATTGCTGCCAGGCGAGGGCTGCTCCGTGGTGGAGAGGCGACATGTCGCCTACTGGTGACTCATCCTCTCCGCCATGGCCCTGAGAGAGTGGCTCCTCTGAAGCTAGAGTGTCCTTCTCTGCGCTCTGCTCAGCCCTCTCTGCCTGCATAATATCCTGAGTGTCATGCCACTCAGGATCGCTGTCCTCGGTCTCCTCCTCTGTCCCTCCCTCCGTGAGCTCCTTAGAGTCAGAATCAATATCTATAGGGTCATCATTGCTGCTTATGGCGGGACCCATGGCAATCTGAAGCAAAGGTGCCGAGGGTGCCGGCTCTCCCTCAGCGCGCGAACTATCCCCCTGGCTGCTGATAGGAATGCGGGAGTGATCGTTGTCGACCACGGCCTCTAGGCCCCCTCAGCCTCGCGGACTGATCATGGCCCTGGCGCCTTTGGGGAAGCATGCCCAAATACGGTAGGCCGAACTGCTGAGGAACCCGGCCGAAAGGATGTACCTCTACTCGCCCCACTCGATCAATGAGCTGCCCTGTGGTGGAGCAGGAGATCAGGGTAAGAGTCTCCTCGCCCCATATGCCGGCCATAAGCCGGTACGGTGTCGCCTCCATGTCTGCAGTAGTGAGGGAGGCAACTGGCTGATGAGGTGCTCTGAGCACCGACATATCTGTCCATCTGGCTGCCCTCACAGCCCCAGGATCTGCTACCTCCACGCCTCTGCCATAAGGGATAAAGCGCTCATACACCCAACTCATAACTAAAGTCGGGTGGCTCAATGACTGTCCCTGTAAATGGACCACCCTGTATAAATCATGGTAGGTGGTCCCCAGAATATCTGCACCCCAGGCGTATATCCGTCTGTGCCCCTCTCTCTGTGATGATGGGGCCCAACGGTATAACAGTATCCCCTCCCTTGTCCCGATCGGTCTCGAGGCGAGGATCCCCATGATGGCTGTCGAAGTACGGGGATAGGCAAAGAAGGAATGGATCGAACTCTCACTCCCTTCTTCGACCCCGTGGAGATAACTGCATCTCCCATATATGTTGCCCACTGTGCAATCTGTGCCCGTGAGCCTGCTGTCTCTAATGTAAGTCTCATGATGATCGGGACTCCCAGAATGCGGTAGACATCCTCGAGTGTAATGGTCCACTCACCACGGACCCCTGGCAGTCGGAAGGTGTTCCGATCTGCATCCCAATAAGAAAATAAGTCACAAAGGATGTGACTCGATGGTGCAACATGGGGCACGCGCGATATACGCAGTATGCCGGCCCTCTGTAGTGTGTCCTCCTCATCCTGTGAAAGGGCATCCAGTACCCCTGAGAGCCAATCACACTCTCTCTCCCTGCTCCATCTAATGTACTCCGCTCTCACTGCATACACCCAAAAACACACAAAACAGAGCAAGTTAATATCTGAACAATACCAAGAAGGTCATAAAAACGTATAGAAGTGCAAGAAAATACAAGTGCAATCTCAAAATTTAAGTTCTTTTGCATTCTGTTCAGAACCGCCGCCCTGAGCAGGGAGGCGGTTTTGTAACCACTTGCCTTAGGGCGGCGGTCGTGTAACTTGCCGCCACTGAGCGGGGCGGCGGTCGTGTAACCGCCGCCCTGGCCAGGGCGGCGGTCGTGGTCCAAAAACCCACGCGGGTTTTAATCCTAAAAAGCCTAAAACTAACAAAAAGTGACCATTTGACCTAAAAATGGAGCCTACCCAGTAGGCGCCCCCTAGGTGGACCTTTTGAACCTAACATTTTCAAAAATAACCCCCCCATTACGACAAATTTAACATTTCAAATTTAAAGGGGGAAAAACGCAAAATTAAAGAAAACCAACCTGTGATCTAGCAGGGCGGTGTTCCGCACGTGGAGGCATGATCACGATCTCACTGGACGTTTTGACTCTACTCACGCAAGAAACCGTCACCGTGGGTCCCAGAGCTCAAAATCAATCAAATCAACTCGCATGTGAAATGAATAGGAAAATGGGCCCACTTTCATATATATAGCACCCTGTTTCGTTTTAAAAGACTTTTCGCAGGTTTGGAGCGCTGATGGAGGTAAGTTCCTATCCCCGCACGAATGGTACGTTCTCATTCCCTATTATTTTAGCGTTTATTTTCCAAGTTTTGTATCTATCTGCACTTGAGTTCTCTTTTCATTTTGCAGGTAGCGGGAATTTCGGATGGCGTCGTTTCAACACACGGACGAGTAAGGTATAGCTTCTAACTCCCCATTTTGGGACTGCCATACTCGGACCCACCGTTTTATGCCTCTTCATGGCTAAAGCGCTTCTCGAGAGAAGCGATATGTACGTACCCAAAATTGTAAGTCTTGTATCTTTGCGGAGCAGTGTAACAAGTTCCCCTGATGATGATCTGAGTCTCCTCGCAAGGTGTTCGGGATCGGAAAAGCCCTCGGAGTATGCGTTAACATCCCGCATGCCCCGCTTAGCCCCCGTGCCCTTTGTTTTCCCCTTTTTCCCTCTTTCCTTGGCCTCTTGATCTTGGTTGGTGGCGGTCTCGTGACCACCGCCCGCCTGATCGGGCGGCGGTCTGCTGCGCCGCCTGCTCGGAGGGCGGGTCTGCATGCGTTTTCCAGAACGTTCTTTTGACGTGACTCGCGTGAAATATCACGATTCACCAGCTTTTCCTTGCCGACTTGAGCATGCATTTATGTTTTTGGTCCCCTGGAATAGTGTTTTTCCTTTGTTTATTGTTTAGGAGTTCAGTTTGGTTTTGATTTTTGGGTGATTGAATTCCTATAAATGCATGGTTTGTGCTCAAAGCAAAATGGTCTGAAGTTTGGCTGGATTTTGAAAGACTGATCTTTGCTCTCATCTCCTCATTTTAGTATTTTAGCTTGTTATCTTGTTTAGAAGCCATAGTTTGATTCACTTTGCATCTTTAGTTAGATTGCTCATTTGTTGGTAAGCCACATACCCATCTTGTGCGGCGGTCTTTGTCATTTCATCAATCGATCTGAAGCTTGCCTCTGAATTTCTCTTTGCTGTAGATTTAATTTTCATTGTTGCTTAGAGTTCTTAGTTCAGTTCATTATATGTTTGGTTAGCTTTATTAAATTTGTTGGTAAGCCACATATCCGGCTTGTGCAAAGCTTGAGTGTCGTTATTTTATCGATCCATTGGAGCAGAATAGCTTAGGAAGCCATTAAAGTTGCAGGTTTTCTCTTGAATAAGATAGTTTACTGAGTTACGGTCGCTTCATGTTGCATGACTCATGCGGTAAAATCCCGCTAGGAATCGCATAAGCCAAGCTCTGTACTCTTGTTTATCCCTCTCCTACTCGCATTTTCGGTCTGCATTACATTTGTCCTTGTCCCAAAATCTACTCCTATCGGTCTTAGCATTACACGCTTTTACGGATCACGTGAACACGAAGAGCGAGGAGATCATTTGAGGGGACAAGATCACACACACCATCGGATTCGCCATTGTTTCTGCGGAATCCAGGTTTTAACTTTCAAAGTTCTAGTTAGAATCATATCAAATAAAGTAGATAAATTGCTTCATTTCAGTAAATTCTATTCTCGATATTGCCAGGGAAGCTGTGAGGATTGATAGTTTCTGAGAAACTATGATTCACTCCTCACTTCTGAGGTAGGATCGAGAATCTTGCAGATAAATTAGGCGAGCTATTTTATTTATTTAGAATAATTCTACAAATCGCACAGGCAAATAACTACACTCGGTTATCTTGTCTGTTTTAAATTATTGTTTGGTTATTATTCCTAGATACGCTTAAAATAGTTTGCTTTCCTTAAAATTGTTAAAAGATTTCTTAGAAGAATAAAAGTTATATATATGTTAGATTTAGTCCACGTAGTTAAAATTTGCTTCATTACAGTTAGATTTACATTTCGTTTCGTATGACAATCACGGGACCTCAGGAGCCCAGGGAATATATATTTGAGCCAATCGTGCCTCAACCAAACCTCGTCACAGCAATAGTTGACATAGACCAAAATCTCAGAATACAAGTATTCCGAACAACCACAGATTTACAACTGATCAGTTCTCAATTAAGAGGGTTAAACATAGAAGACGACCAAGCACACACGTTTTGGTCGAACCAACCAAACTACAGATTACCCTAGGTAAAGCACTCACATGACTGTAGAAGGGTTCGAAAGAGAACAAACCTTTGGTTGTGATCCTTTGGTCCCACAACCGGGTGCAGGAGACACTCTCACAGACATAGACACCGGTTTAAGGATCCAAGTTGCGTGAACGCCTGTGAGATATTATGAGAAAATCACACAGTTATTGGTCCTAAACATAGAAGCTGAGAAAGCATACGATTACTGGATACTAGGGATTAGAACTTGATTTCGCGTATGACCATAACAGGACCACAACAACCAAGAGTCTATGGTTGTGATCCACAGATCCCACAGCCCAACGAGTCCACAAGTCAATCAGATATAGACACTACCCTACGCACCTTGGTATTTAGATCCACTCCACTTCCACCCATCATCATCGAACAATTGTCCTTATTAGATATAGCGGCTAACGAAGCTAGAGAATTCTGGACTAGGCCAGAGAATCGTCCGTAGAGTCAATTATATTCACCATCCACTATATGACCTTATCAGGAGACATACACGAAACTATCCCAGGTCATTTTCCACGTATTCCACAACCCATAGATCGAATCACGCCAGAGCTCGATATTGATTGGAGCCTTCGAGCAGTCATCCTTGCCGATCGATCTATCACACCAGTCCAAGTTAGAAGGGCCTTCTTTGCCTTAGATTCACAAATTCCACTAGTGCGTGTCGAAGACATTAGACTGCCTAACTAGTTTGTCTGCATCCCACGCATATTCTACCCCCACCGGCTGTCTCGGCACGACCTCGAGAGGTCGGAGTGCAGCGGAAGAGTTACTTGTAGATTTAGTTTGGAGTTGTTTGATCCTTCACTTGCTCCTCCGTTGTATAGTCTCGCTATTACCTAATTGTTGGATTTGAATGTGAGTTCTCAAGACAGAGCCATTAGGGTTGTGGGGTTAACCAATTTTACCTTCATCGAAAATTGGAATATACCATTCATTAAAATATAGTTTAATGTTTAGGATTTCATATATATTTGTATTATTTAGAGTGACACATTAGGGTTGTGTTAAAACAAGAGTGAAATCCTAAACACTAATGTGATTCATGATACTATAAAACAAATGTGGGACCAAACAAACCAATGCACAATATAACACCCCAAAACATACATGCAATACCTTTAACACTCATACAATGCCATAAATAATAATTTTAGGAAAAATTAAACACTAACATGATTCAAGAATCCTAAATAACACAAATTTTTATTATTTTCTAACTTTTTTATGAAATCCACATGAATGGAGGTATTATGTATAAATGTTAGCATTGATTCTACTTGTTATCTCTTTTGTTAATCTATGATGAAATTTTAAATATCAATATGAATTTCATTTTAAGTGTAAAAAGTGAAACCCCAAACACCACAAGTAGGATGATCTAAGGAAATAAACACCAATGTGACAATAAAAATATGACACCTAATGGTGAAAGATTATTAGGTTGAAATTTAATACTTAATTAAAATAATTAATGAGAACTTCAGCTTACGATGTTATATTTGTAAACATAAACAACGAGCGGAAGCTTTGATAAATTATATTAATATCAAATCAACCAAAGATACAATGGAGTGCTGCAATTCTTATAGGAATTGTACATAAAGATGAATACAAATATAATTGTTACAACAACTTCCAAAATACATTCAGAAGCAATAACCAACTAAATACAAACAAATATAGTTGCAGCAATAATGCAACAAATAAACAATACAACAGGTTATAAATAAATATAACCAAATAACAATAAATAAATAATCTAACTATGCAATGCATAATTAATTAAAATAATAATGTATTTATCCTAACATTCCCCCTTAATTTTGCATTGTCTCAAGGGATGAGGAGAGGAACTCTTTGAACAATTCAAATTTTTCACGTGCAAGTGACTTTGTTAAGATATGTTCGGGTTGTTCACCTATTAGAAAAATTGAAGTTGTATATTGTGCTTCAACACATGCTCGCGTATGAAATGAACTTGTACCTTAATGTGTTTTGTTCTTTCATGAAAAATTGGATTGTGAACAAGTTTGAGAACACCTTCATTGTCAACATACATGGTGGTTAGTTTGTCTTGTGGTATTCCAAGTCCTTCTCGTATGTGACGTAGTTAAATAACTTCACGAGATAGTTTCTCCTACATAACAATACTAAAGCCATGTGGAAGAACAAGAAATAAAGTGTTGTTTCTTGATTCCACTTGATATTGGTCGGATGCCATAAAGAATACAAATCATTAAGTGGATTTTTTGTCATCAATATTTCTGCATGATCGAATCGAATATCCCGACAACAAGAAGTTATCGTTCTTCTTGTATTCTAGACCAAGATCCACCGATCCTTTGAGATACCTCAAGATGCACCTTTCTAATTTCCAATGACAAAATTTGGGTTCCTATATGAGCCATGATAGATAAATTACTGCAAAGCCGATATCCGGTCTAGTGGAGGTCAAGTAAATGAGACTCCTAATAAAGCTGGCGATAGAGAGTGGCATTTACTTCAAGAGATGAATCTGAATGAGATAAGCTGTATGTCTGTTCTCCATAGGTGTAGCAATCAAAGTGTGTAATCCATTATCCTAATTTTCTTGAGCATTTTCTTAGTATATTTCATCTGAGAAACAAATATGTGATTCTCTTTTTGCCATACTTCCAATCCAAGACAATAGTGCATTATCTCGAGATCTGTCATGTCAAATGATCGATTAAGATCTTTCTTTGTTACATCGATCATCCTCTTTGAAATGTCGGTGAGGACTATATCATCTACATAGATAATGAAAATCACAATCTCCCCTTTCTTTTGAGGTAGAGATTAGGGTCATATGGATTTATAAAAAATCCATGTTGTATGAGGTGCTCATCAATTTTTATGTACCATGTACCGGGTGTTTGTTTGAGGCCATAGAGATTTCTTGAGTCTGCATACGTTTTCTTCTTGACCAGAACTACATATCCATCGGGTTGAGTCATATAGACTTATTCTTGTAAATATCCATTTAGAAAGGCACTCTTAATGTCCATCGATGGAATTTCCAAGCAAGCTATGCAGCTAGAGCAAAGATCATCCACGATCGTCTTGATCTTAGCTATGGGAGAAAGTGTCTCCTCATAGTCAATGCCTTATTTTTATGCATACCCCTTTGCTACTAGTCTCACTTTATACTTGTCCATTGTCCCATCTACTTTGTACTTCATTTTGAATATCCATCTGCATCTAATGGGTTTCTTCCTGGTTGAAGATGTGAGATACCACGTGTTATTTTTCATTAGTGGTGATATTTAGAGTCAATGGGATCTTTCCAAGATTTTGGTGTAGGGATTCCTAGATTATAGAGGGCTCATCGGACTTCGATAACTCTACTCATCAAAGAAAAGTTAAATTCTTCTCTTACTTTACTACGAGTCTGTGGTCCAAGGGTGGATGTATTGATGGATCATCCATTCTTACATCTCGTAATGTGCTAGTACACCACTTGGGTATACATTAAACTGTTCCCATGGGTTATGGTTCTATCTGATCAACACCATCATCCCCATGATCACTTTCATCATCTGTGGGAACATCAGTTTTAGTTTTTACAACTACTAAAGAATCTACATCACGTGATTCTAGAGGAGGAGCCTCTGCTTCCTTCTTCTCAAAGAACTCAACATCTCTTGGTGTAGAATTTCATGGTCTTTGGATCCATCAATATGTACCCAATATTTTCTTCACTTTTGTACCCAATGAAGATGAGTTTATGTGACTTTATGTCCAATTTATTTCTAATGCCTTGCGGTCATGTGCATACTTGCTTTGCACTTGAATAATCTAAGGTGTGTAATAGATGGTTTTGCTTTGACCATGATTCTTGTGGTGTTACTTCATCAAGAGAAAATGTGGGCACTCGGTTCAACAAATACGGTGTTGTCTTTGTTGCTTCTACGAGAATGTCTTTGTAAGTCTATAATCATCGATCATGCATCGCACCATTTCCATGATAGTATGATTTCTTCTCTCAACAACACCATTCTACTACAATATGTGTAGAGGTATTTGTCAATGAATCCCATGAGTTTGTAGGTAGTCTTTGAAATCATTATTGGTGAATTCCCCCTTGATCTAAGTGGAGAGTTATGATGTGATGACCATTTTCATTCTCAACAACTACTTTGAACTTCTTGAAGGTTTCAAAAGCTTCACTTTTCTTACAAAGACAAAAAATCCACATTTTTCTTGAATATTCATCAACACATAGCATGAAGTACTGAAATCCATAATGACTTGGTTGCATTGGACCACAAATATTGGTATGAACTAGATCAAGCTTACCATGAGCTTGATATGTACTCTTTTAGAATGAATCTATGTGGTATTTCCCTGCTTAGGAAGTGAGGACACTTGTTTGTATCCTTTTGAAGAGATGGTAGCCCATGTACCATATTACACTTGGTGAAGTGTCTCAAGATACTTGAAACTAACATGACCAAGTCTCCGATGCCACAACCAGTGTCGTTGAGGTAGAATTCTTAGCCACAAGTGTCTGATCATATTTGTGGAAAAAATCAAGCTGGAACATACATCCCACATTGGAGGATTTTGTAAATATTTTTGAGCCTCATGATTTGTCTCGAATCAAACACATTTTCTTGTCGGAATGACTATCAAAGTCAATTTTTAAGTTGTGATCTAGGATTTGACTGATTGAAAGAAGATTCTTTGTCAACCTAGGGACATATAAGACATTTGATAGTCTACAATTGTGTGAACCAAGGGGTAGAGAAATGTTCCCAATCCCCTAAACTATATATGAAGAATCATCACCCAACAAAACATGGTTTTCAAAGGCGTGTCCCTCATTGAGGTAAACTAGTCTCTGTGGCTAGTCATGTGTCGAGTGGCTCCCAAATCAACATACCAGACATCACTAGATGACATGGATGGTTCACTTGATCAAGAAGTGTACAAGAAGTCTTCATTATTTGAATGTTCTTCTTGCTCAACAATATTTCCTTGTTGATGGGGTCTTCTTTTCCAGTTCCCCTTTTTCTTCCCTTGATTGTAGTTTGTATGTCCCTTGTGAGATTTCTGGTGTTGAGGTCCAAAGTTGCTTGATGAACCTTTCTTGTAAGTATTATACCAACAATATTTAAGTCATGTCCTCTTTTGTAGATTTGACATTGCTTTTTACGTTGTTTGTCCCTTGATGAACCTAATTTAAGGGGAATCTCGTCTCGAAACCAAACATTCACCCAAGAAGCTATAGATTCATTAGACTTCCACACAATTTAAGTTGTTGAAGATGGGCTTGCATAATTTCACTCAATGATAAACAAGGCTCACTAATGGCACAAATGGTTGAAATAAAAATGGCAAAAGATACACGATTTACAAACTAGCAAATTATGTTTATTATGCTAAGAGGTGGTTGTATTGACCTCAATATGATATTGGTCCTTTGGACCTTATTATTATTTTATTTTTTAATATATTTAATTATTTATAGGTGGGGCATGTTAATGCCTCATATTATAACTATAGTATTGTGTGACCATATAAACAAATCATTAAAATTTTCAAAGGAATTTGGTGCAAGTGTAAGATGACACAAGTTTTTCTATGTTCATTTCATGTGAGGATGAAAAGTAATTATATATGTAGATGTTTGGGATATGGCTATAATTGAATTAGATCACTTGAAGACAAATTTTTGTTGTTGGATAGTTGTTGAAATCTGTGTGTGCACCGTGTACGAAATAAGCCATAGTTTAGTATCTATTATTGTTTATTAAATGAATATTTCCTTTATGTAATATTCTTGTTGTGGAATTCTTAATGTGCCATAGTTTAAGGAATCCTTTCATTAGTACCCATAACCATAACACTATCACTTATCTCACATAAACCTATATCGAGAGTCTATTTATTTCTTCTTTGATTTTTTTCATTAATGCGTTATTACCAATGTTGGCATAGATAAATGGTTTATAAATAATAAAATTTCCTCATGAACCAAAGGATTAAATACAACATGTTGTAAGATTCTTTTTTTCTAATAGTAAGATAAACTACTTTGTTTTACCTTGAATATTATCTCCTTCATGTTATGTACATCCATCTCGGGATTATAATCCCCCAAATATATCCTTGTTATCGCAAAATCAGTTGTATAAGTCTCATGTTCACTCTTATCCAATATGTGTTTGAAAAATTCAGTAAATTATTGGCCTTAGGTATCGGTAACTAGGAAGGAAAGTTGTTTTATCTTACTTGGAAGGAGGATAAATACAAAGAAGTGCATCCACACCATCACAATTAGGAAATTAAACCTTTGATTGAGTTTTCATCTTCTTACTTTCAATCTTGTGTTGGACCTAAGAGAATGAAGTGTTTAAAATATATCTTAAGGACGTTCTTGAAGAATCCATTCCAAGTGCCGGATGAGGAAGAGAAGATTTTTATGTGGAGACAACTACAATAGTTATAGGAGGAGAAGGGGATGATCTTCTTATATTCAACTTAGGTGCTGGAAGCAATTTCTTTCGCTAAATCCTTAAATTTCTACTTAAGCAACTTATTCCTCTTCTTCTTCATCCTCTTCACTTTCCTCTTCTTTTTCTTCTTAATCTTCAAGTTCTTTTCACATTCTTATTTTTCTTCTTCTTGTTGTTCAACCTCTTCCTCATTTTCTTCCTCTTTATGTGTATCATGTTTGTTATCACTTTCATTATCTGAATCTTCTCCAAGGTTAGTGCAAATACCTTAATACCAAATTCTCACTGATTGTAGGAAGGATTTTTCTAAGGAGAGACCACCTGTTGAGGAGCCTTGAATTTAAAATTTCTTAGTGAGCCATTTCATGGTTCTTGAGACAACAAGAGTTGTAAGATTAATAAGATTATATTTCTCCTTTTGTGACAAATAAATGGTAGGAAGAGGAGAATATTAGATAGAATTAAAAAATTAATATTAAAGTGATTCAAAATTATCTTCAATTATGTCTTATAGCACTTTATATAGTTTGAAATCTTGAATATAATGGAGAGTCATCCACCCATACATCCTTTTCATTAATGTAAATTCATCATTGCAATCTTCCCAATAATATGCATATGGAAAGGAGAAATAAATCTCTAAAATTTGTTTACATCAATCCCTAACTTTCATGTATAATTACCTATAGATATTGGGACTCGAAATTGAGATAATTTATCATCCATAAAAGTTCTATGGATAATATCTAACTACTTGTAGAGCTCAATGAGAACAATCTTATCACTATAATAAATAGGGAGCTTTTATGGATTTCATTCAAATACTACTTATGTGATGTATAAAAACATTTGAAATTGGATAAACATGTTCATATAGACTTCTATCACTTGTTTGCATTCCTCAAAGGTTTTGTTAGAAAAACATCCATTAAGAAATATGAATAGCAACATAGTGATGGAATCATTAACCCTCTTATAATGGCTCTTACTACTATTGAAGGTTAATTGGTTATAAAAAAACTAGATTAAGATATATTTTTGTCACCTTGAATTTATAAAAGAATCAAAAAAATTACCCACTAATTGTAAAAATTAGGTAGGAAGTCATGTGAAAGAATTTGGTTCGGTGGACCTAAATCAGTTGTTGAATTAGATTATTAGAAATTCTCTCTCCATGATTTAAAATTTTCTTATCTTCAAAAAATCAGATTGATGAAAATTCACATCCAATCAAAAAAATTCCTTGGTTAAAGGTAGGCCCATCTCTCTTCTAGACAAGTTATGACATCAATTAATTCTTGATGATGTCACTTCTACACAAGGTATTTGGTATTTTGAACTTCCTTTCTTCTTTATCTTTAGCCAAGACATTGCGATCATTGTGTGATACTTATTTGTAGTGAAATAAAACTAAGTTTGAGCTTAAGGTAGATTCAAGAGTCGTAATATTCAAAAGTGGGGATAATAAGGTTTAGGTTGATATGGTGTACATCCAATTAGGTAATTAACTAGTCTTGGGTATCTCTTAATTCCTTATAAGGATCAAAGCATGCGGCACAACCTAAGATGTTGTCAATCCATTTCACTGAAGTAGGAAAACCTCAAAAATGAGCTATGTAAATGCTAATAATCATTTGGGATAATGGGTTTGGGTTTTGGCTCTCATTCTTATCTAGAATTGTCAAATCCATGTGTTTGACATCATTGTCACAAATTTATGGAAAAAAAGTTTCTAAGGAATAATTTGGTTCCTATCCTACATATTGAAACTTAATTTTGGTTGGATTGAAAACACTTATAGGGATATAATGAATGTTCTTCATATGAATATCCAGACATAAAATTAGGAAGATGGCACCACAAAAAACCTTTTGTGAAATAAGAGTAAACTATGATGAAACAAATTCTTGGTTGAATGAGGAAGGAGGAACCTTATAAATGGTCCAAATGCACTTGATTTTTGTAAAATGTTAGAAATATGAAAAATATATAATAATAAAATGGTTAAGGAGTGAAGTGACAACGACAGGTAGAGCTCAAACCGAGAAAATGCAATGGTGTGAAATGGACGGGAATGAGTGAGAAGTTCTATTTATAAGTCCATATTGAATGTCCTAACTTTCCATTAAATCAACGAATCAACAATTAGGAAGAAAAAAATAACTATTCAAAGGAGTGTCATTCAAGTCTAACTTTTATGACTAAATGGCTTTAAAGCGGAAGAAATATGTTTGCAACACCCTAGATGAACTTAAGAACTCTTCCAGGGGTGAAATCTATGACCAAAATTTTCAATGGTTGGGGAATGTGGGTTATCAAGGAAAAAAATGAACCATATAATTATTCCAAATGTACCACTAGCTCGGACTTTTCGATTGCATGTGTTGTTCCTAAGGATCAGCTTAAATTGGCAAATCAGAAAACACAAGGAAGAACAAAATTGTTCCCTTAATTCTGTGAAACTCTACCTTGTGTTATTTTTATACTAGGGATTCAAATAAAGCATGAATGCATAAAACACTCGAGAACCATGGATTTGTTTGAACAGTTATCTAATTAATCAGTTTTCTTGATTTGAATGAAGAATTCGATCAAGGTGGGTAATCGAGAACAAGTAGAACAAGGGAACAATTCCAAATTTTATTCAAACATATTATTTTCCTGTTTTCATCCCAAATATGATCCAAAATGAATAACTCTTATGAAAGAGAGACTCGTGAAGGAGGGAAGAATGACCCAACAAGAAATGTTTGTCCATGTCTTCAAAATTTTTGAAATGTCCACCGATCCATGAAAACAAGTTCGAAGTGGACTTGGTAAAGTCCCAAAAAAATCTTAATTAAAAAAATTTGTAAGGGAGGAAAAAATGAAATAAATAAGGCCTTAAGAGGATGAAAAGTGGATATAAGAACAAGATAACGATAAGAGGGATACAAAGGTCCAAATTTTTTTAGAACATTAAGAAAAATAAGGCCATATAGGATTAAAATAAAGCTCAGGAAGAAAATTAAATGTAATAGGAGTAAAAATAACAAAAATAAAATGACTCATAGGATAAAATAAAGGTCGTAGAAGAACCAATTGTGTATGAGAAGGCCACCAGGAATCCAATGAAGAAAAGGAACATGAATTTAGAGTTGAAGAATATTACAAGATAGAGAAGGGACATAAAAGTATTAAAGTAGCCATGGGGTGATAGTAGATATCGATATATTTATGAAATATCATATTGTGTGGGTCTAGTATGTAACTTGGACAAAAAAATCATAAACATTCTAGTAAAAAGAGGGCAATTAAAACAAATATCTCTTCCAGAGGTAGAATTTTACATGAGTGCACATGACAATATTTTAAACATAAATAAATGTACTCACCTAAAATAGATTTTGGTGGGTGATCTCCTTGTAAAAAAATGCCCATAGTGAGTGGATGATGAGGTGTGTGGCCCTAGAAGAGGTGAGGGAAAAATTCATTTCAAATATATAAAACGTAAGGCTGCAGTATGATCATGATAAAACTCAACATATATCATGAAAACTATAAGAATTGGTGGCCAATTTTCTATGATGAAACTATGGAAAACTATAGGTATTCTCGATTGAAGACTCTAAAACTGATAATTTAAAGACAATAACCGATATAGAAGAAAGTGTCTAAATTAAGTATAGTGATGAATGAAGTGACCATAGATTATGTGATATCTACACATTGGTAATAAATTATTGAACATAAAAATGAACTTGATTCCATTGAAGAATTATGATTTAAGTTACATATACAATAATAAATCATGAAAGATATATTCATTCACACACACACAGAGACACACACACACACACATCCATCCATCCATCCATACATACATACATACATAGACACACACACACACACAAGAATTTGGGGTTGTCACAATTTGGAATTAAATATAGAAAGAGAAAGGTGTTAGAGCATAGATGCTCCATGATATGGTTGAGAATGGATTCATGCAAATAACATAAATTAAAGTATTAGTACAAGCAAAAACATTATTCGGAAGTGAATATCACACAATTACATCAATCGAATTTCATATGAACTTATAAAACTATCAATATAGACTACACATCTGGTCTAGATACAATATAAATATTCCACATAAATAATGGATTTGAAGGAGTTAGATACATAGATAAAAACTCCATTTTTAAATTTCATGTGAAATTAATGATTTAGACAAACTAGGAAAGTAGAAACTTGTATCATAAATTCACTCTAGTATTAACATTCTTAAAATAAATTTTATTGGAAGGTCACACAACAAAAATGGATTTGGATTATGTTTGTTTTCAAAATTATAATTTTATGTTCTCAATAATGTATTACTATTTTTTATTATGTATAAACAAATAAGAAGAGTTAGAAGATTAACTATTATGTTTGTGATCCCCAACCTTGTTATCATAGAATGATATGAATTTGAGTAAACAACCCTACTTCAATTTTATTTTCTTTACTATGCAAGAGTGTTAACATGTAATGTTTTTAATTGACATCTACGTACATCATCTCTAGATCTAAATAAAATAATATTACTAAACTAAGAAGTATATGAACATAATGAAAATATTTTGATCACTATTTTTAATTAGCAATAACTATAACGTATCAAACCAAGGAGAATAACCTAGGGGCTAGATTACCCTATATAGGATACAAAAGTTATTTATTATTTTTCTATGTGTAAGAAACACAATTATAATGATGATTCCAAATCTATACAAAAGATATCCATTCACATTATACTTCATTCACAATATGCGATATGAATTAAATTATTCTTCATATTATCTTGCAATATTTTTGCATGATGAAATCATCCCATTATTAGCTTCCCAACAATCCATAAGTGTAAGAAGAAGTAAATAATGTTGTTAAGTGCCTAGGAAAAAAATAATGATCATGAGTAAAACTCGAAAGACACATATATTAAACATTTCCTTTTGGTATTCAATCCATGGCATCTTTCATGCCACCAAGTTCTTCCCACATCACACATTACTAAGAACTAACACGTAATGTGTGACTTTTGAAATAATTGCTCAATTACAATACAAATTTCTTTATATTGTATGCATTTGGGTAGATTTGATAGAAATGGATTTGAGACATTAAATGTTTCTATATTTTCATAAGATTAAGACACATAACCTTATCTACTACTTTATCATAGAAATAATCAATAATCATGATTTGATTCTATATAGTTATATGTGGAAACTTTATAATATATGAGAGTTTCATATGATCATTATGATATTTGCACATGACACAATTCCATGTTCTTTTAGATGAAATGTTTTTAAACCGTGAGAGTTGGTCTCAATTTATAGTACATTAATTATTTTATATTAATATGAAAATAATTGGAGAACAATTTCTATTTTATTAGATAGGGTAAAAACAGGGATCGGCTCCTAGAGGCTAGTACAAGAAAGATAACATCGTGAAAGCTCACAGACAGAAACAAAAAGAGGAACATGACAAAAAAGGGTTAAACAAGCTTAACCCCAAGACAACAAGGTCCAAAACCCAACTAAGCGAGAGAAACATAAACTACATAACTAAACCAAAAACAAAGACAGTTCGCCAAAAAACCTCCTAAAGTTTAGGAGCAACACCATTAATTTTTATTTTTATTCTTGGAGGGTTTGGCCTCCATGGTCTTAGTCTCCTTGTTGTGCTCGAGTTATAGCTTCTTCTGAGGTGGCTCCTCCTCTTCATCTCCCATAGCATCCTCCTCTGTCTCGTCCTCATCCTCCTCTTCTTCATCAGAGCTGGTGACCTTGGAATATTTTATTTTCCTCTGCTCCTCTTCAACCGCTTCCAAATGAACCTCATATCCCGAACAAGTTTATCCAGACCATTTATTTCCCCCTAATATTATTTTGGGCCATGCATATTTTTTTGGTGGCTTCGATGTTGTCAATCATACCATTCCTAACCACCGAATT
Organism: Taxus wallichiana var. yunnanensis; assembly: GCA_018340775.1. Lineage (NCBI taxonomy): Eukaryota > Viridiplantae > Streptophyta > Pinopsida > Cupressales > Taxaceae > Taxus > Taxus wallichiana. Next base: position 605,849,374 of record CM031241.1, on the reverse strand, counting down.
TGCCTCCTCCATGACCTAAACCATAGTCTCCAAGTACTACACTTTTTTCTTCAAGTCCTCGTGGCTTTGCTTAGCTTCCGAGATCATTTTTCCTTTACCTTTTGAGGACCCAACTTCCTGACTCTCCGATCCCACCACATTCTTCCCCTCCTCACCTTTGTTATGGCCCAATTTTCTTGACGCATCTTAGTAAGACATTCAACCAGAGTGATATCCTCCTCCTCCTTGGTTTGGGGCATGGGTTTATCCGGCATAGGTTTACCATTTTGAAACAAAAGGAGAATGAGCCCCTCATGAATAGGGGTATCCACCTTAACCCTTGAAAATATTTCACAGAGGTAGTCAAAGACATGAACAAAAAGAAAGGGATACTTAACATTTTCTTGTGCCTGAACATATTTAGGAGAGATAAGTGATGAGTGTAAATCTTACAATACTTTCCTTCCAAAGTTAAATACTTCATAATGTGAAGGAAAACCTCCCTCCACACACCAAGGATGTAGGACCAATAAATGCCATCAATGAAGTAATGCACCTTTTCCTTGCCAATGAAAAAGGTGTTAATTTCATGCTCACGTCTATTCTTGTCCTTAAAATTTTTTAGGCCATCCATATCCATACTAGTAATCTAGGAAATGGCTTCCTTCGAGGTCTCAATTTCCATACCCCTGACCACTTCCTTACCATCCTTCCATGCCAAGCCAAACTCCTTAGTTAACGAGGATCATGCCCTGCTGACTTTATGATATAATTTCTGAATCCCCCAACCCAGAGCATGTGCCACATAGAAGGGTTGTCCACAATATTGCCATGGCTAGATGGTTCCACCCTGACTCTGTCTCCTCCCATGGTCACCAAAATATTTTCTAGAATCCCAACCAAATAGTTTTTACAAATTTTGGTGTGAAAATGACCTTTCCAAAGTGAAATAGAGCCAAACATGAGCTTTTTTTTTTAAATGGGCTAATTTATCTTGCTTGCGTGGATGGTAGTGAAATTATTAATATTTTCATGGTGTGTAATATCATCAATTGGCATGGGGATGACATCACCTTTATGCCAAACTTTGAAATAATTATAATGTACCCCCTCATTAACGATCCTATCTTCACAAGTTTTACCTAAGGTGCAGGCTGTATGTTTGATGATGAAAGAATCAAAACTGTAAGATGATCCTTTATATAAAAAATAATGTTAATCAAAGCCCAATTGTGGTAATTATCCTTTTTAATGGAATTGGTAATGAGAATAGAGAGTCCCCTCTATTGAAATATTTTTATACCTCTTTCAAGTAGCTAGGCTAAAACCCCATAGAAGTGCGTGAGCCTCCGCCACATCATTTCTTTGAATACCCAATGGCCCAACATAGGCGAGGATCCAGTCTCCTTTATGATCTCTAATAATGACACCTTACCCTGCTATGCTAGGATTTCCTTTCAAATCCCCATATAAATTGAGTTTGACCCTGCCTCTTTCCAATTTGGAAAAATTTATATGAATAGAAGGAAAGGACGCTTGAGGAGGACTATGAGAAATTTTTTGATTGCTTCCTCTTCCTTGCTAGAACAAGCCTTTTTAATCTTACCTTTGAAAAGTTTGGAATTTTCTTTAATAAAGGAAATCAAACAAGCACTGGCCTTTCTAATGTTAGCTTTCTGATTTTTGAAGATGAGGGCATTCCTTTCCTTCCATAAGTACCAAAAGAAATGGGGAAGGGCCATCTTCCAAGAAGCAATAAGAAAGGGAAACTTGAAAGGGCATTCCCATTGCAAACAACAATCCTCAATGGAATTAGGAAGAATCCACTGCACTTGGAACAAATCCATCACCTTAGTTAAGACCACTTGAGAGAAGGGGCATGAGATGAAAAGGTGGTTGAAACTTTCCTCCTCTCTATTTACAAAGGACACACCTATTAGGTAAAATCATTCCCGTTTCCTCAAGTTATCAAAAGTGAGGATTTTGGTTTGAGCTGCCAACTAGAAGAAAATGGTGACTTTAGGTATAAAATATTTCACCCAAATTTTAACCCAATAGTCCTTTTGGATAGAATCCTTGAAATTAAGTTAGTAGACGAGATCGAGACGAGAAGAATTTCGGAATCCTCTTCCTTCAAAAAAATAGAGTCTTCATGGTGTCGAAACCTCGGGTTATAGAAACTTCGTAATTTAAGGTTGAGAGTAGAAAAGAAGAGCCTATCCCGATGAAATTAGGGCGTGGATTAAAATTCTCCCAAATGATAGCATCATTAGAAAAAATTCAATAGTATTTAACCCACACTTTGCACCTGTCTTCAAAAACTTGTGCCACAGATCTCCAAGGCTATTCCTTTGCAAGTGGTTTCTCGGATAACTAGAAATACCTACAAAATGAATCCTATTTCCTTTCCCAATATTCCATTTAATACCCCCCTTAGAATCTCCCTAGAAGAAAGAAAAATTTTCCACAAAAAGAGGCACTGAGGGAGATTGTCTTGCCAGAAAAAAATTCTATATTACGCCAACATTCCCTAAATATTTCCTTTTGATGATGTTATTCCATAAACCATCTTTTTTATCTCTCTCCATCCTTATTTTTCCACATAGGCTTTATTCATGTATCTCATACTATTCAAGCCTAGACCTCCACATTTCTTAGGTCTTGTAGCTTTGTCCTGGCCACAAGAGAGAATTTGAACTTCTCCTCCAGACCTAGCCCACATGAACCTTTTTCTCGTATTTTTCTAGTGCCTCCATGATCTTAAGCTGGTAACCAAAAGATACATAACATAAATAAGGGATGCCTTGGAGAGAACTTTGGAGCAATTGAAATTTTCCAGCTTGAGTAAGGAGGATACCCTTCCACGTAGCCATTTTCCTATTTATTATCTCCAACAAATTATTCCATATTGAAAGATCTGACTTCTTATGAATGAGAGGCATTCCCATGCAATTATCCAAGAAATTTTTAATCTTACAACCAAGGATATGGGAAAGTCTCACTTGAAATCGCCTATCCACATTAATGAAAAAAATAGCACTTTTTTGGAAATTGAAAATTTGACCGAGACATTCTAATATTCATTCAGTAACACTCTTGAAAATAGAGGCTTCTTGAATAGAAAATTTTCCGATGAGAATTTTTTCATCCAAAAATTAATCGAGCAGAGATGGGAGGGAGACCATTAGAAATTTTGAGACCCTACAAAAGCTTATGGGATACAACCTGATTACATAGTCTACTTAAAGACTATGCCAAAATAATATAAATGAAAGGGGAGAGGGGTAACCTTGTCTAAGCCCCTTCTAGCTCGAAATAAACCTTCAAGTTTTCCATTAACAATGAAAAGAAAGCGACAGTAGAAATAGAGACCATAATCATGTTAATAAAGAACTCGGCCAAACCAACCTTGATCAAGATGGTCTACAAAGAGGTGCATGAAACCTCATCATAGGATTTTTGCATGTCAAGATTACAAACACAGTAGATCTTCCCGAATTTTCAATAGAATGAATGACCTCTTAGATAGCTGGCAACTCAAAACTTCGTTACAATGGATAACATTGGTGAAGTATACCTAAGCTAGGGGAGTTTCTTTCAGACAATATTGTTACTATTGAATTAATTAATGATTACATGAAATATGTAGCTATGTGTGCTGTTACAAAACATAACAGATCACATAGTCTACAATTTCATGCTATCTTTAGAAAAAGAACACAAAGCCCCGAAGGATAGTTGTGTTTCCTTGATGAAGACACTGAATTGTAGAATAGATGAAGTGTTAGGTTTTGAAGCAGCAATCATGACTATCAGATTATAGAAATTAGAGTTCATTACTGGATGTTATAGGTATTCTTTAATGATCTTTCCTTCATGATTAAGACATTCAATTATATTATTGGGTTGTTTAGTTCATCATACAATCCATATCAAAAAATAAATGCAAAAAAAATACACAACTCAATTTAACAATTCAATGTTTTATTTAATAAGAATTTCAAATGTTCCCACACAATCCGTGGGATGTAACTGGAAAGTAAAGTACAACTACTGAAATAAGAGGTACATATGCATGAAAGAGAAAATAAAGGAGTATGAGTGAACCCATCATTGCCTTGGAGGTTTCTCCTTTGGTTGATGCATCCTCATCTTCAGCTTTGTTCCCTCTCCATCTTCACTATTGAGAGCATTGTACCTAAAATAGAAAAGAGAAAACTAACAGTTTATGAGCTTAGGTACAATCCATATTCTTATACTATCCTAATTTGTGCATATGGATCTCCTAGCAATAGGAGATATAGATTACATGAAGATAAAATAACATATATGATTTTCTCACTCGAAAGTAGGAGAGAAAATAAAAGGAGAAAATAAAAGAAAACCATGGACATAAGAGAGGCCAAAATCCCAAATATTTTCTAACTATTTTCTTAAGTGTGTAGGTACAAGTTGTTGAAAAGAAGAAATAAATCATGTCTTATAGTTCTCACTATAGATAAAGATTGCATAGTTCAAATACTTCTATCCTATGGTACATGAAGCAAATAAGTTTTAAGTACATGCCGGTATGAAGGGAGAATGCAACTCAAAGTTTGGTAGCTTTTCTAGAAATAGAATAAGTTACAGTACTGAACAGAGAAGAGACTTTAAAATAGAAGTACATGTTTTAGAATACAACTCAAAGGTGAAGCAAAACAATCAGAATTTGAAGGCTGAAGTTAACTGGAAAAGGAAGATTACAACTAAAACAAAATGAGAAAGAGGTTTGAGAAAAATTTGACAGGGCTTTGCCATGAAAAGTGGACATTTACAACTTTCCATCATGTTTTTTTAACTAATACATGCTCTAAAAGATGCATGAAAATCAAATAAGTGATACAAAAAGCTGAAAAGCATGCCATGATCAAGATAACAGTTATTATGTTTTAGTTTCCAACAATAGATCAGCTTCAACAAAGAAGTGATACATTCTATATTTTGAATCAAGAAAGTACATCTATTACAACTGAAACAAAGATAAAAGAAGGAAATATGGGAAAATTTTGATAGGGCTTCGCCATGTAAAATGGACATTTTAAATTTTCCAGCATGCATACTAAAGGTGTAATGAAGCTCAAATACAATATTTAAGTAGAAAAGAAATGAAACTACAACATATCAACAAAAATTCAATGTTCAACTATGTCCTTTCCAATCTCTCAAATCAAATTGAATGATTAACTTCTAGTTTTTAATTTTCAAGAATCAAATTTTCAAGTCATTTTACAACTGATAATGAAGAAGGATACTCAGAACAGAGTTACAGGAGGGCCAAACAGTGAGGAATCAAGGAAATCAAGCTCATAAATTTTACAAAGTACAACCAACCTTAAGTATTATTTTAGAAATAAAGCATCAATTATACATACTACTACAATATAGCTCCAAAGCAAAATTCAGATGCATGATTTATAGTGTCCTTGATACAGTGAACTTTTTAGTTGAGGAAGAAGGAGAAAATAGAAAGGAAAGTGAAGGAAACTATCAAGTGTAACCACTCTTCTAGTTCTGAAGGATAAGTAAAGGAAAGTTTTACATTAGAACAAAGCTCCAGAATAGAGGAATTGCAAAATGATATCTGTCAGTTACTCAAAGAAAACATGAGGTTGTAGAACTACAAGAAGATAACATGCAAACTGGAACTCCTAGCTATGAGAAAAATAGTGAAAATGAAATATGTAAAGTCCAGTTTAGCTTAAGAGGATGAACCTGGAAATGAGAAATTACAGAAATAGAAAACTAGAGATCCACATCTCTTCATTTCAAAACATTAGAAGTCGGTTTAAGCATTGAAAATAAGCAGAGATCACAAATCTCGAAAACAAGATTCAAACTCAGTGATTACATGGCCAAATAGAAGGAAGTACAAAGCTCTAAAAGAAACTGTGTGAAGTGGTTTTCAACCCAGGTCATCCAAGTTAACCTTTTGAAATTGAAATTTGAGATCATACAGGGGTTCCAAAATTTCAAAATGAGCACAAGGTTTGAGCAAGAGCTTACCGGTTGGGGTCGAGGTGAGCAAACCCACCAGTGATGATCAGATCAAGACTAAAATGAAGGACCCAGAATGGGTTTTGGCTCAGAGACCAAGGTTGTCTCAGAAATCACATAGAAAATGAAAGAAAATAAATGATCATTGTTTTTTGAAGCCAAAATAGTAGTGATAAATCAATGTGATACTTAGGAGGTCCAGACTTACTTTACCTCATCAAATAGTGTGATAGTTACATAGTCCCAAGCTCGAAGGACTTCAATGATGGTGGCCAAGAAAGAGGACAAAGACCTTTTTTTGAGGAAAATCTGAGCTCAAAGATGAATACAACTAGTGGAAAACCGACCGAATCTTGCTCAGAAAGTTTGAAAAGAGTGAAAGACAAAAGATACATGCATAACGGATTCGCAAAGCCATTTAACTGAGCTCGAACCCACAAAATGGTGACCACCTCGAGGAGAACCAAGAAGGTAGCTCACATAACTTCCAAGAAAGGTTCTAATAGAGAGATCACAATGAAGAAAGAAACTCAGATCACATAAACTCTTCTACATAGGCAAAATGGTGGAATAACTTAAAGCTTGAAATAATTAAAATGGCGGCCATTAAACCCTGCAGAGAGTTCAAGAACCAACAGAGAAATGATCACAGAAATATGAAAAATCGAGACCTACAAGATCCTCGTAGAGACTCAAACACCAAAGAATAACATAGTCCCGAGTTCCAAGAGATCAATCACGGTGGCGAACCCACAACTATTTTTCTCAGAAAACTCGAATAGAGTAGAAACGAAAAGATACAGATTCACTCAAACTCAAAGAACCATTTATGCAGAGGGGCCGAGCTCAAAGAGTTCACAACAATGGCATCAACAAAATTTTTTCCAGGGCTTCACCCATAGACTGAAAATCCAAATGAAATGATCATTAGGGTCGAGTTACCCTTTACCATGAAAACTGAGAGGCGAGTCAACAGAACTCAACCATGATTGAAGCATCAATGATCGGAAATCAAACCTGTGCTAGATCAACGCCTCCAGATTGATCCCCAAATTTGAAAGCAAACCACCTGGGTTCCATATGCCACTGACCACATTCAATGCAAGCTAGAAACCCTAACCACATATGTCAAGAATTGATGGCACTAGATCAAACAGTACAGAGATCAACGACCCGAGATTGATTACAAATTTCAAAGAAAACTCAACCCGAGTTAAGATGCCACCGAAAAAGTGTATGGAAGGGTGAGTCATCATCATGAGGGGTCCAGCCCCATGATTAAACAAAATTATTCATCGATATGTCAAAAGGATCCTAACTATAGTCCAAGCACCATGATTAGAAAAATTGAGCAAATAATGTTCATGCAACATCTCCCAAAAGGTGAAGTATGGTCTTATTCCAATCAAATGCAAAATCTGAAAAACTATATGATACTGATGATAACCAAAAGGTTGCATACCTTATAATATGCCTAATTCCAAAAGGTGGCCGAATGTAAAATGGTTCCCCTTTTAAAACAAGGTAACCTTGTATTATTTCAAAACACAATAATTTGATAAGTCCACAAGAGTGACCAAACCCAACGAATACAAGTGCTCATAGTCACAGTGGTCCCCATTAGTGGGAAGGTTGGATATGATTCACAATGTCTTATCCATGTGATCACAAGAATATGAAACAAGTGTCAACATCAGAAACAAATGTGATCCCAATCAAGAAAGATGTTTGGATAGATTATTTTTGCAAGTATTGTAAAAAATGTAATCGATTTTCTCACTCACAGGATATGATTTTTTGCATGCTTCTACAAAAGGACATATCAGCAAAAGGACATAATTTCATGCACTACGAGAAGAATTACAAATCAAACAAGATTTATTATCGAGTAAATTATTCACCCATGCTTTTCTTAAAAATAGAACAGTCAACTTCAGTTTGACTATATGTAATCAAAGGCTATTAATGTCTCTTTATATTAGTTTTCTTTATTTTATTCCTTTATTTATTAATAGATAAAGGATAAAAATAGGATGCATGGGTGAGTACAACCCTAGTCTATTTTTAGGAAGGGTGGGTGAATCAATTTTGTTATATATTGTGTGCCTTGGCAAAGCACAAAGAGGAATTTTTAGATACAGGAGTGCTGAAGCAATTTTTGCCAGTTTTTCCCTTTGAATGTGAAGTATTTTCTACCTTTCCAATTATTTGTAGTCTTGTGTATGTTTCCATTAATCTTGTGAATGTTGAATTCCCTGATTAATCATCTTACCCTATTGCAAATTCAGTAATTTCTACATGATATTAATGTGTATGTGTAACTTAGCAGTATTGTTGTGATTCTATCCCTCAATACATCAAAGTGTTTACCCTTAATTATCTTCAGAAAACTATTGGCATGTGCATCAAAATTCATTCCATATCAATTGTGCATGTACTTAGTCAAAGACCTCATACAATTTTGGTGTATCACCTCAGTTTTAATTTCATTTTTATAGTCATCTTTTACCCTTAAACCCCAGAAAATCAATTTAGGATACATCAATAAGGAACCGGCCTTGATACCGGAGACTCACCTCAAAATAGGTATACCCACAGACCTGAGGTGTTTCCATTGTATCTACAAAAGAGAGAGATAAAAATTTGCAAGCTTAGAACACTGCAACCATCTCTCTACAGGGTGCACTTTTGAGAGATAACAATAACCACAATCTTGTCCATAATTTTTCCGCCAGAACAAAGGTGCCTTGATTAGTGGCGATGAAATTAGGAAGCACTTTCCTAAGCTTGGAAGCAATGATTTTGGTAAGAAATTTGTAACTAGTATCTGAAAGGTGATGGGCCTCAAATATTTAACATCCTTGTCCCCTATCATATTGTGAATGAGGACCATGAAGTATTGTTAGTTTGTTTTAGAAGTTATCCATTCTTTGAAGAGTTATTGAACCCTCTCAATAACCTCTTTCTTAATCACCTTCAATAATTTTTAGATAAAAATATCAGAAACCATTTGACCAGGATATTTATCGGGTTCCATATGAAAAACAAAAAAATGATCTCTTCCTCCCCAGAATAAGATATATCTCTATATTTTCTTCTTGTGAGATAACATTACGGAAGATACCTAAAACCTTTTACGATGATATCCTATTTGGCTTTATCCTAGGAAGAAAGAGATCCTTGAAGTAATTAATATGCAGTTTCATTGATTTTCTTTTCATCAGTGATAGTAAGTTCTCCATTAGTTTTACTAATTTCCTTAATCTTGAGTTGATTGGTTGTGGAAGTATGAGAAATGAAAGAACTTGGTATTTCTATCATTGACCTTTAGCCATTTAATTCTATATTTTTTCATCTAGTACACTTCCTCTTTGGTGAGGATATCATGATATTGTATTAGAAGAGCACGCTTTTGGCTTTTAAAGGAATGGTTAAGGCCATCCTCCTCCAGTAGCTCCTCTATAGTTTGCATATCCTCCTCAATTCTTCTTTTATCCTTAAAAATATGTCAGTATTAAACATTACATATTTATAATAATTTAATTAAATTGCTTACATGTCACTTTTAAACTAAAAAATATTATTAAACATCTAATGAGAGAAAGTTAAATCAATTCCAATCACATCAAAACATTAGGCACTCGCGATTTTGTGATTGCAATACTTTCCACTTATGACATAATATAAATGTTTGACATAAAAGGGTATATTAAATACTTCCTAATATATTAAGGGTATTTAAAATATCTATATCAAGACACTAATTTGGTCATTTGTTATACCCCTAAACTTAGTTTTTATATTGCATAGTAAAATTCAATATATAGTATCATTCCAATTAATAGTTCTAGACCATTTAAATTATTAGTGTATTGGGTTTTCTTTTTCTATTATTTAAGGAAACCCATCAATGTTTAGGGTGTCCTTATTGTGTTAATTTAGGTGAACCATTATTGTTGAGGTTTATGTAAAAGTACTTAGGGTGTAACATTAGTGTATATGATATCATATGAGTGTTTGGAGTTGTAAGTTTTCATTTAGGGTTAAGGGTATATGTTAAGGGTTTATCATTCATTAAAATATAGTTTAATTTTTACAATTTCGTAGATATTTGTATTATTTAGAGTGACGCATTAGGATTTGTGTTAATCAAGAGTCAAGAAACCCTAAACACTAATGTGATTCATGATACCATAAAAATGTGGGACCAAACAAACTAATGCACAATGTAACACCCTAAAACATACATGCAATACCTTTAACACTCATACAATGCCATAAATAATACTTTTAGGAAAACTTAAACACTAACATGATTTAAAATCCTAAATAACAATTTTTTTAATTATTTTATTGGTTGTTTATGAAATCCACGTGATGTGAGGTATTATGTATAAATGTTAGCATTGATTCTACTTGTTATCTCTTTTGTTAATCTATGATGAAATTTTAAATATCAATATGAATTTCATTTTAAGTGTAAAAGTGAAACCCCAAACACCACAAGTAGGATCATTTAAGGTACTTAAAACTAATGTGACATTAAAAATATGAAACCCTAATGGTGAAATATTATTAGGTAGAAACTTAATACTTAATTAAAATAATTAGTGAGAACTTAAGATTACCTGATGTTATATTGGTGCTTAGGAATGGGGTGTCCCATTTGTTTTATTTAGAATGTATAATGTTTAGGGTCACATTGGTGCTTATGCCATAGAATGCCAAAATTTTGTATAGGTTATCCTCTTGGCACCAATATAACATCGTAAATTTTAAGGAAGCAAATGAAACAAGTATTTTGAACTTGTAGAAATGTCAAGTTGGCTATAAATAGCCATGACAAAAGAACCGAGATGAGCGGAGTAAAGCAGAGCCCACCCAAATCCAATCGAGCCAACCTAACACGACCGAGTTGTAATAGATCTCTTTAAGGGCTCAAGTTAAGCTTGAAAAAAGTGGAAAATGAAACCAAACACCCAACTCGATTAGTACATTACATGAAAATATGAGCCGTAGATCATAGTGAGGTCAACACACTAACTTTGTGTTATGATGAACCCATAATAAAATTGGGCAATGCGAATGATAAAGAGCTGAGTTAGTAAATAATGACCATGTTAAATGCATAAATCATCTCTCAAATGAAACACCGACGAGATTTGACCACCTAAAAATAGACCGAACCATACATGGTGATCATATCATGATGGGAAAGCGAGAAAGATGAGCCACGAGGAAGAAAAATAAAGAAACAATGAGCTCGTAGAAAATACAGAACTCAAATCTAGAATCACAAAGTGAGCTCAAAGAACACAACCATGCTAGGTAAAAATTTGACGAGCCATGAAGGGTAGAATAGAGCCGACCCGATTAAAAAAATGACCAAAAACAAATCTCGAACTCTTCAATGTGAGCACGAATCGAGTTAGCAAAGAAAAAATATAGCCACGGTGAAACAATGGTGAACAGATTCAAAATAATGGTCTCCCTCTCGAAAAAGCTTCCACCATAATACAAAATGTAAAATGAATGAATTTTTTTAGGTTTTCTTCCCAATTGGAGGTGATTCAACCTTGAGTGTTTAACCATCCAATTTTTTAAAAATCAGTTTTGCCATCCCATCGTTAGGGGTTAAACAATGATTTTAGTTAGTAAAATTTGTATGTGGAAGTGGGATAAATCATTTCCTAACTGAAGATAATCAAAACAAAGTGTCATGCATGTGCCAAAGGCTAAAGTTAAAAAAACCAATTATTCACCCTATGCATGCTAAACCAAATAAGGAGGCTCGAATTTTTACGTTAAACATTGCTAAAAAGTCTCATAATTCAAAAGGAGGAGAAAAGCATGCAAATCTAATTTTAGATTTGATTCACCTCATGTAAATTGTAATAACCTTGACATTAGTATTTTTTTGCATTTATTTACAAAAGGGGGTGAATTATGTAAGTATGGTCTATTTTTGCTAGTATTGGATTTGTCTCCAACTAACTAGTTTTGGTTGAACTGATGTATAAGTGCTATTTTTGGAGAGTGATTTGATTCAAATCCTCCTTCCTTCTATTAAATGTATCCTTTCTTTTCAAGCAAGAAGGGGGTTTACCATTATGTCATGCCTAGATTATGCAAAATTTTGTACTACAACATTTTTTGTCAAGCAATAAAAGACCAATTTTCCTCCATTTGGATCTTTTTGAAGTGTGTAACAACAAGTTCTTGGTATGTGTTAGTGAATTTTTAATTCCTTTGCATGTTCATGAGTCTTAAAAACCTCCATCAAGTTATTTTTAAACTTTTTGCAGATTATTCAAAGTGCATGTTAGATTGTTGAGTAGGTTACGGAAGTTGAATAGTTGTAAATCTTCCTCCCATCCTTTGCCAACAACTTATTAATACCTTTTTTAAGTGTAGAAGTTAATCAAACAACAGATGTAGTGATTATTTTTAGGCCTTTAGTAGTCAATAAGTGTGTTTTGTGTAGTCATAGGTCTCTAACACATTGGTGTATCACCTATTTTGCATGTTTTATGTTAATTTTGTTTTTATTTCTCTCCCTTGACTCCACAAGAGAACTAGTTTAGCTTATTGATCTAGGGAACCAACTTTGCTCTGGAGGTTATTGTCAACTCAAGTCACCCATAGCTTAGAGAAGTTCCCATTTTATCAACCAAAGAGAATGTCACTCGGGGTGATATTCGGAGTGGTTAGAGTTGGCATAATAAAAATATTGACAATTGTGGGTAAGTTTATAATAGCTTTTCATAAGAATATAATAATGATCTCATAATGTGTATGTAAATTGCACAATTTTGGATTGTGCAATGGTGTATGAGGTTTTTGCAAAGGGTAGATATGTTAGTTATGCACATATGTCTTTCAAGGGTGTTAAGAACATATTGAGAAGAATGATTACACAAGAATTGACAAAAGCTTTCCCATAGATCCTTTGGATTATCTGTGCGTGACTAGAGCACAATAAAAGTGTTTAACTAGCATAACTTACTCGAATGAATATGCTAGAGGTGAAACATGTTAATTGAGGAGAAACTACAATCGATAAAGTTATCAACAAAATTAAGGTGAAAACTAGGGCATGCTTGACAATGTGTGCGAAAACTCACCCACAGATCTTTGAGAAAGAACCTTAATATTGATTACCCTTAATGATAAAATTTTCCCAAGTAATACTTAATACTAATTATATGCAATCATAAAACTAAAAACTCGTTAGTTCAAATTAATTAATGAACCTATCTTGAAATGTGGAAGAGTGAGTAATTTGCATAAAAAAGAAAAGTTGAGCTTTCCATTTTTCCACTTTGATGGAAGCATGATTTTGAGAAGCTTAGAGAAAAAGTGAGAGAAGAGAGAGATAAGACAAGCGGAGAACCAAAAATTATGGTAAGAATTCCTTTGAAGCCCACACCATTATAATAAATCTTGTCTGTTAGTATTGACGACATGTAACAACCCCATTAGTGTGGTGATCACCTTTGTACATACCATTCAGATTTAAATCAATAGAATTTACATTAATTTGTGTTATTCTAATGTTTATTCTCAAAGTGTGAGGTTGGGGTATACTTATCTAGTTTGTAGAAAAAAATATTCATGTGAATTTGGGTTTTTGTAAGTGGGAGTAAATGTTAATAGCTAAATATTAATGAACAAGACCAAACCTACACATATACACATACCTAATATAAGCATGTTTAATTTAAGAAGATATTATGAAATATAAGAAGCTTAAAGTGTACAACATTTCAAATGTATGTTTTGTAAATTACAAAAATAATTCAATTGTATTGCATTACTTACTACATTATATTTACTCCGTAGATGAGCTCATCTTATTGAGACACAATCGTGTATGATAAGAAAGAAGAGGTACTTGAAAATTTTGTTGTTGAAAAACACCTTTGTGTTTTTCAAGATTTTTCAAAAACAATTCCCTATTAAGTATAAGAAATGTTGTCTATGGTATCAATATATGATAAACATACTAAATAAACTAACATCAAAAACTACCATACTAAACTAGACAAGCATTAAAATTTTGAATCTACCATACTAATAAAACTTTGGGGGACACTCAAGAAGAGCACATTTTATCAATTTAAGAATAACCATTAATTAATAAGATGGTTGTTCAACTAATTTATAATTTTAATTTCTCAAGGGCCTTAGAAATAATGTTTTTGTGTGGTTTTATTGAGAGAAAGGTGCTTTTTATTCTTATAAATTGAAAGAAAGAATTTTTTTTTCTACCATTAGATTCCCTCATTTTTAGTTTTAATGAGATCCAAATAATTTATAACCATTATAACTATTTATAGGTTGAACTTAATTCATATCACAATAATATAGATCGAAAAATCAAGGTTTTAATATGTGATTTATCCAAACACCCAAATAACTCGACAAGTTAACACTTAGTCACATAGTTCAAAATTGAATCTATATGTCTAGAGTATTATAAACCTTGAATCATTTTTCTAGTAGGGGATCTAAAATAATTAGAATTAATTTCATGTCTTTCTTTGAATCCTATATAGCATACATGCATTAGCAAAAGCATTTACATTATAAGGAGGAATCCCATCCGGGTGGTTATTACATCATTATGAACCTCAACAAAAAATAATTCTAAATGGGATTAATGTTGCACATCCTAGGTCTTAGAAGGAATGCCCATACAAAGTAAAAAATAAATGTGGTATTAAGAAATTAAATTATGGAAAGAAAAATATAAAATAGATATTTTCTTTTAAAGGATACATTGATATTAAAATAGACATTGCGAATTTTGTAATCAGTTGGGTTATATTGTTTGGTTAAATTTATTTTCATTTATTTTATTTAGTTTATGTAAGAAATAAAATTTAAAATGGTGTTAAAGATATTGTTATTGAGTATTCGAAAAACCATATTTCTCTTCCAATGCAAAGGATGTATTACAAATTATGGTTTTTCCTAGTTTGAGGAAAGAATAGTTCTAGAAAAAAAACCAAAGTGAGTTGTATAGAATCGTTAAAGATTGGAATCCTGAAATCAAAATTACACAATGAGCATTTGAGAATATAAAATTGTTATATGTAAGGAAACATATAATATATGACATATGTTCTTGTGGTACCCATATATAGTTTGAGCAATAAACAACCACATTAATATATTTTAGAGATTATATATTAGATGACAACAAATGATGGATTCTCTCCATGTGCAAGTCATGTTGTCAGTGATACTATTTGTAATAAAGTAGACAATGAACTTGAATTTAAGATTTATTGTATCAAATGAGTATGTACAGAATGTGGAAATTTAGAGAGGCTACCAGGGGAGACATCCATATCTCATCAACAGACCACAAAACTATTTGGAAGAGTGTGAAAGTTATACTATTTGGAATTTTTGTGTGTGGGAGTAAATGTTAATCACTAAGTATTAATAAACTGACCAAACCTACGCATATAGCCATATAGCAAAAATATACTTGCCTCATGCAACTTTCCCAACACTATTCACCCTTGAAAAATTGTATCAATACTTAGTAGATTTCCATGTGTAGTCCTACATATTTCGTACACATGATTCATAACCCTAATATATTTAACATTCCCATGCTCTTGAAATCTTACATATTTCATCTCGGGCTATTAATACCTTATCCAGACTTACACCATATACCTTTGTAATATTCATATATTCTATAATTTTACACTTAGTATTCTTTCCCTATGTAATTTTTTACACATCCCAATTGACTTACAACCTCTTATAATGTTTTTAAGAACCTCATAGTATTGTTTCATGTTAGAATACCCATGCCTTGATTTTACATATGACAATATTTTCCCCATACATTCATAAGAATTCTATACTTATCATTTTCTTAATAGTATTTTACTTTCATGAAATATGAAAGTGGAGCACTCCATGATCCTCCCATTTCATATCATATTGCATAGCACATGTCAAAAGTAATTGTTACTTAGGTAGGAAGGTGAATATTCTTGTAGTTGATATCAATCATAATTGTTATCCTATAGTATATGTATGTACGTACGTATGTATATATGTATTTATATGTATGTATTGTTACCACACTCTAGGGACCATGTATCGATCTTGATCGATAAGGCACTTATGTATACTAGAAAGGAAATGGTTACCATTCCTTAAGTATTTAACATTAAATACTTTGTAGTTCTAGATACTTTCAAAGTATCCTAGAAAAATCAACAAGAACACATTCCCTTATGATCACAAGATATTGTACTCTTATCCTTATCATTTCATTATGCACATGTGTAAATTATTTATTTATCATATTGAATACAAGTTTTATTCAAGTGCATATAAGTATTCAACATTTAAACATGCTTGATTAATTAATTGATTTAATCTTTCTTACACATTCTACAATATACTAATCTTGTCTTAGTGTGGAATCATCCACAACAAAATTGATTATGGGCACCATTATGTAGATAAAAGGTGAAAAAGTGTGAGTGTGGAAACACCCAACCTTATTTTCCCAAATAGAGAAAAGTATCTTTGTTTCCCAAGAAGGATAGGTTCAAACAAGGGGAAAGGTGCGAATGCAAATTTTTGATGATATTTCATGTTTTAAAGCTTGGAATCAATGAACATGGTGTTTTGGAGGATGATTAAGATGTTTATAAGGCTTTAAGATTATGGAAAAGATGATTATGTTGGATCTTGAAGAATCTTTGAGCTAGATTCATAAAGTGGACTTTTATACTCCATAATTATTTGCTAAATTCTATAAAGGCCCCTAGGAATAATTCATTCATGACCTAAGGATACATAAATGACCCTATTAAATCCTCTTATAACGCTATGAAACTCAGTAACTAAATAATTATACCTAAAGAGGATTAAAATAAGCCTTTTAGGAAAATTCAAAGATTATATGCTTGTTGGGGAGTTTTTGATGTCATGGAATGTGAGTAGGATTAGAACATGATGAAATCACCCTTCATAAGTGTGAAACATGTTGACATTCCCTCATTCTCACCTTGAATGCACTTGTCCAAGGATAGACTAGAGATATAGGAGATAACTTGCTATATAACAGTTTTGGAGTTTAATGGTCCATACAAGTTCTTGGTTGAAGTTAATGAAGGATGCATTGATGGAGAATGATGTTTATGTGTAGGTAATAGAGCTACAAGAGCCAATGACATGTTGTACTGTTAGAGTAGGTATTTACCTTAGCTCATGTTCGCCTAAGTATTTTATTTACCTTTATTATATTTATCGTCACCCACTTATGTGTGTGGATATTTCTTTTTATTTATTTAGATATTAGGGAATATTATCTAGATGTTAGGTATAGTTATTTCCTTGATCTATGATATTGATTAGATCCTTGATTTTTAGCTCTTTTCTTAAATCTATGGTCTTGACTAGTTCTTTGATGACTAGTTTTTCCCATAATTTATGGCTTGATCTATGACCTTGTGGTTCTTAGATTGTTATTCCTTTCCTACATAAGCAAGGCCCATTCTCATTGTATTTCATTGAGTTCCATAATAATATATGATATTCTTTGCTCATTTGTTTGCAAAGGTTTTATGTAAAGTTATTATGGTGAATTGCTTTCATCTTATTGATCGTGGTGTTTGATTAGTATCTATGTTCTTGGCTTGGTACAATCTAGTTATTGTTCCTTTTATGGTATCAGAGAAGGAGATTGTTGTTGACATTTGTCTATAAGTTTTATTTTGTAAATAAGTTCTTTGTATATTCATATATTTGGGATTTTTTCATATTTGGTTGTTACATGCATTTCTATGTAAAATAGAGGCTTACATTAGATCGAAAGGTAGGAAAACCTAATATTGGTTGTAAACTCAGCCATTTATGGAGGTAGTTTTTTTTTTGTTATTTTGTTTTTGTAGAGAAGCACACTTTGGTTTATCTCGAGATTCGTGCCCATGCTGAAGAAACCAAGGAATATTTTAATTGGTTTTTTTTTTCAAGATTTTACTTTTAGTATTTTTTGCCCACATATTATATTTTATTTGCATGGTGAGAGGCGTTTTTTCAAAAGGACGGATCTTTCCTTATTTGCATGGTTTGGTTTTGACGAGTGGTAACTCAAATTTAAATAGTAGACCATAATATTGAAAGCTTGTAGCTTTTGATCGGTAACTTTTGAGTGGTAATTTTTTCAAAAGTTTTGAGTTTCTTTCTTTCCATTGGAAATATTTATTTTGAGAATTGAACTATAATTATAAAGTGCCATATTGTAACATGCACTCATTATAAAGTGCCAAAATTTGGGGGCTCTTGTTGCATTGCTTGGTTGTTGCATTGCTTGGTTCTTGCATTTCTTTTGGTGATTTTTTAGGATGGAATCTACTTCTACATTAGATCATGTTAAACCATTAATAACACATAATTACCACACATGGAAACCAAGAATGGAAACAATAATTAAGTGAAAGGATTATGGGCTTTAACTTCTTCAAAACAACCAAGTGTTCACTAGAGAATATGAGAAATTTTAGTACTAGTGAAAATTTGATGAGTGTATGGGTTTGATAGGAACTTATGTAAGTGACAATATTTTTGTTTCATTTGGAAAAATGTGACTCTCCTTTCAAAATATGGGAGAAATTGGAGGATTTATTTGGTAAGGTGGATCATATGAGATCCATGCAACTTGAAATTGAGATCACCTCTCTTAATCCTAAATATTTTCCAACAATTATAGACTATCTTACCAAGTTCAAGCATTTTTGACACAGATTGAAGGGGAGTGGAAGAGATAAGAAAGATGAAGAGTGTGTTTACTTGATTCTATCCAAGTTGAGAGGACCATTCCAAATTTTTTTCTACCTTTTTCTCTAGCATGGATGCCTTAGGTGACACATTCAAAATGCCTGACTTAGAAACATTTTGTGAAAGACTTACTAGGGAAGAATCCAAATTGTCTCACCTTGAGTCTTCCACCTCTCAAAAAGGCATTAGTTGCATCTAATCCTAAGGGTAAGGAAAACTAAAAAGTAAAACCAAATCCACCCCTTCTCCATCTCAAAATGCTCCTAAACCCAAAGAAAACAACTCTAAACCCAAGGAGTCTTCTAAATCCAAGAATAAGTCTAGCTTTCATGCTCTTTTTGTGGGGGTAGTAATCATGAAGAACATAGGTGTTATAAGTGAATGCAAGCCTTAGAGGATGCAGTCAAGAAAAAAAAAATTTCTATCTCCACTCCACCTCCTTCTAATCAGCATGGAAAAACACTTAATGTTGTTGGGAGATCTCAGTCACCACTTACAGATAGTTGGGTTATAGATTTTGGTGCTTCTCATCACATGACTTCTTCCAAGGAGTCTTTTGTTTCTCTAGGTTTGAGTTCTACTTCCAAAATTGAGGTTGGAGATTCTTCCTTTCTTTTTGTTAAAGGAAAAGGTGATATACAACTTGATGGTGGTAGTATCCAAGATGCACTATATGTTCCTAACATCACTACAAATTTTTCTTTTTGTATATCAAATTTGTCATTCTAGTCAAGGAAAATAGTGACTTTTACACCACATGGGGTAGAAGTACGAACTTTTTTGGAGCCTCATTCACTTGTTTCTCAAGGTATTGTTGATCATAGTTCTAGACTATATCACTTTGAGGGTTTGATGACACTTCCTCTATAGGGACAGGATTGGTTTCTCATGCAGATTCAGAGAGTAAGATTTGGCATGAAGATTTGGACATCTTAATTACAGATATTTGAAGGAGTTGAGCACTCATGGTATGGTAGATGGTCTTCCTAGAGTTTCTTGTCTTGAGGGAGTTTTTCTCATGGTTATGCATTAGGAAACAACACCAAGATCCATTTCCTAATAATTTTCCAAGAGAGTTTCTTCACCACTTGAGCTTGTGCATAGTGACTTGATGGTTTTTCCTACCCCTCTTTAATGGAGCTAAGTATGCACTTACCTTTATTGATAATTTCTCGAGGCGTACTTGGGTTTATTTTCTCAAGTACAAAAGTGATGTTTTTCACACTTCAAAGTCTTCAAGGCTTTGGTCGAGAAATAATCTTCTAGTTGCATAAAGAACCTTCGTACTGATAATGGGGGAGTACTTCAATAATGAGTTTTCTGAATTTTTGGAAACTCAAGGCATTATTCACCAGCATTTTGTTCCTCATACTCCACAATAAAATGGCTTAGCAGAAAGGAAGAATAGAACTTTGAAGGAAATGGCTAACTATATGATGCATTCTAGAGATTTACCTCCTATCTACTGGGAAAAATCAGTTAATTGTGCTAACTACATTTAGAATCACACACCACACAGAGCACTTGAGCATTTGACTCCAGAGGAAGCTTGGTCCAACACTAAGCCAGATGTCTCATTTTTAAGTCTTTGGGAGCCATGCTTGGGCCTTTTTGCCAAAGAAGAAAAGAAAGATTTGGATAAGAAGAGAAAACCCTTGATCTTTGTAGGGTATTGTGAGGACATGAGAGCTTATCAAATTTTAGATCATGATACTCATGATGTTATTTTTCAAACACATGTTCAATTTGATGAGCGCTTCACTCCTCATGATTCTTCATCTTCTTCCATGCATTCTTCTTCATCTCATCTTGAGGATCCTTTCTTTGAGGAGGTTGATGAGGAGGTTATAGATGTCATTGAGGATCTATTCCCATTGATGTTTTCACTATGCCTAAGTGGGATCGTACTACGATTTCTGAGGCAACACCTTTCATACAGAGGATCTTCCACCCACTAGGCATCATCACACACATTCTACAGGTTCTGGAATTTTGTGTCAGGTAGTTTATGAGGATCCACAGTCTTTTTCAAAGGCTCATGGGATATAGGAGTGGGATGATGCGATGGTAGCTGAGTATTCTTCTTTGATGAAGAATCATACTTGGGATTTGGTATCTCTTCTAAAGGAAGAAATATGGTTAGGTGTAAGTGGGTATACCAAACCAAATACATAATTGATGGGTCCATTGACAAGTATAAGGCTCATCTTGTTGCAAAGGGTTTTCACAAGTTGAAGGTATTGATTACTCTGAGACTTTTGCACCTGTTGCCAAGATGGATTCTTGTATGCCTTGTACTTTTTATTGTTGCATCACAGGGGTGGCCCGTATACTAGATGGACGTGAAGAGTGCCTTCTTACATGGAGATTTACAAGAGGAAATATACATGGAGCAACCTATTGGATTTTTTCAAGATTCTTCTCTTGTTTGTAGGCTCTAAAGGTCTCTCTACGGTCTCAAACAAGCCCCTTAGGCTTGGTATGAGAAGATGGATTATTTTCTTCTATCTATTAGTTTTGTTCATTGCCACTTTGATCATACAGTGTATCTCTCCAACATGTTGGTGAGGATATTGTGATACTTGTCTTGTATGTTGATGATTTGTTACTTACTGGAAGCTCTTCTTCCCACATTCAGAGTATTCAGAGGGCTCTTTCTACATAGTTTGACATGACAGATCTTGGGTTATTGCATTATTTCCTTGGTTTGTATATTTCTCAGATAGATTCAAGGATTCATTTGAGTCAAAAAAAGTACACCCATGATCTTCTTCGGTGCTTTGATATGGTTGATTGCAAGCCAAGTCCATCTCCTTTTCAGTCTGGGGTTACTCTTACTTCCACATGTACCACACCACTTTGTGATCCTACTTTGTATAGGTAGTTGGTTGGGAGTCTCATGTACTTGACCCATACTCTGCCCTGATATTTCATTTGTAGTAGGGCTTGTATCTCGGTTTGCACATTCTCCTCATAGTAGTCATTGAAGATGCTAAAAGGATTTTACTATTTGCAGGCACTTCCCACTTTGGCCTACACTACACTAGGGGTTCTACTAGTTGGTTGGGTATATAGATTTAGATTGGGAAGGTTCTATTGATGACAGGCATTCCACTTTTGGCTATCTTTTTGTCTTGGTTCTTCTCTAGTTTCTTGGGCATGTAAAAAGTAACAGGCTATTGCACTTTCATCTTCAGAGGTAGAGTACATGGTAGCAGTTACAATGAGTCAGCAAATTCTTTGGCTTGATAGTTATTGATAGAGTTTGGATTCCCACAGGATTCATCGACTATACTTTGGTGTGACAACAAAAGTGCAATTCACATTTCTCACAACCCAATTGAGCACCAATGAGACCAAGCATATTGAGATACACATCCACTTCATTCATCAGCACATTTAGGATGGAGTTCTTTGCTTGGAGTACATTCTGACTTAGCAAGAGTTGTGGACATCTTTACTGAAGCCTTTTGCATCACCTCACTACCTTGAGTTGTGTGGAATGCTTGGGGTTTTGGAAGTTGTTCTTGGGGGTGTTCATGAGAACATCTTCCTTCTTCTTCTTCTTTCTCTTTCCTTATAGCAGGATTATTTCCTTCTTTTGGTTGATATTTCTTCATGGATATATTGTACATGAGTACCTCATCAAGGCCTAGTTTCGGGACTCATACTGTGGACATGCCACTTCTATTTTGGCCCCTAGCTTCACTTGAGGGGGGGTGTTAGAGTAGGTATTTACCTTAGCTCATGTTCACCTAGGTAATTTATTTACCTTTATTGTATTTATCCTCATTTACTTATGTGTGTGGATATTTATTTTTATTTATTTAGATATTAGGGGATATTATCTAGTTGTTAGGTATAGTTTTTTCCTTGATCTATGGTATTGACTAGTTCTTTCCTTGATCTATGGCATTCATTAGATCATTGATGTCTAGTTCTTTCCTAAATATATGGTCTTGACTAGTTCTTTCCATGATTTATGGCTTGATCTATAACCTTGACTGGTTCTTAGATTGTTATTCCTTACCTATATAAACAAGGCCCATTCTCATTGTATTTCATTGAGTTCCATAATAATATATGATATTGTTACTCATTTGTTTGTAAAGGTTTTATGTAAAGTTATTTGTTCTTCACTTGGTACGATTTGGTTATCATTCCTTTTATTACCTAAACAAGAGTCTTCACTTATGAAATCACCTTGATTATCCCAAGAGAAAAGTTAAGAATAGGATTGTAGATAGGTGTTCTCTTGAGATTGCGATCGGGAGTACATTTTCATGTTATTGATGAAAGGTTGAAGCATGTAATTTAACACAAAGGGTGCCTTGAAACCTCTTAAATCTTATAAATGCATGCGAGTAAATGTTTCCAATATGATCATTATCATTACATCATGGTGTCACCCAGATTTCATCCTGAAATATCGACTACCCTATTCAAAAAAAAAAATTGTACTTTTAAAATAATGGGTCGTTTGTGTTTTATTGCCTAAAATTTCTTGTATTGCGTCAAGATATTCCCAAAGAGCCATATTAGCCTTTTTCACCAAATACCCGGATGCCCAAAATTGTTATATTAAATGTCAGTCGGGATTTTGCTAGGAAATTTGTATTTAATTATTTTGAGCCCGTATGAGGCTATTTATGCTCGTTTAACTCTGTTATGATCGAACATATCATTATTCCCTTGTACCAGAAGGATTTTAACAAGGAATGAGTTTTGGGCTTTATTTGTGACTTTTGGCAATTTTTCGTGTTTTTGTGTTGTCCGTTTCGCTTTTACGTGAACTTTCTCTACAACAATTCCTTTGCCGGGTAAGCCCAATTTTTGGCACAGGCGCAGTGGAAAACATATACACACATTATGCTTGGAGGAAGTGACATCGGAGGTGCGGATCAGCTGGGAAAAAGTGAAGTCATGCATGAAAAAGCCCCTACGGGGATGGGCACATTTTTGGAAAACAAAGGATTTAAGCTGCAATGGGAAAAATAGAAGCCACGGGCATGATGGGAATTTTATACACGCCTAAGGTACTTTTTCGCGTGTTATAAAATTCACTTAAGGCTAATGGGAAAAATATAAGCATTAGGTAGGTGGGATTTTATTGCCTGCCTTGCAGGGTAATTTTCCGTGATAGAAAATTCACTTAAGCTACAGTGGGAAAAATAGAAGCAGCAGGCAGGTGGGAATTTTGTACCTACTTAGCGAAGGTACTTTTTCCCATGATATAAAATTCACTTAAGCTGCAGTGGGAAAGTTAGAGGTGTGGCAGAGCGGCGGGAACTTATTTCTGCCCTTGAGGATAAAAATTCCCATGGTGAAATAAAAGAAAAGTGACTTAAGTGAAATCATGGGATTTTATTGCCTGCCATGCAGGGTAAATAATCCCATTGTCAAAGTCAAATCACTTAAGTGGATCATGGGATTTCCGGGGCTGCCTTGCAGGGTAAAAATTCCCATTGTCATGTGACTTTTAAAAATAGAAATTCCTTATTCCAAAAGTGCGACCCACCTTGGGTGAATAATAATGCATTAAATAAATATTTGTTAATATTTATTCACGCAATTTGCACCCAAACTTGTGGAAAAGTCAACAAAGGAAGTGGACATAAGGAATTTAAAAATAGAATTCCAAAATTAAATAAATTTAATTTATCTAATGCAGCCCCTTTTGAGAAGGAATTAATACTTTTAAAGTATTAAATGATTATATTAATTCCTATTTTCGGTGGCTATGGTCAAAGCACCTTTGTGAAGCTAAAGTGCGAGTGAAGTGTGGATGATTAAATTGAATTAATTTAATTGATTGGATGGTTGTCTTTAAAGATGCTATATTTAAAAGAGAAGAGCTTAATTTTTAAGTAATTAATTGCCTTTAATTGTTAGGGCAATTATTAATTATAGAATTGTGAGGTTATATAAGCATGAGAGCCATATGAGTGAATTATTTAATTCACGGGTAAAGAATTACAGCCAAGAAGAAAAGTGCGCCCCATTTGAAGAAGGATTTTGTTCGAGCAAGGTGGAAACAAAGCATTTGAAGAAGGATTTTGCTCAGGCAAGGTGGCAACAAGGCTAAAAGCTTCCAAATTTGGTGCATGCTTTGAAGGAGGTTGATCTTTGTCTGCATAATTGTTTGCATAAGTGTTACAGGTGCTAAGGAATTCATTATAGGTGTTTTCAAAAAAGAAAAGGAACTTGTATCAATGTCAATACATTGAATATTTCCTTGAATCGAAGGATTATCCAGATCTGCACTAGTTTTGAAGATGTCAAGTCAAATAAGAAGAAAAGAAATGTTTAGAAAAAGATAAAAAAATCTATGTCGAAGAAAGATGAAAAAGAAAGCATAACGAGTCATGCATCACTTTTAAATTTGCAAATATTGGAGACACGGATCTAGGCTCGGAACCTCTTGCTGAATTGATAGACAAATCCAGAGCAGGAAAGACTTCACTCATGTGTGTAGATTAAAAGTAGTGGAATTATTCGAGCTGCAAGTTTTCCATCCATGCCCGATTGTCGAGTTTGTTATGCAGAGTGCAGATCCATATCTAGATGCGAGATACGAGATGTAGATGCAAATCCATATCTAGATCCGAGATCTCATAGTTGCAAAAGCTTCACGCACAAAGGCTTCATCCTCTTTTTTGAATGCAGCCCGTGAAGAATTCGGTGTGTGGAAAATTCCTTCCAAGATCTTGTGCAAATGCTTCCATCTTCCATTGAAGCCTTCATTGAATTTGCATTCACCCAGAGTACTTTCCAGAATTTTTAAATGTTCATATGCAATTAAAAATAAAGAGTTACGGAAAACATTACATTGATGCATGTACTTTAGAGAATAAGCTGCAAAAGCTTGAGGATAAAAGAGAAGACAATGCGAAGGCAAAATTCCAGCTTGCTTCCAATTCCATCTGCTTGCAATTCCAACTTATTTCCGAGATCGGCTACTCCCGAGATCCGGTTTGGTGAGAATCGAGACAAAAGAATCATGCATCGAGACATGAAAAAGGAAAAGACTACTGACTTGCCTCTTCCTTCTTCTTTCCTCCGACAAAGTAATTGAGTGATCAATTAAATTATACAACTTAAGTCATTGGTTTAAAAGCCATTACTTGAAGAAGTCAATTATTTGGAAATAGGTGGTGGGCATGTAAAATAGAAGGTTATATTTTCAGTTCCAAATCATACATGTCATAAAGAGGAATTCCAGGAGGAGATTACCAATTATTTATTTTCCAACTTCCACATGTGCCGGTTCAACTAAAGCTTCTGACTTTTAATTGCCCCTCTACATTCTATAAGTAGAGGAAGAACCTTTGGGTTAATAATCAATCGGAATTTGTGAGAAACAATCTTGTGTTCTAGACTTTGTGTTGAACCCCTGAGAGTAACTTGGAGCAAAGGAATACGAAAGGAGCGGAGTTTCGAGGAGAAATTTGTGTCCGGTGTCTTGTGTTTCTTGCTTTGAATCTTAGATCTCTTGATAAACTTTTTGTTATTTTAGATCTAGATCTAGAGCTACCTTTGTTTTATAATTCTGTGTGTTCATATCTATTAAGTTTCTTCTATGTGCATGTAATTAGCTCTGCTATCTACTAATTGGGATGCACATCTTCCCCATTTCTTCTCTGTATTTCCTTTACTTCCTTCTTCTATAAAATACTTCCTTTCTTGAATAGCTGCTTACTTGCTGCAGAACTTCTTAGTTATGGTTCATGAACTAAGTGGTTAAAGTAAAACCCCTGATAGATAATAACACATTTTTATTAACAAATCTGACATGGGAGCCTCACCGGTTAAATGAGGGAGATTTATCTCATGACTGCCTAGGTTTGATGCTATGTAGAAAATCTAGCCAACACATCGGGAACACATCTAGAAGTATTGTGGTTTCTCAAGATAAACCATAGCATGATGATAAAAATTTGTTGAGCTACGAGGCATCATTGGTTGAGTAACTATGCTCAAAATGGGCTAGTTGGTAAAGCCTTTGAAATTTTTAAGTAAATGTAATTAGAAGGTGTAAATACAAATTCAACAACTTTCACCAAAGATCCTCCTAGCATGTGTCGAATTAGAACTTTGGAGCAGGTATGGGGATCCTTAAGTATATAATCAAAATAGGATTTTGTCACATGTTATAGTCGTGACTACCTTGATAGAGATTTATGCAAAACGAGGAAGTATATAGAAGGCACATAAATTGTTTGACAAAATGACACAACAAAATGGGATTTCATGGAATGTTATGATTGTAAGAGTGGCATAAAATGTTATTTAGGATAAACCCTAAGTTTTAATTTTTATTTTGTTGAATAATTGTGTGATTTATTTTTCTCACCAACTTTATATGTCTATCTTCTAACTCCTTTTGAGTGTTCTATAGTTCCCACTTCCCTTTGACACATTTTTATTATTGTTTTCGATATTGTCAACTACACTTATGGATATATTGTAGCTTTTTTATTTAGCATGATATTAGATGTTAGAGATATTGGGTTGTTGTTGATTTCGACTCATATATGATGCATGTGGATTACTAGAGACATTTTATATTGATGTTGATATGCTATTGACATGATTATTTATATGTATTTCTGACATGCGATGTATTTTCATCACATTGAGTAGGCTTTGATAATTGAACTAATGTTGTGATCATTTTGACATGGATGAAATGTTGAATAGAAATGTTGCTAGAAATTGTAAATGATGTCATATTTACCTAGATGATATTTGATTCGTATATAGATGATCGTGGATTTATATTGTATTTTTATTATAGATGTTTTTAATGTGTCCACAAGGCCAAAGGAGGTATTTATGTGTTTTTCATGTACATTTATTAACAACAAATAACGGGGGGATTGGAGACCAACCACATTAGAATTCTAAATGAATTCAACTAGGGTCACCATGGCAACATGTAATTGTGTGTGTGTTGGAATTACTTGGGTAGGGAAAATTATGACCAAAGGGTCACTTGTTGCCTTTTATTTTAGTCCCCTTTTATTAATGTTAGTATGTGTTCCTTTTGAGTGATGTAATTTACTTGTTTTAATTAATTAGATTTTGATGTATGTTTTTCCCCTTTATCTTAGTGGGTCTAAGTGTCTTATTAAATTTAATAAATCTTGTCCTAAACTAATTAAAGATGTGACCAAAAGAAGTTCATTTATTAGACTTGATTTTCTCTTGGATTTTGTGTTGTGTGTTGAATGCTTGAGATCTTGAGTGTTGTACACTCTACCTTTCATGAGAAACTCGAATTTGGCCTTAGGGCCAATTTTGGAAGGCTTGTGGAACAAGTTAAACTTGTCCCACACATCTTAAATTGCTATACCAACCCTACCTATGGGTTAGGGGGTCAAAATTAGACCCCATTAGGTGTTTTGGGAAGATAAAAAGGTGAAATTTTTATTGCACTTTCTTTCAAGTGATTAATTTTTTCCTTAGGAAGTGTAGGCTTAGTTTGTGTGTGTAAGTATCTTTTCATTCCTCTCACCCACCAATTTATGGTGCATTAGGGTTTAGGTTTTACTTCTTAGGTGGATTTGAAGATGAGAGATGTGGCATCCTACATGGAGCCACCTCATCCCTTTGTCTCCTTTTCTACTTATTGAAGTTATTTTGCTTGTTTGGTGGTTACTTCGGTATTTTGTGCTCTTGCATTTTTGGGAGAGTTAGAGGATTTTGGGAGTGCTTGTGGATTTTGGAGCTTGTGGATGCTTTCTTGGTTTTGGAGGAGCTTGGATTTTCACTCTTGGAATAATCTCCACTATGGAAAGGTATGAGATTTATTCTTTCTTTGTTATGCTTTTATTTTGTGTTTATGTGCTTGTGTTGAGTGTTGTTTTCTTTGGAATGCTTGTTAGGTGTGGGTAGATTACCTAATTTTTGAGTAAGAGGAGACTATGGTGAGATTTCATGTAGGGAAGCATAAGATTTTACCTTTTTTTTAGGGAGTTTGGGTTGGGTGCCCCACCTTGCATACAAGGAATGCTTGCATTTCTTTCTTGTTTTTTATGAGGGAGGCATAAGATATGAGGGAGGCATAAGAGTATGTGGGAGGTATAAGGATTACTTAAGGGAGACATAAGAGTATGTAGGGGATTTGAGATATGCATTGGAGGATTTAAGGTGGGCACCCATTCCCATTGGGAGGCATAAGTGGCCTCCCCTTAGGTCTTTCTCCTTGGGCTTTCATTTTAAGCCTGTTTTGTTGTTTTTTGTTCTTATTTCTTGTGTTGTAGTTGATTTGAATGTGGTTGAAATGGTTGTGAAATATTTGTTTGTGTTATGGAAGCTTGTTGTTGCCATGTGTTGGAATCATCTCCCATTGTAATGTGGTTGGGGCTCGGGGGCCAATGGAGAGGATGGTTTCTCCTCTTCATTGGATATCTTTTGTTGTGAATAAAAAAATCTTGAAGGAGCTATCTTGTTGGAGTTGTGAAGCTTGGAGTTTTGTTGGAGACCTTGTGAAACTTCCTTTGTGTTGTTCCCACTTAGAGTGGAGGAACTTGTATTATTGTATTTTCTTTTGCATGCATTCTTGTATTATTTCCCACCTTGAGTGGAAGAATTTGTAATAATCTTTTGAGAGAAGTTTCATTCCAATATTTGTATATGTGTAAGAGAGAGAATCAAAATGGATATATTGTGTAAAATTTAGTTGGAAGCTGAATTGTGAAAAGAAAGTTACTTTCATTGTGAAGTTGTAGTGTTTTAAATGAGAAAGAAGAAATATAGAAGTTGTAGATCTTGAAAATGTATACATAGTAAATTTGAATGGAAAATAAAGTTGTTATAGCTGTTTTGAACATATGTATGTTGTAGTAAAAAAATGGGAACAAGAGAAAAAATTTGAAGGTTATTGTCATTTGGAAATGTTGATTTTGTAGTAAGAGAGTAACAATATAAAAGTAGATTTAGATATCTTTAGCTCATGGAATTTGAAAGAAGGCTAGTTGAAAAAATTAAATTATTCTAGTAAGTAGATGCACCTTATTGGATTTGGAAATGCCTAAATGAGTATATTTAACTAAGGAATGAACAAATAGAAATAAATCCCAAAATTGGAACTCTAGATGTACAAAAATAAGCTCAAAATGTATTTTAGCACTTTTTAGTAACTTTTAGTTTTTGTGAAATCTTAGGTTTTAGGTTCTGTTTTTCATAAACATGACCACCGCATGTAGAGTGGTGGTCGTAACCACCGCTCGGGCTAAGGTGATGGTCTCAAAACCGCCGCTCAGTATGGTGGCGGTTCATGGTTTTCCACCCAAGCGGTAGGTAGCAGTCCTAGGACCGTCAGTCTGCTCTAGGAGGTGGTTTTGTCACTTACGGAAGAACCTCTTGGATCCACACCTATGCAAAGTCTTTAACTGGTTTATACTAATTTTTAAGTTGTAAAATTTAACTAATAATCACTAGCAAGAAAACAATGAGTAATCCCATGGATTTGAGCAATAAAAACCTACAAATGGTGAATTAAAAACATTCTTTTCATTTATAACAATGGGGGTAGGGTTTGCCCCAAATTTGAAAACCCAAATACAAATGGCTTGAAATAAATGATTTTGGTAAAGGAAAAACTCTCTCAATCCTTGAATGAAAGTAATAACAACAATAAAACTACAATCTAAACTAATCTAAGCTTGATCTCCTTGTAGAATCCACCATAGTTTCTCCTCTCTTACTCCCATGGCTTCTCCTGTCCAACCCGCATATTCTCTCAAAGAAAATAGATCAAATGAGGATACTTGGTAAAGAAAGAGATTAAATAAAACTCATAAGGAAATTTAGGGCTAAGTTTGGAACCCTAGGATCTAGAGGCCAAGATTGATTTGATGTAAGGGTGGAGGTTTCACCCTACTTTTGTTTTGGTGGAAATGAATTTTAAATGTTTAAATTAAAATCCTTAAGGGTATGTGTAGATGGGTGAATGGGGCCATTTAAATTACCTTGGGGTGTAATGTCTCTATTAGTCCTTAGTATGTTGTAGGAATTAATTAAAAAGACTTTAAACTATTAGGATAATGAAATTAAATTAGTTAAGCATGAATATATTCATATTTGGATTGAACATTAACTAAGAAGAGAAAACAATTAACCAAGTAAATTAAACTATGGCACTTCCTAGTTGACCTTTAATTAATCGACCTTAGAGGTAAAGTAATTTCAAATTTAATCTTTTATCTAGACGTAGCCTATCTATCAATAAAGTTGAGTTTAGTAGTGTGTGTTAGTTAATGTACCCGAGGGTCAAATACCCTTGTAACCTTCTTATAACTTAAAAGAAAATTAGTCGCAATTCTTGAGATAAGTGTTAGGTGTTAGCGTGTTTTTAGATCGTCATTTTTGCGGCGTTACATTTGGTATCAGAGCCGTGGGTTCAAAGCTTGGACCCTTGGGCACACCTAGAAAACATGAGACATGAACTTTTAACCTAGTGCATTTTTTTTTCTTTTAACCTAGAAAACCACATTGTCTGATAATTGTATAATTTAGAAAACATAGAAAACTGAAACAAGACCTAGAACAATGAACTAACTCTCACCTTGATCTGTGTAGGAGGCGTGGATTAGATGAGGGGTATTTTCACATAGACCTAGATATACCACCTCCAGAGCAGGCTGTAGTGGCCATTCTACCTCAGATTTTACAGATGCTTCAAGACGTGAATGCCACTATACACGAGAGGGTACTTAGGAGGATGAATTGCTAGATAGGATATGGAGCCATCAGTTGAGGCTAGGGAATTCCTTCAACACAACAAGGAGTATAGGGTAGAGAACTTCCACGCGGAGTTGGCTAGGGTAGAACTGTTATCCAAAATTCACCCCTCAAGGTAATTTCGATAACATGCATCAAATTCTTTAGTCCCGAGTAAGTAGATTGATTCAAGGCCGAAATCATGTTTTTGGGGCCCCCTCGGCTTCTCTCTAACTCTCCCATCCAAGAAGAAATCCCAACAAGTTGAAAAAATGGAAAAAATGCAAAAAATAAGGTTGCAGGACTGTTTTAAAGCATTTCGGGTTGTATTGAGGTTCATCATACCAAGTTTGGGGCCAAAAACAAAGAAAATCAGCTAATTCGGACATTTTTGTCCCATGCAGTTTGCGGAACAGTTGGGACATTAGGACGCGAGGGACGGGAAAAGCTGAAACGGCCGAAAGCAAGGAAAATCGTCAAGTTTTTGTTTCACGGTTTCGGGTTTCGGGGCCGGACAAAAGTATGCCGCGTGAACGCAAATCGCCGATTTTCAATTTGAAGATTACCCAGTCCATTTCAGGCGGTTCGGAGATATTTGTCCTAAGATCCGTAGGATAGTTGGGACAAAAGTACATGAGGGACGCGTGGGGCGAAAAGGCGAAAAAGCCGCTAAAGCATGAACAAGGAAGCCCGAATCGGCCGAAGTAGGATATTTTCATCCAGGACAGTTGGGACAAAAGTACGTGAGCGATGCGTGGGAGGCGAAGAGCCGAAGCAGCCGAAAGGCAAAGAAAAAAAAGTCAACATTTGACCCGTGAAACTTCAGCGGCCATAACTATTTTTGACTCGAGCTCCGATTTTCACAAAATTGGACTTTCAGAATGAGCACGACGTCCTCTACGCCAAGAAAACTAGATTTCTTATTTTTAATGAGGGTGGATATATTTAAATAAAATAAACATATTCGGCTCCGGTCGATTAATGCTCATTCAGTCGTCAACCTAGCTGCCCGGACTCCAAAATAGCTACCCGCACTCGAAGGCCATAACTTTTGCATTTCTCAATGAAATCACACAAAATTAGTACCATTGGAATCATGGCTCAGGAGCCCAACGCACGAAATGAGGAAATTCTAGATTTGATGAGATATTGATTGATATTTTAAGAAAACGTGGCTGGAGTTCATAATGATGTTTTATTTGGTGGTTGGGAGTGCAATTAAGAGGCATGATCATCGTTCTTCTCTCTACGCAGCACCTAGGATAGTATGGGAGCCTTTTGTAAGTAATATGTAATCATTTTACTCCATTTAATGCCTCTTACAAGTGGTTGAAGGACAAATTTCAGGATTTCCATTTTCCCTTCTCTTTCTCTTCTCATTTTTATATAAATTGGAGTGTTGGGCTCATTGTAAAGAGAGGTAGTTTTTGTAGCAAAGCTCTACCAAGATTGCTTTGTGACGCCAATGTGTTGCAGAGCCCTTGTTGTGGAATCCTTGCATGGCGATCCAGATCTTATCTTGTAATCGATTGAATTGTGTATATGAGAAGTAATAAAATATAAGTTTGTGGATGCATCTTCCCCTGCTGTGTTTTTTGCATTCTTCTTACCCCTTCAACCTTGATTACAAGAATATTGTGTCTATTATTATGCTCTTGCAGGGATCCATTATCATTGTGTATGTTTGAGATATTTTGTGAATACATTTTGCTAGATTGTGGAGGCTGTCATCACCCCTTCTAGTGTGCACCCGCTTACACGTATCTCACGCATTTGAAGACTACTCTCACCCCCTCCTTTTCTGGTGTATCACCGCTTTAGTGTAGGATTTCATTTTATGCATTCTCTCTCCCTGGTCCCTTGAAAATTTAGATTAGAATAGTTATTTTCCCCTGCATTAGAGTAGATTGTGGCGGTGTAGTTTAGGAGCAAGAACCTACTTTTCGGAGGTCTATCTCAAGTAGCAAGTCCCACAACTTGGAGATAGTACCCATGTTATCCAATCACACCGTGAGTTCAAGTATATGCACTTGTATAAACATAGGGGTCTTTGTGATTTGGTGATAACAAGAACCACCATAGAGAGGGCATGGATATAGAATTTCATGACATAGGGACAAATCTCGAGCCCTAGATAGAGGGAGGAGAATGCGAGAGGTACTTAGCGGTCATTAGACATCAGATGTAGGCCATATTAGAGAGATCATGAAGCTACGACCATCTCACTATTCGGGAGATACAAGAAGTTTTCAGCAGAGGCCTGGTTGGTGATCTTTAGTGGATGCTTCAAGCTCTGTCGTTGTTCTAGCAACACAAAACCTCATGTTATGATCCATCTTCCGAGGGATGGGTGAGAGCCTGGTGGAGTACCGAGGAGTAGAAGCTCCATGTTGACGTAGAGACAGGTTACAGGAGATATCGAGGAGTGTTTCACGAGAAGGTATTTTCCCAAGAGGTTTATTCAAGTAGTAGATAAATGAGTTTCACAACCTCTGTCGAGGCATCAATGACCATATCTCGAGTATGAGATTCGATTCTTAGATCTACTCCAGTACATTGACTATATGCGGGATGAGCGGTATGGATTTACGAGGTTCATCAAGGGCCCTGAATTTGGATTTGGGTGGTGTAGTGCACATTCACCGCCTGACGACATTAGCAAAGGCCGTGGAGAAGGCCTATATTATAGAGGAGACATGGGGAAGACGCAACAGGCTAGAGAAAAATTTTGTAGCCACATCTAATGAGATGCATGATAGCAGATCGAGGGGGTCGAGTTCCTCCTCCATTTAGTGGACAGAGTTCGGGACAGTCTTCCTTCAAGCCACCTCAATACCGCAACAAAAAGCAGCACAAACCCGCCCACCTTATAGACCTCCTCAAATATTTGACACACAAAGGGGGTGGAGTATGGGGCCTCCTCCTAGGGGTCCCATCAAGACACAGGGAAGTACCACAGAGAGCTCGGTTAGCAGGAGCTCGTCAAGCAAAAACCTCGGTGAGTCCGTAGCCATATTGTCGTGGTCCAAATCTAGGACCTCTAGAGTACCTACTGGAGCTAAATCACACCTTGGAGAGGAATAGGTAGATGCTATGGTTATGGTGTTGTTAGACATCATTGGAGGGAGTTCCCACAAAACCCTAGTAAAAAGGGTAAGACAAAGATCTCAAAGCACCTATTGTTAGAGATATGACACGGAGCCATCGGATCTGCATAGCGATTGAGAATTGCAGGATGAGCACCGAGTACTTTGTGATAGAGGCGACCATGTGAGTAGTATTGGTGGTATTTCTGCCTCTATATTATTTGATTCAGGTTCATCGATTCTTTTATTGCACCATCCTTAGTAGAGTGTTGTAGGCTGGTGGAAATTATGTAGGGTCATAGTTGGGACATTAAGATGGCTTCTGGAGCCAAAATTTCTATATAATCCTTAGTTAAGGAGTGTGTAGTGGATTTGGGACCCTTCACCACTACCTCAGATCTTCGAATCCTTCCGTTGGGTTCTTATGGTGTCATTTTGGGCATGGACTAGTTTTACGCATTACACAGAGCGAAAGTGGAATGTTTCCATAAGACTATTACTTATACATATGATCTAGGAGTGGATTTAGTGATATCAAGAGTTAGGAGGCCCATTTCCATTCGCATCATCTCCGCTATACAGCTTAAGCGGTGTGCTCGTAATGGGGTTGTCGGATGTATGTTGTTACAGTTAGTGACAGATCTTAGGATGAGTCTAGTGGACCATCCCATCTTGAGAGAGTTTGCTTGATGTTTTTCTAGGGGAGCTACTTTGGGGTTACCACCCCACGTGAGATGTATTTTCACATAGATCTTGTTTGTGTGGAGAGCCTATCTCATGAGCTCCATATCGGATGACTACTTTTGAGCTATGTGAGCTCAAGTTGTAACTTGAAGGCCTTCTAGAGAAAGGCCTAATCCATCCTAGTGTGTATGCTTAGGGTGCACTTATGGCGATCTTCAAGAAGAAGAAGGATGGATCTCTGTAGTTGTGTATTGATTACCGTAAACTAAACAAAGTAACGATCAAGAACCGTTACCCCCTTCCACGCATTGCGGATTTATTTAATCAGATGAAGGCGGCCATAGTTTTCTTCAAGAAAAATCTTAAGTTGGGGTATCACCGGTTGAGGATCACGGAGGTAGATATCCATAAGACTGCCTTCCGTATGAGATATGGCCACTAAGAGTTCACAGTGGTACCTTTTGGTCTTATGAATGCCCCCGTAGTGTTCATGAGATTGATAACTAGGGTATTCAGGAATTTTTTGAATCGCTTTGTGCTCATCTTCCTTGATGAAATTTTTATTTACTCATGTACGCATGAGGAGCATGAGGAGCACCTTCACCAGGTTCTTCAGTGTCTTCGTGAGCAACATCTTTACGGGAACTTAGAGAAGTGTGTGTTCTTTCAGACAGAGGTGCAATATTTGGGCCACGTCATTTTTGGGGGAATTATCACACTAAATCCTTCCAATATTCAAGCCATCATGGATTAGCCAAAGCACCCACTACCTGTGACCGAGGTGCGCGGCTTCATGGGTTTGGCAGGATATTATAGGAGATTTTTTAAGGACTTCTCTCGGATTACAAGCACCACATCACTTCCCTACAGGCGGAAAGGGAAGAATTTTGTATGATCAAAAATATGTGAGCGAGGCCTTGAGGACATTGAAGAAATGCCTCATGATAGTGCCTATTCTTGCAGTGCTAGATCCTCAAGGTGAGTTCTACGTTTGTATAGATGCTTCTTTGGTAGGACTTGGAGGTGTGTTGATGTAGGAGGGTAGAGTGGTTGCTTTTGAGTCTCACAAACTCAAGGATTATGAGCTCAATTATCTGACTCATGATCTTGAGCTTGCAACAGTTGTACATGCCTTGGTGCGGTGGAGACACTTCCTTCTTAGCTGGATATTTACACTCAGGACTAATCACTTGAGTCTCATGACCTCTTCACTCAACCCAATCTCAACGCTCATCAGTGGCATTGGATGGAGTTGCTTTGTGAGTACAATATGGAGATAGAGCATGTGAAGGGGAAGGAGAACGTGGTTGTAGACACCTTGAGTAGATAGAGACATGTGGCTATGGTTACTTCAGTGGGTGCATGATTTACAGGAGCGAGATTTTGTAGCAAATTCCTCATGACAGGAGTTTCTATCTTGCACGGCCAGCGAGAGATTAAGTCTCAAAGACCCCTTGAGGGGAGATTTGATGGATTTTCATTAGAGGTAGATGGTCTTCTTAGACACAAAGGTCAGATATATGTTCCTAGAGATGGAGGCTTGAGATAGGACATTTTGATAGAGGCTCATCGTGTACCTTATTCAACCCATCCGGGGTGAAGAAGATGCACGCCACTTTGAGACAGTTGTACCATTGGAGAGGACTTTAGAGAGACATGGCTCTATTTGTGTCACATTGTTTAGAGTGTCATAGGGTGAAGGCTGACCATCAGCATCTAGCTGGCCTTCTCTTTCCTCATGCTATATCGGAGTGGAAATGGGACACCATTTCCATGGACTTCATTATCGGGTTATCAACGTCAATATACCACCATGATTCCATCATGGTCACAGTGGATAAATTGACGAGAGTGGCTCATTTTTCTCGATGAAGACCACCTATATAGCTAGTGTAGTGGTAGCGGGTATATCTTGATGAGATTTTAGATTACACGAGATACCGTGAAAGATCATTTGTAACCGCAATCCTTTGTAAACTTCCCCATACGGACCACCATACAACATGCTCTTGGGATGAGGATCAATTTGAACACGGCATATCACCGTGAGACGGATGGAAAAACTAAGAGGGTGAATCAGATTTTAGAGGACATGCTTAGGATGTATGTTATGAATCACCGGGAGTATCTATACTTGGTTTAGTTTTCCTTCAATAATAGTTTTCAGAATTAGATAGGCATGGATACTTTTCGGGCATGATATGGCGAGAGAGAGCGGGACACCTCCGAGTTGGGAAAGGTTAGAGGACATGGTTTCTCTTGGGCTAGCTTTATTGTAGGATATGGAGTAGCAAGTTATCTTGATTAGACAAGGAGCTGCAAGATAGGCGAAGACGTATGCAAACCAACATAGGATAGATCATAGTTTTGAGGTGGGCACGAAGGTGTTTCTTCATGTCGGTGTATAAGATCCCAATTCGTTACAAAAATATTCTAAGCTTGCTCCTAGGTTTTTGGGTCCCTTTGAGATCTTAGAGTGCATCAGTCCCTTGGCCTATCGTCTATCATTTCCACCAGCTTGTCTCACATCCATGATATGTTTCATGTTTCCTTGCTTAGGAGATGCATTCCTAATCCTTCTCACATGCTAGATTGGACCACATTGCAGGTGTAGGATCAGGGGTAGGTGATGGTGGAGCCCATCTGCATTATAGAGAGTAGGACCCCGGTCCTTCGTGGCGGAGAGAGATTGACCAATTTCGGGTCTAGTGAGACAGTATGATGAGAGGCTGCTGCTACATGGGAGGATGTTACTTTAATACGAGTTTAGTTCCCACACTGTTCGAGAGACTTCCTAGAGAAATTCGAGTCTAAGGGAAGGGGATGTAGTGCACACTTCCCTTTGACACATTTTTATTATTTTTGTGATACTATCGACTACACTTATGGATATATATGATGCATGTTGTTGATTTTGACTCATATATGATGCATGTGCATTACTAGCGACTTTTATATTGATGTTCGTATGTTATTGACATGATTATTTATATGTATTTCGGCATGCGATGTATTTTTGTCACATCGAGTAGGTTTTGATAATTGAACTAATGTTGTGATCATTTTGACATGGATGAAACGTTGAATAGAAATGTTGCTAGAAATTGTAAATGATATCATATTTTCCTAGATGATATGTGATTCATATATAGATGATCATGGCTTTATATTGTACATTTTGTTATAAATGTTTTTAATACGGCCATGAGGCGAAGGACGTATTTATGTGTTTTGCTGGTAAATTTATTCACAACAAATAATGAGGGGATTAGAAACTAACCACATTGGAATTCTAGATGAATTCAACTAGGGTCACCATGGCAACATGTAATTGTGTGTGTGTTAGAATTATTTGGGTAGGAGAAAATTGTGACCAAGCGGTCGTGAGTTAAATTTTATTTTAGTTCCCTTTTATTAATGTTAGTATGTGTTCCTTTTGAGTGATGTAATTTACTTGTTTTAATTAATTAGATTTTGATGTATGTTTTTCCCCTTTATCTTAGTGGGTCTAAGTGTCTTATTAAAGTTAATAAATCTTGTCCTAAACTAATTAAAGATGTGACCAAAAGAAGTTCATTTATTAGACTTGATTTGCTTTTGGATTTTATGTTGTGTGTTGAATGCTTGAGATCTTAAGTGTTGTACACTCTACCCTCCATGGGAAACTCGAATTTAGCCTTAAGGGCCAATTTTGGAGGCTTGTGGGACAAGTTAAACTTGTCCCACACCTCTTAAATTGCTATACCAACCCTACCTATGGGTTGGGGGTCAAAATTAGACCCCATTAGGTGTTTTGGGAAGACAAAAAGGTGAAATATTTATTGCACTTTCTTTCAAATAATTAAGTTTCTCCTTAGGGGTGCGGGCTTAGTTTGTGCTGTGTAAGTATCTTGTCATTCCTCTCACCCACCAATTTATCGTGCATTGGGGTTGAGGTTTGAATTCTTAGGTGAAGTTGAGGATAAGTGATGTGGCATCCTATGGATCCACCTCATCCTCTTTTCTCTCCCTTTACTATTTATTGAAGCTCTTTTGCTTGTTTGACGGTTACTTCATTATTTTGTGCTCTTGCATTTTTGGGAGATTTAGAGGATTTTTGGGAGTGCTTGTGGATTTTGGAGCTTGTGGATGCTTGCTTGGTTTTGGAGGAGCTTGGATTTTCACTCTTGGAACAAGCTTCACTATGGAAAGGTAGGAGATTTATCCTTACTTTGTTATGCTTTTATTTTGTGTTTAAGTGCTTGTGTTGAGTGTTGTTTTCTTTGGAATGCTTGTTGGGTGTGGGTAGATTGCCTAAGTTTGGCATATGAGGAGACTAATGGGGAGATTTCATGTAGGGACGCATAAGATTTTACCTTTTTGTTTGGAGGAGTTTGGGTTGGGTGCCCCACCTTGTACAAGGAATGCTTACATTTCCTTCTTTTTCTTTTATGAGGGAGGTATAAGAGTATGTGGGAGGTATAAGGGTACTTAGGGAGGCATAAGAGTATGTGGGGAATTTGAGATATGCATTGGAGGCTTTAAGGTGGGCACCGTTCCCATTGGGAGGCATAAGTGTCTGGCCATAGGTCTTGCTCCTTGGGCTTTCATTTGAAGCCTTGTTTTGTTGTTTTGTCATTCTTCTTTCTTGTGTTGTAGTTGATTG
Source organism: Taxus wallichiana var. yunnanensis (assembly GCA_018340775.1). Lineage (NCBI taxonomy): Eukaryota > Viridiplantae > Streptophyta > Pinopsida > Cupressales > Taxaceae > Taxus > Taxus wallichiana. Next base: position 605,809,402 of record CM031241.1, on the reverse strand, counting down.
GAATGTGGTTGAAATGGTTGTGAAATATTTTTTTATGTTGTGGAAGCTTGTTGTTTAGTGTCTTGGGATCATCTCCCATTGTAACGTGGTTGGGGCTCGGGGCCAATGGAGATGATGGCATCTCCTCATTAATTGGATATCTTGGTTGGGTGGAGAGCGTTTCCTCTCCCCCTATTTTGTTTTGAATCAAACAAATCTTGGAGGAGCTATTTTGTTGGAGTTGTGAAGCTTGGAGTTTTGTTGGAGACCTTGTGAAACTTCCTTTGTGTTGTTCCCACTTAGAGTGGAGAAACTTGTATTAATGTATTTTCTTTTGCTTACATTCTTGTATTATTTCCCACCTTGAGTGGAAGAATTTGTAATAATTTAATGGAGAAAAGTTGCATTCCAATATTTTTATATTGTGTAAGATAAAGAATCAAAATGGATATATTGTCTAAAAGTTAGTTGGAAGTTACGTTGTGAAAAAAGAAAGTTACTTTCATTGTGAAGTTTTAATGTTATAAATGAGAAAGAAGAAATATAGAAGTTGTAGATGTTTAAAATGTATACATAGTAAATTTGAATGGAAAATAAAGTTCTTATAGCTATTTTGAACATATTTATGTTGTAGTAAAAAAATGGGAACAAGAGAAAATTTGAATGTTATTGTCACTTGGAAATTTTGATTTTGTAGTAAGAGAGTAACAATGTAAAAGTAGATTTAGATAACTTTTTCTCATCGAATTTAAAAGAAGACTAGTTAAAAAAATGAAATTATTCTAGTAAGTAGATGTACCTTATTGGATTTGGAAATGCCTAAATGAGTATATTTAACTAAGGAATGAACAAATAGAAATAAACCCCAAAATTGGAGCTCTAGGTGTACAAAAATAAGCTCAAAATGTATTTTGGCACTTTTTAGTAACTTTGAGTTTTTGTGAAATCTCGGGTTTTAGGTTCTGTTTTTAGAAACATGACCGCCTTGTATGCATCTTGAGTAGCAATCCCATAACCACCACTCAAAGCTAAGGTTATGGTCTCAAAACCACCGCTCAGTATGGTGGCGGTTCATGGTTTTCCACCCAAGCGGTAGCAGTTCTAGGACCGTCGATCTGCTCTAGGAGGTGGTTTTGTCACTTACGGAAGAACCTCTCGAATCCACACCTATGCAAAGTATTTAACTGGTTTATACTCATTTTCAAGTTGTAAAATTTAACTAATAATCACGAGAAAGAAAGCAATGAGTAATCCCATGGATTTGAGCAATAAAAACCTACAAATTGTGAATTAAAAAATATTCTTTTCATTTATAACAATGGGGTTAGGGTTTGCCCCAAATTTGAAAACTCAAACACAAATATCTTGAAATAAACTAGTTTGGTAAAGGAAAAACTCTCTCAATCCTTGAATGAAAGTAATATCAAAAATAAAACTATAATCTAAACTAATCTAAGCTTCATCTCCTTGTAGAATCCACCATAGTTTCTCCTCTCTTGCTCCCATGGCTTCTCCTCTCTAACCTGAAATTTCTGTCAAAGAAAATAGATCAAATGAGGATACTTGGTAAAGAAAGAGATAAATAAAACTCATAAGGAAATTTAGGGCTAAGTTTGGAACCCGGGATCTAGAGGCCAAGATTGATTTGATGTAAGGGTGGAGGTTTCACCCTACTTTTGTTTGGTGGAAATGAATTTTAAATGTTTAAATTAAATCCTTAAGGGTATGTGTAGATGGGTGAATGGGGCCATTTAATTGCCTTGGGGTGTAATGTCTTTATTAGTTCTTAGTATGTTGTAGGAATTAATTAAAAATACTTTAAACTATTAGGATAATGAAATTAAATTAGTTATGCATGTATATATTCATATTTGGATTGAACATTAACTAAGAAGAGAAAAAAATTAACCAAGTAAATTAAACTATGGCACCTTCCTAGTTGACCTTTAATTAATCGACCTTAGAGGTAAAGTAATTTCAAATTTAATCTTTTATCTAGACCTAGCCTATCTATCAATAAAGTTGAGTTTAGGAGTGTGTGTTAGTTAATGTACCACGAGGGTCAAATACCCTTATAACCTTCTTATAACTTCCATCACACACGTCAATTACCATGTCGAGGATGGGTCTCGGAAGCGGTTTGGGTTTTTGGCATGCATGACATCATAAACTTTTCGCAAGCATGGGGCATGGACTATGGGGACCATGAGGACAAGGCACCATATATAGGTATGAAATAAGTGGAGGGTAGCCATTGGAAAGTTTTTGACACTGATCTACATGAGGAGACATGGTTTTAATGTACCACGATAAAAATGCCTCCACACACACTCAAACATACTTGGCATCGACAATGACTTTTGAGGATCGGGATTTGGGAATTGATTTGGCATCTGTCATTCGTCGGTGATCAAATATTTCTTGTTTATTCTCTTAACGTCCATGAAGCCTTTTCTTCTTCCTTTGTGGTTTTTATAAATGATAACTTTCAATGGTAACCCAAAATATCTATGTAAATAAGCCAAACACATACGAAAAATATGCAATAGTAAAAATCATGTTTGACACTCCTATTATGCACACTTAAATGAAGCTTTAATGTCGGGCTTCAAAAATATATTTCATATCTTTAATGATCATCAAAACTACTACAGTTGTGAAAATCATATATATGTGACTATTAGGAAATATGTGAAGAAAACACAACCAGACAACATGAATTTCCCAAACCCACTAAGGATTTCACAACCCAAATCAATAACCACATCCATTTTTCAGCCTCGAGGTATTTTTGCATTAGAAGAAAATATTGTTCCAAATGACATTGAAGCCTTCACGGATATTCTCATAGACACTTGACGGACAATATGTTTTTTCTATAGGCGTTGAAATTGAAGAGAAGCAATCAATAAAAGAATTGTCAAAAGTGTTTCCTAATAAGAAGCTCAAGCATATAACCAACTTGAAAAGAAAGTATCTCCTAAGAAAGGCCTTAAAAGACAAGTAACATTTTTTCTTGAACTTATATCGACGATGGAGGTGCATCACCTGCAAGATGTGGACATGCGTTACTTTTTGCTACCGATTTACTCCGCCTCTAGGACACCTAGTGGGCTTTCCCATAGTAAGGAGTGTGTTTCACCATAATTATCAAATAATGGATTGATATTCATGATACACAAGATACAAGCATGGAAATAGACACAAGTTAAAAAAATAGAAGACTTACACCAAGTTCCATAACAATGTAAACCGTATAATAAAAATAGACAAGATATAACACGAAAAAATAAAAGACGTACACCAAGTCAGAATTGGTAAAAACCTCATAAGAAAAATAAATAAGATATAACAAGGAATACAAATAGAACATAATAGTATTCATAGCTTACGAATCGGTCACAAACACAAGAATGATGGGTCAATGGAGGCATTTGAGTGTAGTTCATCTGTTGTAGATCATATAAGACCATGAACAATGCCTCCCAATACTATGACCACTAAAAACATGCCCACTTTTGAAAGTGTTGGTACTCAGAATTGTCTGGCCCCATTTGTGCCCTTGAAGATTTATTGATTCATGGCCTCTGTCATTTTATTCTTCCCTGTATTGTGTTTGGCCAGTCTTTGTTGCCATTTTAATTTTCTCCTGGGTGAAGATCATGTGTGGGTCCGTATTTTTCTCATGGTTCCTTTGTTCCTCTGGAAAAGCTCTATATTTTGAGTCTCCCGTGCTTTGTTCGTTTAAAACTTGCATTTTCCTATTTCCTCCATTTTCCATAGTCAAGATCTGTTGTCCCTGTCATTTTTTCCGTAAATACTCAAAGATAAATAAATTTATGTGTCCCCAAGGAATGTATTTGAGTCTTGCAACATTTCTAAAAATTTTGTCCTTGAAGAAAATTTCACTTTAAGGCTCAAATGGTTGTTTCTCTGTGTTTTATGGTTTGACGGGTGTTTCCCCTAGTCAAATTTGCATCCTTGCATCAACAAGAAAACATGCAATCCTTCCGTTGGACGCAACTCACCGGACACTTCAAAAATTCTATAAAAAGCCTCAACTTTAAAATGTGTCCACATGGAGGAACGACGCTCATTTGAGAATCAAATTTTTGGTTTGGCTTTGAAGTAGCGCCGGGAGGACACATGGAGGGTTGGCAGGAAAGAGACACGTGGAGGCTTCCGCTAGGTTTCCCATACTTAGACAAATTTTAAAAGGTTTTCGGGAAGTCCAGGACACGGAGGAACAACACTCATTTAAAGATCTACTTTTGGGCTTTGCCTTGGAGTAGCATCGGGAGGACACGTGGAGGCTTCCCTACTTTCCCATACTTAGAAATTTTTTTATGCAGATGGAAACAGTTTGGTGGAATAGGGACACATGGCGAGCCCGCACTCGTTCAGGGTCTTCAACTTGGGCACCATTTTGAAGAAGCACCATGAGGACACATAGAGGCCTCCGCTCAATTTGCATATTTTCTTGGACTTTTCAATGACCAAGGAAGGCGCCTCGAGAGATTGACACGTTGTGCCTTTGCTAAGCTTCAAGCATTCGGGCAAACTTTCTTGGAGCAAGACACGTGGCGAGCCCGCACTCATTCAAGGTATCAAATTTTGGGGCCACCTCAAGGTGTGCCATTGTGACACGTGGAAATTTGAAAATTCATAAGGGGTGGGGAAGCAGACCATCGGAGGCAACTTAAAATTTTACCTCTTTGCCTCATAAAGGTTAAAATATCAAAAATGGCCCGCAAGCCCAATGGGAAATAGTCAATGTTTTGCCCTGGTCAACGGCGGAGGTGCGGGCTTTCGGAGGAAAAGTGAAAAAAATTACCTTTGAGGGAAAAGGAGCTAAAGGCATAAAAGGACCCGAGGTTCCAGCTGGGACCCACATTAGGGACTTGAAGCTAAAAGGGTGGAGCTGCGGGGGAAACTTGGAAAAATTTCCTTTTTTCCAAAAGAGAGTCAAATGGCAGAATTTTTCTGCGGTTCCTTTGGGACCCACCTCAGGACACGTGTTAGGCCCATTTTTAGAAGCAGAGGTGTGGAGCAAAATGGGATTTTTTTCCATTTTTTCAAAAGGGTCAGAAAAGGTCAAAGGAAGCCCCGAGCTTGTTTTTGCATCTTCCACATGGATGACCCACATTCAAAATCAAAGATCAACGGCTATTGAGCGTCTAAATCTGATTTTCCCCCCATTTTTTTGTAAAAATCTTGGGAGTGTGAGTCTTCATGATTTCTTGCTATTTTCTACATGCCAAACAGAGGAGTGAGTTAATTTTGATATCTATAGTTTGGTGGGAGATATCTGGAGACATCTTTTGCCATTAAAACAGTTTGGCTCTCAAGCCTGGTCTGGTTTTCCATTTTTCTTCTCTAGAGCACTGGAAGGGGCTAGATTTGATTGATATGGGGCAGAAGTAGTTGGTGAATGGATGGAGGCATGTTTTTCCCGAGAAAGGAGTTGAATGCGGGAAGAAATCGAAGAGATTTTCCCTCAAGCACCTGGAGACTTTTACAGATCTGATTCTGCGAATCATGAAAGAATCATGGAAAGCACTAGTGCATTTAAAGTTTTTGTCTTTTGGGAGGAAGGGGCTCTATTGGAAATGTTATAAAGGGCATGAATTCATCGTGCAAATGGTTGGGAGTTTTTGGAAAGATCAAAACTAGTTTTTTCCAGCAGAAAAAGCTTGATAGAGCCCATCCATTTTGAGAAGCCGTCTAGAGAAGCATGTATATCTCTCTTTGTGTCAAATTTTATCGTGTCAAGGTGGTTGCAAGTGTACAGCAATTGACAAGCTTTGAGATTGTTCGGAAAATTTCCCTTCCGCTTTGATAAATTTGATCAAATTTGAGTTATTTTGTGTCAATCTTGAGTAAAGTGTATTTATTCATTTTTGAATGCATAAGGGTAGTTTTTCTCGTTCTATTGCAATCTTGTACTAAAATATAGTCCAATCACACGAGGTCTCGAGTCCTTGTGATAGTTTAGTGGCATCTGTAATTTCATTTCTCGAAGAAACTTCATCTGGGAATGGGATAAACAGATTTAAAATCACTTTTCTTTCATTTTGTTGATAGATATTATCTGTAAGCCTCTGGGTGTACCTCAAAGCGTGACTTGGTTTAAATCTTGGTGCTTTATTGGGTCCTCTGACTCGATCCTTCATGATAGAATCCACGGGTTATGTGAAAGAGTGCTGATATGGGCCTCCATTGAAGCACATATTCTAGTTGAGGAAACAATTTAACTTTTTGTGGCATTTTGTTGATTGAATCTTTCCATTTTGCATAAGCTCTCAAGGATCTGGTGAGTCAAGTCCATCCTGTCTCCCCTCCCACCAAAATTCATTTAACAACAACCAATCCTACCCATAATACCCCTATTTGTCATGTGTGTACACAAATGCATAATCTCTGTTACCAAAACATGTAGAAATAATCAGGGTCTCAAATGTCTTTAGTAACCTTTGCCTTGCTATGAGAATATCTCCATAATCTGGAAGTGACAACTCATGAGAGTCAGATTTGGTGTGTTGATCATATTTTCCCCAAGGCCTTCTCTATAAAATTTATGCAAAAGAAAGGTACATGTATCTCCTTTCAAATAACAGAGGTTACAAAATAGGTTCTCTTACCTTGGTTGAAAGGCACAACCTAAAATAGTTAGGATCAGATCACATCCTTTTGCATGTGCTACCCACTCCCTTCAGAGCCTGAGTGCTAACAAGTCAGATAGATTTCTTCCCCAGCTACAAAATGACATACATGATTGTCTATCTACCTCTGAGTGTCTTGTCAAACCCATGATGTTGCTCGGTCTCTGAAGGAGGTTAAATTTGGGTACCAAGAAAGTTTTCACATAATATTATCACCTCAATTGTTGCATCCAATTCTACTGAGATACGGAAGAGTCCGAAAGACCATGGAAATCCACTTTGGCATAGTTCAAGTCCACACTCGGCCTGCGAGATATATTTTTACCTTGATTTTCCAACGAATTGGTCGTATTACACTATGCATGAAAGAAATCAAATGATAATAACATTTTTTTGGAAAGGATATCGATGGTGGAGGTGCATTCGTGCACATTGACATACATTGAATTTATAGTTGCTAATTTACACCGCCCATTTCGAGTCACCCATGGGCTTTCCCATAGTAAAGAATGACTTTCACTTGATAAATAAAACTAGCAATTGCACGTGTACAATGCAATATGAGCGCCGAACGGTATATGCTATTTGTTTTAGAGGGATAATTATTTCTTTTGTAACTTTGATGTTGATAATGAGTGTCATTGATTTATATGTGTAGAAATATAGATGAACCACTTTATTTAAAGGTTCTATCTACATTTCAAACTTGTTTCATAAAAAGAGAAATTAAGTGCTTGTAATCTTCATACATACTCTTTTATCAACCAGCCAATTCATCTGAAAAATAAGTCTCTATAGTTTAAAAAATACATCTTTAGAGTACTATGGTTTACAAAGAAAATGGTTTAAAAGAGTTGTTCTAGAATCCAAAAATCAGGAGTCAAATAAGTCTTCCTATAACATCTATTGTGGTTGTATTTAGAGGATATTCAGACCACAATCTAGGATATTGTAGCATGATTGTAGCTTTGGAGATTGTACATGTCAAAAACTTATCAATCAGATCTGTGATTATCTTAAATTCACATTGAAAAATGGCATACTATGGTTCATAAACCACACTTATTTACCTCCTCCCTCTAAATTCAAACAAACATGTCACGATTCTCCAACAAGAACATATAGGATTATGTAAAACTTATTACAATGTAAGGAAATCATTTTATTTGAAAGGCTTAAAAAAAGGTACAAAGATACGTTGTAGAATGTGATAGTTTTTAATGACACAAGAGTAAAAATTTTCCATCTCCATGATTTATATAATCTAGACACCCCTCAACAAAATTTGGAAAAGTTAAAATGTATCTATGGATTTTAGATGTGGTCTTCCGTTATTAGATGGTTATGATCAAATCTATATGGTGGTTGGATGTTTTCATAAATAAACCCATTTTATTGGAATGATAAAACCAAAGTTGGTAAGAACTTACATTGAAAATGTGTAAAAATTCCATGGTTTTCCAAAGGTGATTGTAAGCAACCAAGACTGTCTTTTCACCAGCAATTTTTGGAAGAGCTATACAAGCAAGTGGAGATTCCAATAGCCATGTGCTCTAAATATCACCCTCAAACAGATGCTCAAACTGAGATCATTAATAAGTGTATAGAAGGTTACTGTTTGCTTTGTTTCTGATAGGAAAAATTAGTGGCATAAGTGGTTATCTCTGGCAAAAAGGTGGTATAATACAACCTACCACATGTCTACTGAGATGACGCCTTCAAAAGGTTGGATTTCAAATAGCCCGGGCTCATTAAGAAACTCAAATTGAGGGATTTTAAAAATCCCAGCTCACATAAAATTACCCCACTATTTCTCTATTCTTCGTTTCCCTATATAAGAAACTTAAACAAATTCATAAATAAGCTTGTTAGGTGACTTCTAGTTCTAAACCAAGATCATCAATCAACTACCTCCCATACAATATCAGTTGGTTGAATTCCATTATTAAGAACCCTTAATTAGGAAATAAGAGATTGAAGGACAATGGTAGTTGACTCCCTGAATGTATCAAAGCAGTTAAATGTGGCTAAAATTTCATTGCCTTCCCCTTTAGCTATTAACCATTACAGACCATAGAAAGTGAAAATTATCAGGCAATGAAGAAAAGGAGATCCAACCTTGTTAATATTCAATAGGAAGTAAAATGTCAGGAACACCTTAAATCCTGCTAACCAGCTACAACTGATAAGTTCACTGCTTTTATTTTTCAATGTTGGCATATTAAGGACATTAGATCATAACAAAACACCAACTATATAATTATTATGTGTTAGTCTTTAAATTATGTTGGTACCCAAATTGATTCTCCCTCAAACTCCGAGTAGTATCATAAGTTTTGGTAGGAAGCTTAGAGATAGATAGATCATGGTGAGATTTTTATAGTTTGGGGATGGGATCTAACTAGCCCTTAGTCACTCAGATGTGGAGAAATGGATATCACCCTCAAGAGGATTTGATCTATCCTCGCTATTTTAGGTTGTGCCTTTCAACCAAGGTAAAAGAACCCTTTTTTAGCTTGTTGTTTATGGAGGAGATGGAGATATCCTTCCTAATGAAGTTGTTAAGGAGACCTTGAAGAAAATATTATCAATGCAACAAAATCTAACTCTCACGAGTTGTCACTCTAGATAGTGGAGATATTCTCTAGGAAACGTTTAGGCTACTAAAGACATTTGAAATCCTGATTGTTTCTGTATGTTTTGGTAATAAAATTTATGCATTTGTATACACACATGACAAACAGGGGTAGTATGGGTAGGATTAGTTGTTTTTAAATAAGTTTTGGTGGGAGGTGAGGCAGAATAAACTTGATTTGCCAAATCTCTGAGAACTCTTACAAAATGGAAATTCTAGATAACAAAATGCTTTAGAATAGCTAAAATGTTCCTTTAACCAAAATATGTACTTCAATGGAGGCCCAGATTAGCACTTTTTCACACAATATATGAGATTTTAACATGAAGGATCGAGTTAGAAGACCCAATAAAACATCAAAATCTAATATCAATCACGCCTAAGGTACACCCAGAGGCTTACAAACAATCTCTGTACACAAATGAAAGAAAAGTGATTTTAAATCGTTTATTTCACTCCCAGATGAAAGCACTTTTGAGAAATGAGATTGCAGATGCAGCTAAATTGTCACAAGGATTGAGACCTGTGTGATTAAGATAGATTTTGACATAAGATTGCAATCGGGAACAAGAAAAACTATTTGCGAGACATTCAAAAATTAAAAAAACACATTTTTCTCAAGATCAACACGTAATAACTCGAGTTTGATTAAATTTATCGAGTGGAGGAAACTTTATAAAACAATCTCGAGATCTTATCAATGGTTGTACACTTGCAAACCTTGACACAATCAAACATAATGCATATACAAAGCTTCTCAAATAGCTTCTTAAAAGACATGCTTTGTTAAATTTTCCTCTTGGGAATTTTATTCGACCTCTAACACTTGAACCATTTACAAAAATTTTTTTGTCAATTATAACATTTACAACACATCCCATTTTCCCCACAAAAACTCGACATTGAGTGCTACCAAAGGTGCTCGCCATGATCACGATCGCGATTTCAAGAATCAAATCGCAAAAAGTAGCCAAGTGCTCATGGGGGAAAATATCTTCAAATATCTCCCACATTCAACTCCTCCTTCTGGTAGATCACTCTTTCTTCAACTCGCTAACCACTTCTGCCCCTAATCTGTCAAATCTTGTTCCTTGCATGCTCAAGAGAAGAAAAATGGAAAATCATATTGAGCCCAGAGTCAGACCATTTTAATGGTGAAAGACATCTCTAGATTTTCCCCACCAAACTCAGATATCAACATTAACTCTCCCCTTTGTTTGGCATGTAGGAAATACCAAGAAATCATGAAGACTCACACTTCTAGGCATGTTTCATTAAAATGGGGGGAAAATCAAATTCAAAATCTTAACTCCCATTGATATTTACTTTGAATTTGGGTCATCCATGTGGAAGATTCAATTTAAAACAGGCCTGGGCATTTCCTTTGACCATTTACAAACTTTTGAAGAAATGGAAAACTTCCAAATTTTGTTCCACACCTCAACCCTTGAGAAATGAGCCTGACACGTGTCCTAAGGTGGGTCCCAATGGAACCACAACCAAATTCTACTATTTCACCTCATTTTTGGAGAAGGGAAAATTTTCCAAGTTTTCCCCACAGTTCCGCCCTTGAAAACTAGACGACACGTGTCCCAATGTGGGTCCCATGTAGATCGCACTTCCTTTTTCACTTTTAAATATTTTCTCCCAAAAGGAAATTTGTCAAAAATTCCCCTGAGAGTCTGCACCTCTGCCATTGATTGGAGCAAGCGTTGACCTTTCCTCTGTCAGAAGGCTTGAGACCATTTTGATGATTTTGGTCATTTAAACATCAAGGGGAAAAAACCAAGTTACCCTTGATGGTCCACCTCCGCCTCTTAACATTTCCAAAGCCAACCTTGAACTCCTTATCATCAAGCTTGTAGGCCAATTTGATATTTAAATCATTTTGATGACAATAGGGAAAAAATTCAATTTGCCTCCAATGGTTTGCTTCCCGCCCTTTGACTTTTCAAGCTGCCACGTGTCACGGTGGCACATCTTGAATGATCCCAAAGGTTGATACCTTAAATGAGCGTGGGCTCGCCACGCGTTATGGTGTAACTTCAAAACCTTAAGGTTTCAGAATTATGGTGGGGCGTGCTTCCAATTTAGAATATTATTCCATTTTTCCAAAAGGGAAAATCATTCATCTTACCTCACGAAGGCCCGCATCTCCACCATTATCTTTGCCACGTGTCCTTCTGCAGGGTCAAAGTAAGAATTTTCTCTCGCCACTTAAATTTTTCTTTAATCAGAGCCTTGCGGGGCCGCGGGGTGAGTTCAAACCTTTTGTTGAAGTATCCAAAAGGAAAAAGTTCAAAAACAAACCCACCACGCCCCATCCAATTAGAAGAAGCCACATAACCACCAAAAGAACCAATAAGAAATGAGCGGAGCCACGAGACTATATTTGCCTTTTTACCAAAAAATCAAAAAGTGATAAGTTAAAGTATTTGCCCACCGTCTGTCATCACCAATCGACACTATGATAATTCTCCACCGGGGAACTCCTCATCCTATGATTATTTACTATGCATAGCCTTTAGTTTGGTGGATTTAATCTGAAACAAAACAACAAACATAACACAAGAATACCATAGACTATGATACGAAGGAATAATGACAAATCTAAAAATATAGGTGTAAATTTTAATATCAATATGAAATTGTTACAATCTCACCCATGAGGTACTTCAAGTGTTATTGACTTCACTTTCCTTCCAACAATAACTATGGGAGAAACTTCACAATGGATTCTTTAACACACCTTCTAAATGATGGCTTCCTTTACACACTTACTCATACAATATTTCTCACTACTTCCCTCTATGCTAAATAAGGAAGGTGGCCTCTTTATTTATAGGAATTCAGGCTTATCCACCCTATCTCTAAGATAGGATAGGAAATCTCTTCCGGCCAATCATATTCCATGCCTAAACTCTTGCCTTTACATGTAGGCTTATCTTCTAAGATAAGATAAACCTTATCATCTCACATGGGTTCCACCTTTTTAGTATTTTCCACAAATAAAATACACAAAATATTTATGACATCACTCTTTGTCCTTATTAAAAATATGATATTTCTAATTCCTAATCATGTAGATTTGTACATCTCTACTTACCCCAACTTTGACATTTTAACATTACTAGACCACTTACAACAGATATTTACTTTTACCACAACATTCCTATTGTACTTTGACTTACTCTATTTTACTAGTGGCACCATACTAACGGTGCCATTATCTTCTATCAGACACCACTACTAATCATACTTAACAACATCCTATTCCTAATACATACATAATAAAATAGAAATTACGGAGGAAAATTTTAATGTCGACATTTTCCCCTTCCTAGCTTCTACTCCGTCCTCGGAGTAGACTATTATGGTGCTTGGAAAATCTTTAACTTGTCGTGGTTGACCCATTTCGTAATGGGAGTGCCATCCAATTCCTCCAGTTGATATGTACCATTTTCATGCACAACTACTATTTTGTAGGGCCCCATCCATTTAGGAAGAAATTTTCTCTACCTTCTTTTTTTGTATCTGGAATCATATACTAGAACCAAGTCGTTCGGATGAAATGGAGACCAACGTATCTTTTGATCAAAGTATTCCTTCTACTTCGCTTTCTTCTTATAGCTTGTATCCTTCGCTATTTCCCTCATTTCCTCTAGCAAATGAAGATGCACCAACCTTTCTTTACCTTGAATCACTTTCATCCATCCTTTCCTTTTTCACAACTCTCACAATAGGAATATCAAACTCAATAGGAAGAACTAGATCGATGCCATAAGCCAACTGAAATGGGGAGTATCTTGTTTTTGACTTTGATGTTTCCTTATGTGCCTACAATGTTGCATGAATCCTTTTATCCCACTTATGTACTGCAAGGCTCGCATCTTTGCTAGAATTTGACTCAACACAAAAAAATTTCATTCCACTGTCCATTTGTGCTTGGCTTGTATGTTGTTGCATTCCCGTGCTTAATAGAAATTTTTTTGACTAGGGCTTCTACCAACTCATTAATGAAGTGGCTTCCTTGATATGTTACAATTTCTAATGGACAACCAAATCTAGTGACAATGCGTTCATATATGAACCTTGCCACTTCATCCATGGAAGTTGTTTTCAATGGCCTCAGCTTCAACCCACTTGGTTAAATAATCTGTGGCAACTACAATATACTTATTTTGGCGTGGGGAAGTGGAAGTGGACCTACAATATCTATTCTCCACTTTTCAAAGGGACCAAGTTGAAGAATAGGGAATAATGGAGCTGATAAAGTCTTACGAGTTACTATGTGTTTGAAAAATATCACATGTCTTATAATAATTATAACAATCTCTAAAAAGAGTGGGCGGTGATAACGCATCAAAGATCCTTCTTGCTGTAGGTTGTCCAAAGAAGTGTCATCCACATGTACCATTGTGGAGTTCTTCTATCAGCTCCTTCCCTTGATCACATCCAACTACTCTCTTATATTGTCCATCAAGTCCTATTTGAAATAATACTCCATATAGAATAGAATATGGACGATTGGCTTGAGTAATCTTCCTCTTAGTCTTTGCATTGGCACCATCAGGAAACTTGAATTCATTCAGATAATTTCAAATATCTATGTATTCACTAGGGATTGTGTCAAGGGATAATAATGTTGCATATAGGAAATCATCATCATCACAAGATGAACCTAAACCATCATAGGCTCAAGAGAGTGCATCTGCATTGACATGCTTCTTTCCTGGCCTATCTATAATATCAAATTCAAATTCTTGTAGCAAAATTATCCATCTTACTATCCTCCTTGATGGGTTAGGCTTATTTACAATATATTTTAGAGCCTGATGATCTGTTATAACTATAAATTTCTTCCCTAGCAAGTAATTTCTAAACTTCTTTATAGCAAAAATGATAGCTAGAGCCTCTTTTTCAATTACAGTATAATTTACCTCAGCACTGCTCATTTTTCTGCTCCCAAAGTAAACTGGATGATCATTCCCATTTTCATCTTTTTGGCTTAGAGTACTTCCTAGTGCTACATCTAAGGCATCAATATACACAATGAATGGCTTGCTCCAATCTAGATTCTTTAAAACAGGTGAAGACACCAAAGCTTCCTTCAGTTGTTCAAAAGCTTCATGCGCCTTATTTCTGGTTCATAAGTAACATCCTTCTTCAAGAATTGGGTTAGTGGCTATGAAATCTTTGAGAAATTCTTGATGAACCTTCTATAGTAACCCACATGGCCTAAAAATGATCTCAACTTACTTCTATTCATAGGAAATGGTAACTCTTTGATTTTTGAAACTTTATTAGGATCAGTACCAATACCATCTCTAGATACAACATGCCCTAACAAAATGCCTTTAGAACATCCAAAGACACACTTTATAGGGTTTAGTGAGGCTTGTTCTTCATCTAACCTTTGAAATGTTGTCTCCATCTGGTGCAGGTGGTCCATCTTGCTCCCATAGATGTAAAATCATCCAGAAATACTCTGATGAAGTTCCCAATGTAGGGTTTAAACACCCTATTCATCAACCATTAGAACTTTTCCGAGCATTACACAACCCAAAAGGCATAACTCTATAAGAAAATGTTCCCAAGGAGTGGTGAACGTGGTCTTCAACTGATCTTTCTCTACTATACAAACTTGGTTGTATCCACTATATCCATCAGCAAAAATATAGCACTCCTAGCCAGCTACTTCATCCAAGATCTGATTTGAGAATGGAAGAGGGTAATGATCCTTCTTTGTTGCCTTGTTGAGCTTCCTATAATCAACACAAATGTGTAGTTTCCCATTCTTTTTTATTGAGATCACAATGGGAGAAACTCATTCTAAATTCTTCACAACAAATATAAATCCCGCATCAAGAAACTTATTATTTCTTCTTTTACGGTCTTGGAAAAATTAGGATTCATTCTATATGGCATTTGCTTTATGGGCTTAGCACCATCTACCAGCTCAATAGAATGTTCTACCCAACTTACTTGTGAGTTCCTTGTAATCAAAAGTGACTAGGGGTATGTACCTTCGAAAGAGTGGAGGTAGGATTCCTTCTCACTCTCCATCACAAAGCATTGAAAAGAGCACGTGCAAATCAAACAAACAATCTTCTTTTTTGTATATTGATATTCAGATACATTTACATATATATAGGACATATGATTCCTATATTTTAGGAGGTAGCCTTAACTACTTCTCCCACGAATCTCTCCCACACTCCATATACGTGAGTGGTTAAAACTCACCAACAAATAATTGTTATATGTTGTTTTATATAACAACCATATAACATAATATACTGACTTAAATAATGATTACACACAAATAAACTAATGAAGCACTAATAATTAGGATATTCCTAACATTCCCCCCCTTAGTGCGAACATGGGAAAAACCTCGCCTTTGTACTGCAACGTGCCGCTACGTAGCATGCTTATGATCTGGATGGTTTCAAGGACAATACCAACAACCTCTGGATGGTTTTCCAAGTGGTTAACCAACAACCACACAACAGATGGTTTTTGAGGACAAGTACCAACAACCTCTAGATAGTTTTTACGGATAACTAACAACCACGATATCATGATGATGCAAAGTAGTATCAACAACTCTCATCACAATCTCACCGCAAGAAATAACATAGGAAATCCCTCTTGAAATCATGCTCATACATACATAGTGAAAGTTGACATACTCGGAAATGGAACATTGGATCATGTTCCCAACTCAATGTGAAATTTCTACTTATTGAAAACATGATCACCGCTAAACCGAGGCACACCACACTGGAAGCACTAAAATCAAACTACACACACACATGTCACCAAAGCTGATATGCGGCCCCATCGTTGGCAACTGACGAGAGGTCGCTGAATGACCTCCAACCTCCGATGCCTCCTGCCTCCAGTTTTCATGCTGCTAGCTCAGTTGGATTTGATCATGGAGCTCAAATGCATATTAAAGGACGTCGGATTCCACCGATAGTGCGTCCAGTTGAAATGCAGGCAAATTTTTTTTACAATTTTACGACTCTTTGAACTATTTACAATGACATGACTAGACTTGAAATGAGACAAAAATCTGATTGACTCTTTACGAATGTCCTAAATCACCTATTTGATTGACAATGACTAGAAATTTAAAAAGTAATAAATTGAAATTACTTTTTAAATTAAAATCACATTGACTAAGACAATACCAAAAAAATGTTTCGACTCTTTTAACAATTTAACGAAAAATAAATTTAGACTATAGACACAATACTCAATGATCTAATTGACTCAAAACAAATAATAATATTGACATTGACAATTAAACACAATGACAACAATTATAATTTTTGGATAAACTATTGGCTAGTACATGTTCAAATATGACGTTATAGCATTGAGACTACGAAATTAAATGGCATAACGTAGGATGACTCTAACACTATGAAACCGGTATTAAAACACTATACTAAAATGAATAGAAACAATACTACGAGACAAAACCTATGACCCTATGAGACTTAAGCGACTAAAATTTTAACCAACCTTGTTTTATGTTGGAGAGAGCAAAAAAACAACCTCGTGCAGCATATTTATAACCACCAAGTGTAGACGTGTTAAGAAAGCCACCTGTAATGTTGTTATGAAGGAGGCATAAAAACCGTTTCAAAGTCATGAATGAATTAGTGATGGCGTTGACCAACACTAAATGAAAAGCTGGAGTCGGTGTTTACAGTGGAAACGCCGAGTGATTTGTATGTTTCAATGCAAAACTATTGCCAAAGAGAGCGAAGAGCCAAGCAAGTAGGAGATCCCGAGTGGTTTATAATGCATGAACTGATGCACAAAGGAGATGTGATACTGCAGGTTGTCGTGAGCTTAAATTGTGCAGTGGCCGTGATCTGGAACAAAAATGAATGTGGGGACGTCTTTATAGAGGAACGTATTGGACCGGGGTGATCTGAGAGGAGTTAATTCCTCATGCAAATATTCAAAACCTGAGTTGAATGCATATATAATGAAAATCCTAGATTTCAATAGATGCCAATATTACTACGATCCAGAAAAATGTAAGATTCCAATGTTTGAAATCAAACCATGGCAGATGCATAGATCACCATCACTATTTTTCTCCTGTGATTGCTTGGATTCAAAACTGTACATGCATTTTTGCACGCAGATTCAATGCAATTCCCTCTTAAGAGATATTCATGTCTGATGAAAAGAGCAGATGTACGTGATAATCGGGAGAGATAAGCACACGAATAATAACAGGAATGCCTCCAAAGCTTTGTTTCACATAGCTAATGTGAACATAACTCCAAATATTCTCATATGTTGGGGCTAGAGACTTGAATAATCGCCCCTGCCAATTCTCAAATTTCCATCGCTCTGGTACCAAATGAAAGAGCACGTGCAAATCACACAAACAATCTTCTTTTCTGTATATTGATATTTAGATACATTTACATATATATAGGACATATGATTCCTATATTTTAGGAGGTAGCCTTAACTACTTCTCCCATGAATCTCTCCCACACTCCATATACGTGAGTGGTTAAAACTCACCAACAAATAATTGTTATATGTTGTTTTATATAACAACCATATAACTTAATATACTGACTTAAATAATGATTACACACAAATAAACTAATGAAGCACTAATAATAAGGATATTCCTAACAAGCATCACCAATATTTATTTGTTGGAGATGATCAACAATTTCTTCTTCGATAATCTTATGGGTTCATGATTCGGTGTGACTGGAAGGATATCCCCATGCGAAACATCAACCTCACTTTCTTCAACAACTGTGTCCACTTCTTTCGGTACTAGAGTAATCGGAGGATTTCCAATCATCAATTTCATCACTTGAATCCACATGTTCTTTCTTATGATCGAGGGATTACGTTTATCTTCACCCTCTCTCTCTACCACGTCCAAGTGTCATGAAGCCTTCATTCCAATAGTTTCTTCCATGAACTCTTCTTAGCCATGGCCTTCCCAACAACATTGGGTACACAATAGTACCATTTTTCATCACACTGAAAGTATACCACACATACACCACCCATAACAGATATTTCCACATTTGAAACAACACCTTCCTCGGTTTAATTTTTCCCTTATTTAATGACCTTAACATAAGTGTTGAGGGCGATCAATTTTTAAACCCAACATATTCATTATAGACTTAGTCATTACATTAACTACATCACCTCCATCAAATAAGACATCATGAATTGAAATACCATTACATAATACCTCGGCTTGTGGATCGTAGGGATCCACCTCCGCCCAAAATAGGTACCTCAACCTCCTTAATTCGTCAAGCATTGAGTCCACTTCGCAGCTCCCGCCTCTTCTCGAAGACATGGCCTTAAGTTGACCATATGTAATATTTGCGAGCCTTTTGGATAGATCTTCTAAAGTGGAGTATGATACTTGTCCCTATGAAATTAGAAAATCCCTGCACACCCATCTTTCTTCTCCTATGTTTCTTACTAGTTTTTCCTTTCATCTTCTTAGGATCATTTCCATCTTGGTTATCTTTTTCTTTCTTTCTTTTTGTTACAAACACATCTACTTCATTATTTATGCTCCTATCTATTACATCAAAAGAATTCATAGGTGTTTTTCATTTATCATTATCTCTTGTACCAGATGTAGAAGCTCTATCACGGACAATTATACTTATAATGACCCTTTTATGACAACTATAACATACAACTTGAGTTATATTTCTTTTGGACCTCTATCTCCTCCCTGAGAACTAAATTCCTTTCCTTGAAGAAGATTAATAGTTAACTGACCCATCTTCTTGAGTAGATCTTCATACTCAGTAGATGTACTAGGGAAAATATTTGTGCTCACCGAGAGTGGTTGTGGATTTTGGACCAAAGGTGTTGGTGTAGGCTCTACCTTAGCAGCAATTTCTTTGGGCTCCTCTTCTATGCTTTCTTCTTGCCTTCTTGCAATCTCCTTTGCTTGTTCAATGGTAGTTGGGCGGTCATACTTCACTCATTGTCTAATCTTTGGCTTCATCCCAAGAATGAAGTGCTTACAGAGGAGATTATCCATGTCATTCATCAACCCATCCACTAATCCTTCCTTCTGGATCTAGGCATCGAGCTTCCTCCTTAGCTCTAGAACACAAGCATGATAATCCCTTATCTTCTCCTTCTCTCCTTAGGATAGCTTTGTGATATCGATCATGAGATCTGCATATTTCTGTTGTTCACCAAATTCTTCAAGAAAACTTTCAGTTAATAAATCCCATGATTTTTTCACATTATCACCTAGTGTTTCAAACCACCTAAGGGTTGAACCATCCAAAAAGGTAGGAAAAAATTCAGTCCATTGTTCCCTTCTTATGAGGCCATTACAAATGCAAGATCGTTTAAACTCTTGAATGAAAGAGGAAGCATCTTCATTAGATTGGGCTGAAAAAATAGGAATCTTCCCCATTTTTAAAAGTAACCATAGTGAAATACCAATTCACAAGTACAATCAGTAAGACTTATGTGCACAAATAATTGGACTCACTACAATAGAAAGTGACTTTACACCTTTTCTACAAGAAATAGGAATGACCATGGTAAAACTTGACTTCTCATGGTAAAAGCGACTTTCTTGTGGTAAACACTATTCACGGTAAAAGGTGAAGTTATCATGGTAAATACTATTCACGGTAAAAGTAAAGTTACTTGTGGTAAATACTATTCATGGTAAAAAAGTGACTTTACCATAAGTAACTACTATACAAGACAGAAAAACAAGGTTACCCTCCAAATGATTTTTGACTAAGTGGGAATATTTCTCTAGAAAATCCACCAACAAGGAATGGTCCCGAGCAATGGAACCAAAATGTCATCACCAATCCGCACCTTGTGATAATTATCCACCAAGAACTCCTCGCTATGATTATTTACTAATGCATATCCTTTAGTTTGGTGGATGTAATCTGGAAACACAACAACAAACATAACACAAGAATACCATAGACTATGATACGAAGGAATGATGACAAATCTAAAAATATAGGTGTAAATTATAATATCAACATGAAATTGTTACAATCTCACCCATGAGGTACTTCAAGTGTTACTGACTTCACTTGCCTTCCAACAATAACTATGGGAGAAACTTCACAATGGATTCTTTAACACACCTTATAAATGATGGCTTCCTTTACACACTTACTCATACAATATTTCTCACTACTTCTTTCTATGCTAAATGAGGAAGGTGACCTCTTTATTTATAGGAATTCGGGCTTATCCACCCTATCTCTAAGATAGGATAGCAAGACCTATCTTCTAAGATAAGATAAACCTTATCATCTCACATGGGTTCCACCTTTTTAGTATTTTCCACAAATAAAATACACAAAATATTTATGACATCACTCTTTGTTCTTATTACAAATATAATATTTCTAATTCCTAATCATGTAGACCCTACTTCTCTACTTACCCCAACTTTGACATTTTAACATTACCGGACCACTTACGAAAAATATTTACTTTTTACCGCAACATTCCTATTGTACTTTATTTGTTACCATACTCTAATTTATTGGCAATGCAGATCGTGATGTCGTTATCTTATATCGGATGCCACTACTAATCATACTTAACATCCTATTCCTAATACATACATGATAAAATAGAAATTATAGAGGAAAATTTTAATGTCGGCAGGTCCTGATCAACCAAAAGAAACCACGTGACCACTAAACACTTTGAGGAATAACTTTTGAGGAAAAGACACCGTCTGATCAGTCAAAATATAGAAAATCACCATTCACGCCCAGAACCTAATTTTCGCTAAGGATGAATTTTTTTAAAACAAAAACAAGTGAATCATGGTTCCGAGCATCCCTTCGACCATGGATTTTGGATTTTCAAAGGCATAAAAATATAGATTAACCATTCTCGAGCTTCCATGGTCGGGGATAAACGGGAAAACGGCAAAGCCTACAGATTTTGAAGAAATCGGGGAAAAAAGGAAATCTCGACACTTTTCAAGGAGGGACATGACAATGGATTTGCAAACAATTCGAGGCATTTCAAGTGGAGGTAGAAACTTTCAGAACACCCACATCAAGAGACAAAATGTTTTAGAACATGTAGATTAGAGGAAAATAATGGCAAATGGGGTGAAACAAATATGAGCACCAATAAATTCTTCCAACAATTAATAGAACTATGTATTGATCATAATACTTGTCTATATCAACCACACATCATATTTCTAGGTAATAAATAATTCATTTATATCAACATGTAATTACACTCATTACAATAGCAGAGATTCATGTTTCATCGGTTCAAATTGATCCACTTGAACAAAGAATCTTCATTTTGTAGACCAAACTCTTTGATCTTCCTTATAAATTATGCAAAATCGAATTTCACATTATTTTGTTAAAGCCTATTGAAATTTGTAAACCCCTCAATTTGATTTTGAGGGAATAAAAATTTGTCTTCTCTGCCTAGTTACAAAAAAAATTGAGCATATGGACCCAAACTAAAATCATGACAATTTCACAGTAATTGTTAATATCCAGTACAATCCCCCAGAGGATGCATATCATTTGATCACATACCACTTCTACAACCTGATATAGAAGACCAAAAGTGGATGAAATCCTCAGGATAGCAACTATCTTCACCTCCGGTATTCCAAAGGAAGTGTGCATAGCTCCATGCATGAAAAGGATTCCCTGTGAATCTATAGCAATAATATCTAAAAATACTTCTTTCTGATGATTGGTCACCCAGCCAACCACAAAAAGTGTGCATACTGCACAATAACTTTGACATCAGATGGATCAACTTTCATAGCTCTCTGAAAATAGTCTTCAGCTATGTTATAGAAGTCAACAATTAGATACTTTTGTATGCTCTATGTAAACAAAGATAAGTCGAGGATGAAAAACACACTCATGCTATTGGGTTCTAGGCTCAAATTGTATATGTATTTTTATTGTCCCATATATCCCAGAGGGTTTTTCCATAATATATAAATCTTTCATTGTAATTTCCCACCCGATAAGGAAGAACTGCATCCAAATTCATATGCAATCAAAATTTCAAATACAATTTGCTCTCTTCTTAATCAAATACAATGGTTCTTTGAAATGATTGTAGAGAATAGAAAACTACCTATCATAAACGCGAGTTACAAGATGTAGATATTGAGAATAGTTTAAAAGTAGGAGAGGATTTTCAGAATCTACACTAATGGTTTGTATAATTGTTAGGCTCAAGCTTCACTATAATGGGGAAACAAATCTCGCATCGTTTCATGATCAATAACTTCTTCTTCGATTGCATTGCACTACTTTCACTTCAAAATCTGCACTACAACACTAGATTTGGTTTCACATTTAGTTATATTCTTGTATAAGTTTATAATGGATATGGTTTTTTTTTTACTTTTGTCTATCCACTATTGTGTCTAGCTTGAAAGCTATTACAATGTCCTTTTCCCATTTTTAGTGCAAAAATTTATGTGTTCTCTCAATAAGATAACTCTTTGTTCTTGTCAAGATATAATCACTTGGATGCTTATGAAGGTATTTGAATTGACTTTTGATACTTTAAATCCTTAATTGAAGCTTCAAATGGTTGTGGAATGCCCATACCTGTCTTGATTATTTTATAGTCTGTAACTATAGCTTAATACCAGTTTTAACATGCCTAAACATGCCATAGGATCCAATAAACATTAATTCTTCATATAATATGAAAATACCGTATTTACCACTCACATATGTAGGATATTTTTTATGCCTTTACCTATTCGGGGAGAATTTATTTTAGCTTGTTTTCATAACTCTTTTAGCTCTTGATTCATAAAATCTAAAATATTAATCTTCACTTTATTTACTCATCATGTAGGATGTCCCATGAATTCTATTTACCATGTAATCATAAAACAATAGGTTTCAGGTGGAGAAATAGAATATCCATGTAGACTTACAAGATTTGTAACGCCAGCTAAAATCTCCCACTTGAGACCCATGAACAACCTAGGTTTAGTTAGAAAATTATGGAATAATTTTATTTATTTTTAAGTGTTAATGACCAAAGTCTCAAAGACAATCAAATTCAACTAATAAATTTTCCCATTATAATAATTACTAATTCCACATTATAAAGCAACAAGTGTAATACATTCACACCTAGCTCAAATCTCCTTAGCGATTAATTTAATCACTTATTACATTGACATATTAGCTAAATATTCCCCGATTAAAATTTTAGGGTTAAGGGACCAAAAAATTTAATACCCAAGGTATTTAATTCCACAAGATATAAGAAAGAGAAAGGTTTAATTACGGTGGGGAAAAGAATACATATTTAAAATCATTAGAGTAAATTCTAACTTATCCACTCCTAGAACTTGATTGAGGATTCAAATATATTTTTCTCAAAATTAACCCATTTAAAATTTTCCTAAATAATTCCCATTGGATAGGAAATTTCCTCACATTTCCAATGATATAAATAAGTCCTCCTAACTCCTCATATTTCTCAAGTTATAGGCGGTGGACCTTAGGAGGAAAATTTTCCCAAGAGCGGGCCTGTGGGCCTAGGGAAGAAAAATTTCCCATGCGTGGGCCAACGGAGCGGAGGAGAAATTTGGCACATTTTCCTTCTTGAGGAAAAGCGTGATTTTTCTTCGTGCGCCCGTGAGCCCAAAGAGGACACGTGTCGGTTTACAACACCCCGACATAAAATCGGGCCATTGGAGCGATTTAAGACATTATGTCTTTTTGGTGAAAAGTGCTAGGGCTCACAAAGGTCCGTGTCTCTTCGACACCCAAGGAACCATGTTTTGAGCTTTGATTGGTTGTGGGATAGTGGGGAGGTGGAGGAAACCTAGAAAAATTTCCAAAAGTTCGAAACATTATGTTAAAAGGGATCTGCTCCTCCACCAACGGCTCATGTGCCACGTGGCGAGCTCCTCACGATTGGTTATGGGCAGCGGGGAGGCGGAGGAAACTTAGAAAAATTTCCAAATTTTATTTTGAAAACCACTAAGGTAAAAAGGATTCGCATGACGTCCGTTATTGCCTTGTGAGGCCACATGGTAACATTTGATTGGCTACGAGGTGACGGGGCGGTGAGGAAATTTAGGAAAATTTTCCCAAAACTTTTCTAAAAATGTAAAAGAAAGGAACCCACTCCTTAGCCGATGCCTCATGATGTCATGTGATAGCTCTGATTGGGTGTGGGCGGGAAATTTAGAAAATTTTCCCAAATTTTTTTCAGAGCGCTTAGGGAAAATTTGGACCGCTTGGTCTGCTCACAAGGAAATTTGTTTTTGTGATTAGAATTATTTTTTTGATGCCAAATGAAGAAAAAAATTTAGAAGGCCATAACTTATGATAAAGAACTCAGTTTTGGGAAAACAAAGACTTTTTGGAAATATCTCAACATCCTCTTTACACATGAATCATTAAATTTTGATTTTGATAAAGTTTAAGGGGGTCAATTTCATGAAAATTTTCTACAGGATTTTATTCTTTTCAAATCATGCACTTCACAAAACAGTATTACATTTCCTTCATACTCATTTATTTCTTTCAATCAAAGATTTCAATTACATTTAAAAGATCATATTCAATACCAAAATGTAATTTGAGAAATTTAATACATCATTTATTGATTTCAAAATGCAACTTTACAAAATATGTATCCTACTTTCACATTCTTTCCAAAAAATAGAAAACAAAGTATAACTCTTTTACATTTCAAATTTCAACTTTCATTGTCAATAAAAAGTATCTTTCCATTAAAAATAATATACATATCATCCACTTCAAAGTGGGAAAGGGTTACAATAAAATTTCATTTCAAAAGGGACTATCAAACTATCTTTTTCTCAGCTCCAGAACAACAACATGTAGATTTCTCATTCTTCTAATTTGATCACCACAAGAGTAGGGGAAAGGCAATGCTCTCCACCCAACCAAGACATCCAATGAAAAGGAGAAGCCATCCTTCTTCATTGGCCCCTAAGCCCCAACCATAAAGCAATAAGAGATGTGATCCAACTCATGGAAACAACAGGCTTCCACAAACACTCAAAGAACATTTTCACAATAAACACGGTAGTCCAAAACATAATGTAGTTTACAATTACATTAAATCATGAAAAACATTCTACGAGGCTTCATTAAACAAGCCAAAGGAGCAAGAAACTATGGGGATACTTCATATGCCTCCCAAAAGGGAAAATGGGTATCACCGGTTGAATTACAAACGCCAAAATATAGTATATTAAAACCCCGACATTCCTTATGCCTCCCCCAAGTACCCTTTTTTCCTCACATTTCCTTATGCCTCCTCAATCTCTTATGGCACCCCATAATGAGTAAAGAAATGCAAGCTATTTCTTTGTAAGGTTGAAACCAAATCCTAACTCCTCCACACTTATACCTCCCCAAAACACTTGTGCCTCCCACAAAATGAACCCCATAGTCTTCTCCTACACCATACATGTTATCACCGAATCACAGAACCCTTATGTTTACACAAGTGCATATACTTGAGCTCACGGTGTGATTGGATAACATGGGTACTATCTCTAATTTGTGGGAGTTTCTACTTGAGATAGACCTCCAGAGAAAGTTGGTTCTTACTCCTAAACTACCTGCCATAATATACTCTAATGTAGGCAAAACTAAATTTCCTAATCTAACTTTCCAAGGGACCAAGGAGAGAGAATGCATAAAACATGAAAGCCTACACTACAACGGTGATACACCAGAAAAGGAGGGGGTGGGAGAGTAGTCTTCTAATGCATGAGATACAGAAGCAAAGTGCACACTAGAAGGGGTGATGACAGTTCTCCACAATCTATAAAAATGCATTCACAACAACATCTCAATCATACACAATGATAATAGATCCTGCAAGAGCATAAAACTAGACACAATATTCTTATTATGAATTTTGAAAGGGAAAGAAGAGTGTAAACAAACATGGCAGGGGAAGATGCATCCACAAACTTGTATTTTATTGCTTCATGATATGCAAAAATTAAATTAATTACAAGATAAGGGCACGGATCACCATGTAAGTAGTGCATTACAGGGTTTGCAGCAAATTGGATTCACAAAGCAATTTTGATAGAGCTCTGCTAAAACTAAAAAATCTCCCCTTTTATAATGAGCCCAACACTCCAATTTATAGGAAAATGAGAAGAGAGAGAGAAGGGGAAAATGGAAATCCCAAAATATGTCCTTCAACCACTTGTAAGAGGCACTAAATGGAGTGAAATAATTGTTTGTTACTTGCAAGAGGCTCCCCATACTATCCTAGGTGCTGTAGCAGAGAAGGAATGATGACCATGCCTCTTAATTGCACTCCCAACAACCAAATAAACCAATTTTGTACGATTTTGTTGAGAAATGCAAAAGGTATGGCCTTCGAGTGAGAGCAGCTATTTTGGAGTCCAGCGGGTATTTTTCGTCATTTGACAGAATAAGCATTAACTGAATGGAGTCAAAAGTTATGGCCGTTTGAAGTTCGGGAGGTCAAACTTTGACTTTTCTCTTTATTGCGGCTATTTTGGAAAAATCGGGTCCACATGTCCCATTTGCCCTGCACACATTATTTCGCATCGGGCCGCATCCACTTAACTTGGCTCCTTATGCAATGATTTCACCTTTCGCGCATCCCACACATAATTTTGTCCCAACCTGTCCCCAGGATGAAAATCTCTGCACCACCTACAATATATCTTGACTTGTGGTAAATCCGTTGATTCGCATCCCACGCATACTTTTGTCCAAGCCGGCCCTGACAAAAATGTCTTATTTTTCCAATTCTTTTATTTTGGCTCCAAACCCATTACAACGAACCCTAGTACGACCCACAACCTCAGAACCGCAGTAATTCTCTAAAACAAGCATGCGACTTCGTTTTATTGGATTTTTCAAAAATTTCCTAACTTCTTAGATTTTTTTCCTTGGATGGGGAAGTTAGAGAGAAGCTAAGGGGACCCCAAAAACATGATTTTGGGCCTCGATAAAATTTTACTTTCTTGGGACTAAAGAATTTGGTACATGTTATCAAAATTACTTTGAGGGGTAAATTTTGGATAACAATACATAAGCCATCTACCCAACAGCCCACAAACATGCCAAAACATTCACAAAATAACATTTACATTCATAAAAGAAGAGCATTTCAAGATCCAAGCTCTTACCTCTCCATGATGGAGTTTCCCAAGTTCAAACAACTATTGTTTTCAAACAAACAATGAAAAAATCCACCAAAAATAAGCATGCAACCATCTTTAAACTTCTCCAACAAAGAAGAGCTCCCAAAGCAACAAGAAATTTGCCCAAGAATGAAATTTGAAAAATGAAGCAGCCCAAAACAAGGCAAGGAATTCAAATTTTATAGAAGAGGGAAGGGAAGAGGATGAGGTGGATCCATGTAGGATGCCACATCATACATCCTCAACCCCAACCCCAAAATTCAAATTCATTCTCCAACACATAAAAAATAGGTGGG
The DNA here is from genome assembly GCA_018340775.1 of Taxus wallichiana var. yunnanensis. NCBI lineage: Eukaryota > Viridiplantae > Streptophyta > Pinopsida > Cupressales > Taxaceae > Taxus > Taxus wallichiana. The sequence continues at coordinate 605,781,589 of CM031241.1, read as the reverse complement.
TTAATAATATGACAGTTTACTTACATACTCAAATCCAACCCACACCCCAAAGGACTGAAATTAAAAGCATGTAAGAAAGTGTAATTAAAACATACAATTTGTCTTCTCAAAAAGCATTAAAAAAGTCTAAATTCCACTCTCCAACCATAGGTATGGTTGGTAAATAAATTTAAGAGGTATGGGACAAGTTTAACTTGTCCCACAAGCTTCCAAAATCAGCCTCCAAGGACAAATTCAAATTTCCAAGAAGGTGGAGTGTTTCACACTCAAAAATTAACTTACACATCACTTACACATTTCTTACAACACTTTAATTCAAGGCCAACAAATCTATTAATTACTTTCTCATGATATCTTTCAATTAATTAAATTAACAACATACTTACCCACAATATTAATACAACATTTAATAAATAAAGAAAGGGGAAAATGCATCACAAAATAAACACATGCAAACATTAAACAAAGGTTCAAATAAAATAAAAATACATAAAACCCCTTGGTAACATTTAAAGGTGATTCCCCCATGGGAATCTAGAACAATAAACACACACAACAAATATAGTTGCCATGGTGACCTTGTTGAATTCATCTAGAATTCCAATGTGGTTGGTCTCCAATCCCCCGATGTTTTTTTGTGATATTTTAACCTGCAAAACACAAATACCTCCTTCCTCGTGGCCATATCAGAACATCCAAAATGATATAAATAAAATCTCAAAATCATCTATACATATGAATCACAACAACATCAAAGCAACCAACAAGATCATTTGCAATTTTACTCAACAACTATATCATCATCAAATAATTTTCATTTCTAGGTCTACTCACAATATCCAAATATCACATGTCCGAACAACATCCATAATGTAACCATGTCAGAAAATATATCAACACCAATATATAAAATATCTCTAATAATCATCATGCATCATATATGAATCAGATTCAACAATAATCCATTCTTTAACATCTAATCATCATACTAAATCAAAACTATAACAATGTCCATGGTATAGTCAACGGTGTCATGATTAGTATCAAAAGGTGTCATAGGGAAGTGGGCACTACAAGATTCCTATGCTTGATGTTTCCAACCGTTTGAGCTCGGTTCTAACTTCACGTAAGCTTTATGGGTATATTTTAGATTTTAGATTTATTTATTTTATGTGATTTATTTGATTGTAATAGTTCTGTGTCTTGCAGTTACCAATCTCTAACTACAAATTATGAAACCCAAGTGATACATTAAAAGCCATCTCGGATGAGGCTCCTTTTGTTTTTCAGTTTCTCCTCTTACAATTCTTTTTACCAGGAGCTTAGAACCGTATTTTCATCTTTTATTAGTTGCTAATAGTGTATGAAATTGATTTGCTTCTAAAAACCATGTCACTTCTCAACCTATGATCAACATACATCAAACTTACAAGATAATTGTGTGTTGCAATTTTATGATCTTTGATCAATTTAGAGTAGATAATAAATTGACTTTCTTCTGTAAATATTGTGTTCTAGGATTGGAAGAAAATAATATGTAAATATCCTGCAGATTCTCCTCTTACTGTGAGTCAAACTAATAAACACCGCCAAATAGCACATGTATTTCATTATAAAAACAATAGATGGGATTCTAGGTATAAGAAAAAATTTATACATTAGTAAAATGAAAAATCCGTTGAATAGAAAGTCAAGATTTTTAAAGTTTTAGAAACAGGATGCCTTGAAAATAAAAACTTGTGTGTTCTTTTTATAGGATAAGAATTTATAGATTTCACGTGTAAGCATCTAAATGCATATGTATAGAATCAAGTGCATTGCATGAGCATAATATTTACTTCCAAACACCATTGATTCAGGACATGAACATCATCTTTACTTCCAAATACAATTGATTGATGGTGTATATATCGACATGTATCATCCTCACGAATGGAAAAATATGAATTAAATAAACAAGACTTTCTTTGTAGAGACCAGGATTCAAATCCTAGACAAAAATGTTTATATGTCAAATTGAGTAAGATACTGCACCCAATTCTAGGTGAGTTATACCTCGATAGAGTAGAATGGGTGCATGTCCTTACATATGTATGGAATCAATTGGATCGTATGAGAATTGTATTTACTTCCAAACACATTTGAATGGGTGAAAAACATTCCAACAGCGGTTATCAAATTTAGCACATTTTGACACGTATGTGAAATCAAACATGTCACATGAGCATCATCTTTACTTCCGAACATGGAAGATTAGAGGTAGATGTATTACAAAAGTATCGATCACTGAGGAATGTTGAACTATTAAAACAACTAAATAGAGACAAATGTATTAAAAGTATCAATCAATGAGAATGCCGAACTATTACAACCAAACACAAACAAAGAAATCACATAAAATAAATAAATCTAAAATCTAAAATCTACCCACAAAGCTTGCGTGAAGTTGGAACTGAGCTCGAAACAGTTGGAAGCATCAAGCATAGGAATCTTGTGAGTCTGCATGGATATTCGAAATGAACCTCATTGACCAAGAACCAAAGCTGTAGAACTGGTCATAAGAGGAGGCTAAGAAATATAGTTCTACTGCTACATATAAGTATAAAAAGAATTTAAATGCATACCTGCATAATTCAATTTAATGCAGGGAATTGAATGGAGAGTTGAAGAATGAAATTATAGTGTTAGTGACTAGTATTTAAAGGTTAATGCATGCAAAAGCTATAAAATAAAATTTAAAAATAGTAAAGCCAAAGCAACATGCAAAATCAGAAAAGTAAAATTGTTAAAAATAGCAAAAGTAAAATTGTTAAAAATAGCAAAAGCAAAATTGTTAAAAATAGCAAAACCATCATTTAAGCCATCAAATTTGACACAGTCCCATGAATGTCCACAAAGCCTTTTCCCATAGGGGTAACACCTTCAGCGTAAAAAAGTGTATAAAAATAATATATTAAAAACAAAAATATTTAATTTAATTTAAAATAATAACAAAGAAATTTTTTCAATATATTTTATGTTTATCTCACAAGAAAATAAATTCACAAGAAATTTAAATTTGTGCACGAGAGTCCCATAATTCTAACAAGGAGTGAGACCCACTATAACCAATATGAGGAAGTGAGAGAGGATCTAAATCTCAACCTCAAGATTACTAAATTAGGTTGAAAAGAAATTTTTCATGGATTACCATGGATGGTGTAAAGGCTAGGTTCTATTTCTAAGTGAAAAAAATAAAACCAAAGTTTCTAATAGTAAATCTTAGGATGAAAGACATTATGGTAAGGGATCGATTGAGTAGTTTGTGCGATAACTTGTTGTACTTTTAGAATTTAAGCAAGCTTCTATTAACGGATGCAATTAGATATTTTTTCTTTCCAAAAAGTATATCCACCTATGGAGGAGTTACTTGTCTTAGGTTCAAGGAGGGAATTTTAGAACCCTCGCACCACAATTTGGGGTTACGCCATGTAATGCCCCAATTTATGTTCTTATAAAACCAAATAAGTTGAAAGATGGAAGTCTAAAATATCATGAATTTTTTTGTTGATTTAAAGTCTTGTGTGCCACGACAATAGTTAACTCCATTCATTCTTTTTTTTCATTATGTGCTTCGACATATAATTTTTTTGGCATTATAAAATATAGATGTAATCAAAGTCTCCCAATAACCGCAGCCAACTATTTATATGTGAAGACAAATCTTGCCGTGAAATCTTTCCTTTCAAATTTTAACGGTCGTGTTATGAATACCCTTGTCCTTGCGCTAAGACAAACCAAAGGGGTCGCGACACTAAACAAATTAAAGATGTTAGGTGATTTGTCATTGCTTAATAATGATCCCAAAATATATTGAAATTGATAGAATTCATCAAGCATGAGAAAATGTAACCGTAATATTATTTATGACTAGGTTTAATTCTTGTAATTTCTCTTCTAAGCGATTTCCTTAACTAACTGAAATTTCAAATGAAAGTGCAACATCTATTTTTTAGACCCACTTTAAGCCAAATAAATTTTAATTATTTTAAGCTGACCTAAAATAACTAAGTCTACCACCAAAAGATTTAATGACTCACAAACCACGGTTACTTTGTAACTTCATCATAATAAAAAAACCACTTACCCATCTTCTTTAGGCTACGTATAAATTATTTCTTCGTGAAAGGTCCCCATCTATATTTTTTTACTTAATATTAACAAACTAGGGACATTTCCGATGATAAGTGGACCATTTAGAAATTTAATAGTGACCCTACGATTTGATTATCATCCACTGTAGATGAAAAGTGGGATAAGAAAACCCTAAATTCCTTAATGATATTTTTTTAATAGCCTAATATATATTACTCTCTCTTATAATTTATTTTGTTTTTAGTTTTTTTTTCCTATTACTACATGTTTTTCACGGATGCACTCATGGAGGCAGAAAAATATTGTGAGGCATAATACCTGGTTTATCATTATTATGATTATTTTTAAATTTCACATCTGATTACTACATATTTGAATTTGACTTTTTTTTTTAGTACAGGGTTCATCTACAAGCGGCTATCATGGAAGAGCAACAAGTTATTTTTTTTTGTTATATTATATATATATATAGTATATATATATATATTGAACACTCATTTCACATACTTTCTACTAATAAAAGAATTGATTTCTTTTAGAACAACATAATAACATAATAGATGCCTAAACTTGAATATAGAAACATATATGTTTCTTTCTCTCTCTCTTAGAAACAAAACTCAATGTTGGAGTTACTAGTTTAACCTTAAATTTCAGATTTTAGAAGAACCTTCTTTTTAATTATATTCAAATACTTTGACTTAGAACTCACAAGTAAATAGTCAAAATCAATTAGTTCATTTTCTTTTCCATTCCACAATAAATCACAACCAAGAAAGTATTTTTTCACTAATAACAAGTTTCTCCAAATTACAAAATTTCTTTTCACAAAACCAACTTTACAAATATAAAGCTAGGTACATTTTAATGCTTCAAGTATGCAATGCATTTTAACTCAATGATAATATATATCTCCAAATTCAATCAAACTTCCTTACATTATTTTAAATAAAATAAGGAAAAGCTCATAACAACTTTGTAACACTTTTACAAGAGTAGAGCACATAATAAGGCTTCACCTAAAAAAAGGATTTCAAGAATATCACAATACAAGATTTCAAATCTTTTCTCAAGATACCAAGATATCCATAACCTTTAAGATACAAAGATTTTAAATGCAAGTGTACAAGCCTCCCAAATTAGGGGAACAACATGCCCAAGTTTTTAAAATTTTCTCCATCTTTCTCCAAACCAAATTTTCAAGCTTCCACTCCATATGAAAGTCTTCAATGCACAAGAGAAAGAGGCCCAATTTCCTCCCAACCAAATGGAATCATCACATGCCATCTCCACCAAATGGAGGACATGCTAGCCTCCCTCCAAGCCCATGGGAGAGAGAGAATGCATGCCTCAAGAATGCACATGTAAGGGGATACAAAGAATGACAACACACATACATATTCAATACAAAACAACCATAGGAACATAAAAATTAGAAGAGGATAACTCAATGTTTTCCTCAAAGGGGAAGAGTGGTAAGGAGCCCATTGTAATCCATATTGTGATCTAACCATAGGAACACTAAAAGAATCTCCATATTACCCTCCTTATCACTCCATCCATAATACCCTCCTTATAACTCCATCCCAAACACCAAGCCTCCTCCTTGTAAGGATTTTCAAACCAAGAATGGTTTCCTTATCAAGGATGGAAGAGGAGGTTCAAAACATATGAATAGTCCCCTTCCACATAAAACCATACGAGGGGAGGAATAATAGAAATATCATCATGGCTTTCCCATTAAGACACATGGTTTAAGAGGGGGTTTTATCCCTCTTCCCCTAAAATTCCAAAATCCACCACAAAATAGGATGGATGGAGAAAATAAAAGACAACAATATCACATTTCGACAACCATTTTACTTTTACACAACATTCTAAACAAACAAAAATGAGAGGCATGAAGGCCTACCTCAAAAAAATATCCCTATCCAAAGCAATCCAAACACTCCAAACTCTAAGCTCCTAGCTCCAAACTCTCTCCAACGCCCAATAGTGAATATGAGAAGAAGCAAAATTCCATACCCCTCTCCATGAGGAGGTATAAAAGAAGAATCAAATTCCAATCCTCACAAATGAGAGGGTGACATGTGTCACCCATCTCATTCTCTAACAAAATATTCCAAAATCCCAATAGACATAAAACAAAACACATTTAGGAAGTAATCTCCTAAATTTCCTAAAAAACCAATAAGCCAACACACTTCAACTTTTAAGAAATCACAAAAATCAACCACACTTACAAGATGGTGACAAGAGAGGGGTCAAATGGGAGGGAAAATATCATTTGACCTTGAAAAGAGACCCCTACCCATAGGTAGGGTCCAAGGGGTCCATTTTAGTGTAAGGGAGACCCCCAATGTGAAAAGAGGCCCTTACAAATGTCATATTTAGCCTAAATTCGAGATTAGGTAAAGTGGCTCAAGGGTAGAGGTGGTGGGGCCCACCCAAATGATGATTAGGTGGTCCCAAACCATTAAAACAAGATTACTAACATAATAACATCATTAAATGTAAGTGGGACCATTAGGTTCTTAAACATTTAGTATAAGGATTAAAAAATTAACATAACATAGGTAAATTAGGAAATCACCAATGGTGTCCCACAAATGAATACGTCTCTTATACACACAAGGTTACATAAAGATCTGCATGGCTAAAGGACTCACGCCCATCGTCGCTTGTGCAACTTGAGTTCGCAACTTTAAAATATGTGTTCTCTTGTGTGACATGTAATCTACACACTCAATTCACACAAGTAAACATACATTTCGATACAATAAATTAGATAATAATAAAATTATATTGATAATTAAACCAATCATGCATATTCATTCTAATCTATACAAAAATTGATATCAAAATGAATTAAATATACTCTAAGAACATGAATCCATAGTAAATCAATATATAAGATCCATCTAAGATATTGCATGATGACATCCAAATTACCATTATCAACCAATGATATCAAAGTATACAACAACATCAATATCCATCCATCATATATTAGATGAACTAACTGCATCACGTCTTGCTAGTATCCACAACCATATAGGTGCAAGAAAACTAAGATGATGATCATAATACTATATGGGCACCACGTGTCCTAAAAAATCACATGTGTCACCAAATAATTTATAATAAAACCACATAATATCAAAATGGTGCTAAATCAATATCTCAAAACTAGTAAATGAAATGAGTCAAAAGACAAATGAACTTATGCCGAGAAAGAGGTGGGCACTACATCCCCTCTCCTAAGATTAAACTTCCTCTTGGAAGACGCATTTGGAAAGAGATAGGGATATGACCTCATGAGGTATCATGTCATATCATGGGGTTGTTAGTCACAACAAGAATGTCCCGCCAATTCAAACTTGGTCTTGACTAAGTATTTCTCTCATTTTGAGAATTTAAGTAAAGAATGTTATAACTTCAAGGAGTTTTTTTTTGTTAACATCATTTTCTAAAACCCCTACATGGTCACACGTAAGTGGATGTCAAAATTAGGTCACTTTAAGGGAACTATATTGTTTTTGTCTCAAAAAAATGCCTCACCAAATATAACATGGTTCAAAGTCAAGTATATCTCAAATAGGAGAATATTAACCAAGTGAAAGTGTAGCTTCCAAAATATTCATTTGCATCATCATCTAACTTTCCTACAAGGGTCCACATAAGTGGATGTACAACATAAGGTCCACATTTAAAGGAAACTATTGATGGGTGAGCCAAAGGAACATAATTGTTGTTTAAAAATGTTATCAAGTTATGCATACATGATGTGCATAAAACCACCTAAGAATATCGTGAAAACTATACAAGAAGAGAGTAATATTTTGTAATCTATGAAATGAAACATTTCCTAGCTTAAACTACTTTTTTAAATCATGGGCAATCTATTTCACTAGACCCTCAAATCTTCCCTAGCATCAACATTATTCCTTAAGGGGTCAAAGTGAAGATTCACCTAGTACTAAGCATAATAAAGGGGTGATGACTTGATTTGGAAAGTATTTTTACATTCACGTAGTTATAGTACCAATAAATGTGGGTGAAATATATAATCAACCATCAAATTAGGATTCATTTTCCATTTGGTTTCATGGTTTCATAACATGGACCATTTTCTAGGAAATAACAATTTTGGTTCAACATTTTCTTTAGAAAATCCATAAATGATAGTTTAATTTGTTATTGTTTAGAATTCTACCTAAGTTTTCACCATGATAGATCAAATTTTGATCTTAAAGCAGCCCAACAAAGCCACAATTCCTTAATAAAATAACAAACAACAAATTTTCAATTCAATAAGACATATGAAAATTTTACTTAAATTTAACATTTCTTTTTCATTATTACAAAGATAATACATGAATGATTTAGGAGACACAAAAATCATTCAAAAAGGCTTTTTCCAAAACCAATCAAGATATTATAACAAAATAATAACTTGGACGGTATACAATAACTTTTACGTTCATACCTTTCTCAAGAGTTCAAGAGGTCAATACACCTTTTCCTTTTAGGAAAGATATAGCGTAATGTTTCTCAAAATATGGAATTTAGGTTAATTCACTCAACAATTATTTTGAAAATAAATGACCCATTAGTTCGAAAGAGATGTATATAAATATACTTCTTAACTAGAGGTTGAATGTTTTTGTTTCATATAAAAACTCCAACTTCACCAACATAATGAATGATGAACAATGCGGCCATGTTTTCTAGAGCACCCCAAAACAACATAGCTCTCAAATAACTTCTAAATTTACATTTCTTAATTAATGTTTACTCTGGTATCAAAAGATGTTGTTACCCAAGGTGGGTAGAATGAACAAAAATTCATCATTCTTTAGTCTTCACTAAGGTTCAAACCATTTATCTATTACTAAGTTAATAGGCATCCTCTAAGCCAATTTTTTTATACTAAAGTCTCCTAAGAGTCCAATAACCAAAAGGATATCCAATATAGGGAAACTATTGTGACCCTATATGATTCACATTAATTTTCATGTAGAACCTAAAATGATAACACAATGCCTAAATTAATTACACAAGACCATCAATTTAGTGTGTAATCCATATTATATGAATATTGCACAACAAAGAATAATAATTATCACTTATTTCATTTGAAACTATAACTTATGATCACCTAAAATATATACTCTACAAACTTCCCATTTACATATAATTATACGATTTTATTCTTGTTTATAAGGTATAAGTACATAAATGTACTTCAATTTTTTTGTTGGTTATGAATCATTGTATTTACCATAATTACACAATATTACTTGTAATTCCATGAGCCAACACTAACATTGTTATACCATCTCTCCCAACCAAGAAAGAAATTGAAACTAAGTGTTTTTTTCTTTTGAGATAGAGAGAGAGAGAGTTTTTATTTTCATATAAACATTGTTCTTCTATCTACGAGATAAGGTAAGAGGGAGAGGGTGATTCCATGTTTTCTACACATAATTTTTAGTGTCATAGATATGATTCTTAATACCATTCTAACCAATTTGGGAAAGGTTGGTCTCACAAGTGTACCTTCTAAGGTGAAATGATTTAACCAAGTTACATTTCACCAAAAACTTAGTAAATGATCATAGTATGAAACTGGGTTTTCGAACTCAAGAAGGGTTATAAATAACTATAACATTACCAAAGCTAATTCCAAATGTTATACTAACGGTCCTTGATAAAAAAATTAAGTTGTGAAAACCAAATTCAGGTTCTAATAGCTCAATGTATTCTTAGTTTACAAGAAGAGGATAAAATAACTATGAAATATCACTATGTGTAAAGCCCTCGTATTAAAAGAGACACTAAGAATCATTTCCCCTTATCATATATTGTGTAATTCCCGCTAAAACAACCCACTTGAGACCCAAGAACAACCTAGGTTAGTTAGGGAAATTATGGAATAACTTTTTTTGTTTAAAAGAATCTTTAACCAGGTTACAAGACATCAGTTGCCACAAACAAGGTTCTAGATCAATTCTAATCTACTAGAATATAATTTTATTTTGTTAACAATTATTAGATGTTACAAGGTCCAAAATCTAGGGTTAGAAGATTCAATTAGGTTAAGAGGGTAATTCCTCACCATACCCACTCTCTAACAGGATTTAAAGATTCAAATTGATTTTACCCAAAATTAACACATTCAAAATTTTCATAAATCATTCCCATTGGATAGGAAATTTCCTCACCTTTCCATTGATATAAAGAAGTCCTCCTAACTCCTCATATTTTTCAAGTTATGGGTCGGCGAGGCCTTGGGGTGAAAATTTTCCCCAAGAGTGGGCTTTGACCAGGAGTAGAAAATTTTTTCCCCAAGGGCAGGTCGGCAGGCCATGGGGAGGAAAATTTTGCAAGGGGTGAAAAGCCACCTATGCATCCGTGCTCCCACGAGTCCGTGAGGGACACGTGGCATCTCCTAAGCCAACGTGGGGAAAGTGGTGCGGGGAGAAAATTTGTTAATGACCCGAAGGGAAAAAAGGGGTAACATTCACCCATGCCTCCGCCGACACCTTGGAAAGCCACGTGGCATCTCCGATTGGCATGCGGCAAACAAGATGAAGGGGAAAATTTGAAAAATTTTCCCAAAATTTTCCAAATGCAAAAAAAAAGGCAAAAGGGACCCACTCTGCTCTTTGTTGTCTTATGATGCCATGTGGTAGCTCCGATTGACCACAAGTCGGCGAGGTAAGTAGGGGAAAATTTGGAAAATTTTCCCCAAAAAAATTTCAAACGCATAAAAAGGAAAAAAGTGATCCGCCTCTCGCTAACACCTCATGGTGCCACATGGCAGCCTTTGATTGGCTACGGGCTGGTGGGGAAAATTTGGAAAATTTTCCAAAAATTTTCCGAAGCTCTAAGGGAAAAATTTGGGCCCGCGGGCCCACCAAGGAAATTTTTCCCAATTGTTTTTTTTGACACCAAGTGAAGAAAAAAATTTAAAGGGCCATAAATTTTGATAGAGATCTTGGTTTTGGGAAAACAAGGACTTTCTGGAAATCTATCGATGTCCTCTTTGTACAGGATTCATTAAATTCTGGTTTTGATAAAATTTAAGGAGTCAATTTATGAAAACGTTCTGCAAGCTTTTACAGTGTGCAAACTAGTAAATTTTAACTTATAAAATTTTGTTCAAATTTGTCATTCTTTCTCCTTCAACATGTCAAATAGACATGGAGGTTTCCATTAGGAAATTTTTAGGATATATAGCAAGTGTAAAATTGTTGGTTTGATCTACATTTTGAAATTACAAGTTTTTTTTGTTACAGTATAAAGCCTGCAGATTTACCTTGGCTCGATTGGAATATTTTCAAGACATTTCCTCAAGTGTTTTTAGTTTGGTTTGGGATCATTTTTTCCTCATTAAGTCCAATTGATTATTTCATTTGCCTCTTATCTATTTACAGGGTTATTTGAACATTTGATAAAGGAATTTTACAAAGTATAAAGTGAATTAAAAGAAGTGTATACATTTACAAAACAAAAATTAACTATCTCTTTTTCCATGAAATAAAACATTAAATTCATTCCATGCTGGTAATAAATAGTTTTCTTTCTTTCAATGAGATATTAAAACAAGAATGCAGTTTCTATTCTTTCCAAAATCATATATTATAAACAAGGCAGAATAATACATTTTCTCCTCACGTGTTTCACTTTTCCACTTTCCAAACAAGGATTTCATAGTGCATGTTAAACACATATTTCCAATGGAAATAATATCATATGAACAAGGAAAACACTTCCATTAATTCAAATGAAACTCTTACAACTTCCTTTCCATTTGATTTCAAAATACAACATACAAAATACATATCATTCTTTCACATTCTTTCCAAAAACAGAATACAGAGTATAACTCTTTTACATTTGAATTTCAACTTTCATTGTCAATACAAAGTATCTTTCCATTACAATTAATATATAGATCATCCACTTCAAAGTGGGAAAGGGATACAATAAGATTTCATTTCATAAGGGATTGTCAAACTATCTTTTTCTCAGCTCCAGAACAACAACATGCATATTTCTCATTCTTCCAATTTGTGATCACAACAAGAGTAGGGGAAAGGAAACACTCTCCACCCAACCAAGACATCCAATGAAAAGGAGAATCCATCCTTCTTCATTGGCCCCTAAGCCCCAACCACAATGCAATAAAAGATGTGATCCAACTCATGGCAACAACATGCTTCCACAAACACACAAGAAACATTTTCACAATAAAAACATAGTCCAAAACAGAATGTAGTTTACAACTACATTAAAGCATGACAAATATTATTACGAGGCTTCATCAACAAGCCAAAGGAGCAAGAAACCATGAAGGATGTTTCTTATTCCTCCCAAAAGTGGAAATGGAAATCACCACTTGAATTACAAACCGCCAAAATATAGTATATCAAAACCCTAACATTCCTTATGCCTCCCAAGTACCCCTTATTCCACACATTTCCTTATGCCTCTCTAACCTATTATGGAATGCCATAATGAGTAAAGAAATTTAAGATATTTATTTGTAAGGTGGAACAAAATCCCAACTCCCTCCTCCCTTATACCTCCCTAAAACAAACTTGTTCCTCCCACAAAATAAACCCCATAGTCTTCTCCTACACCATTCCTAGGCCATCTACCTAACAGCCCACAAACATGCCAAAATATTCACACATTAACATTTTCATTAACAAAAAATAAGCATTTCAAGAGCCAAGCTCCTACCTCTCCATGATGGAGTTGTTCCAAGTTTCAAAACAAAAAGCTTTATTCCCAATGCAAGCAATCAAAATCAGCCAAGCACAAGCATGCAACAATCTTCCAAAAACTTCTTCAAAGTAAGAGCACCAAAATAGCAAAATAATTCACCCAAGAATGAAGTCTCCAAAGTGAAGCAACCCAAAACAAGGGAAGGAATTAAAATTTTATAGAAGAGGAAGGGAAGAGGATGAGGTGGATCCATATAGGATGCCATATCACACATCCTCAACCCCAACCCCAAAAGTCAACTTCATTCTCCAATGCATAGTAAATAGGTGGGTGAAAAAAAATGATAGTTTACTTACACACTCAAATCTAACCCACACCCCAAAGGACTGAAATTAAATCATGTAAGAAAAGTTCAATTACAACTTACAATTTTCCTTCTCAAAAGCATTATAAAATTCAAATTTCAACTCTCCAACCATAGGTATAGTTGGTAAATGAATTTAAGAGGTATGAGAGAAGTTTAACTTGTCTCACAAGCCTCTAAAATCAGCCTCCAAGGATAATTTTGAATTTCCAAGAAGGTGGAATGTTTCACACTTAAAAGTTAACCTACACATCACTTACACATCTCTTACAACACTCTAATTCAAGGCCAAAACTCTATTAATTACCTTCTTATGACATATTTGATTTATTTATTTTAACAATATAATTACTCACAATATTTACACACCATTTAATAATTAATGAAAGGGTAAAAGCACCACAAAATAAACACATGCAAACATAAACAAAGGAAACAAATAAATAAATACACATAACCCCTTGGTCACATTTAAAGGTGATCCCCACATAGGAATCCCTAACACACACAAACATGCACAACAAATACTAGTTGCACATAGTGACCTTGTTGAATTCATCTAGAATTTCAATGTGGGTGGTCTCAATCCTCGATGTTTTGTGATATTTGAACCTACAAAACAAAAATACCCCTTGGCCTCGTGGCCATATCAGAACATCCAAAATAATATAAATAAAATTCCAAAATCATCTAGATATATGAATCAAAACAACATCCAAGCAACCAACAAGATCATTTGTAATTTTACTCAACAACTATATCATCATCAAATAATTTCCATTTCTAGGTCTACTCACAATATCCAAATATCACATGTCCGAACAACATCCATAATATAACCATGTTAAACAATATATCAACATCAATATCCAAAATGTCTCTAATAATCATCATGCATCATAACTGAATCAAGTCAACAATAATCCATGATTTAACATCTAACATCATATTATAATAAAGTCCATAATCATGTCCATAATATAATCAGCAGTATCATGATCAGTATCAAAAGGTGTCAAAGGGAAGTGGGCACTACATATTGATTAGAGATGAGTTAGAGGAGTTTATGTTAACAACCATTTTCATCCAAGTATACTTGATTTAGACAAACACTTCAAAAGGAAAACAAGGTTATAAGGTTGTTTGAGAATTTTTCCTTATAAAGAGGGTTATAAAATTGAGATTGGTAATGTATAGACGAGGATCAAATATTATTCTAATTTATAATAATGAAACTTTAAGACATGGAATTTTTTTCCATTATTAGGTTACCCTACAAAAAGGTACAATTGTTTATTTCACGCCCATACCAAAAGGGTTTTGTTAGGTTTAAATGTGGTGCCCTTAACATTGCGAGTGAGTGTCCCAAGAAATAATGGATCACTCAAAGAGGAAATCCAACTAACCAACACCCAAAACATACTCCTTAGATCTAGGGAACAATACTATACTCTCTATTGAACTTAATAATTTGTAAAACAACCATGCCTACTTATGGTGATTAAAATGACCAACTTATACCAAATCAATTAGCCCAAAAATGTCTCATAGAATCCAAATTTTTATGGGTCATAACATTAAACCTAGAACACACATAACACATCACAATACTCATATTATAAAATCTTTCACCCTCTAAGGGTGTCCTAGGATATCAAATAGATAAAAAGACCTAGTTCTACTATTCTACAATCTAGCCAAAATGGCTACAAAAGGGCCTACCAAAAACTACCTAATACCCAAATGGTAAAACAAACACATCTAGCCAATACTATATTATATAGGGAGTCAAACAAGACATACAATGGCTAATGAATCTCAAATTTGGTAGTAACTTATTGGGGCTAATATTAAAGTTTTACTATTGCATTTCAACACATTTTTAGTGAAATTGGATAGGAAATGGGTTTCAAAAACAAGTGACCCTAAGTCGACATATTGTTCTATCAACTCTCATCTATTCTCCTATATATAAATAATCCGATGCACATTACAGAATATAATTCTAATACCCAAAAATTTAGTTGTGACCTCATTTTCAGATTTGATTCATGTGATTGACTAGTTTTTGGTGACATAACAACCAGAGGTGTCCAAACCACACTTGAAAAACTAGTTCCCAAATCCATTTTATTGAAACCAATTGTTGTGACCAATTGAGATGGAAAAATATTAAAGGTTAGAAATAGTAGATATCGGTTTTCTATTAAAGCTCCCTAAACTATGGGTCAAAATTGAAATGAATTTCTTAGATTTTAGATGTCATCCCATGCAACAATGCGATCAACTTGGCTCAAAATGCCTTCAACTAAACTATCAAATGATCTTATAAATTGGGTTTAAATGTTGTTGTGACATCCCATGTCAATAGAGAACATGATCATGCTAACAATCTACGCTATGGTGGACACAAAGCCATTTTCCACATTATTTTAGAGGTGACTTTTCTTAAGTTTTATCAATTGTTTTAAAACAAATAAAGTGATAAAAATTGTGTCCCAATCACCACCTGGTGGTTCCATTTCTCGAATTTACTCATTTACGGTTTTGAATCATTCACCACACATCCTATTAGTAGAAGAATTGCTCCAATGTGGTTGTTCTAGAGGTGTTGTGGTCCATGTCTTATTGGGTTGTTTGACCAGACATAGGAGGAAAATAAAATGGTTTAGTGGATACGTTATTGCTAGATGGGAAAATAAACCAAGCTTAGTGTTTATCACTCAATCAATTCCAGACACTAGGAGTTAGAACCGAGGTTTGATACAAAATGTAATGCCCAAATTTATACGCTGATATAAACCAACTAAGTTTGATGGATGGTAGTCTAAAATATCATAATTTTTATTTAATTTTTTTACTTGATTTAAAGTCTCGTGTGCCATGACAATAGTTAATTCTACTCTTTTTTTTTTCATTACACACTTCGACACATAATTTTTTTGGCGTTATAAAATTTACATGTGACCAACTCTCCTAATAACCACAGCCAATGATTTAGATGCGAAGACAACTCCTACCATGAAATCCTTGCATTAAAATTTTAGCGGTTGTGTTAAGAATACCTTGCCGTTGCACTAACACAAACAAAAGGGGACACAACATTAAGCTAATTAAAGATGCAGGGATGAGATTCATCGACATAGAGATGGGAAGGGATGAGATTCATCGGTCGACGACGCACGGCTACACAGATGCCTTACGTGTGGTGGGTAGTGGAAGGCTTGTCAGATAGACTAGTTCTCGTCAGAATCACTGACACAATTGTGTGAAAACTACAACTCACCCATCCCTCTTTCGACAGTCGTAGCCAGGTGGTGTGTAGATTAGCTATTAATTTGCATTTTGCAAGAATGAGGATGTGATGCACTTTCTTGGTTGTCGTGGTGTTTAGCACAGGGATTCTACTATGGAGAATGCAGAGACAGAAAATGCGATGCGGAATTACTTCATTGAAATGGATATCGCCTTTCATGGTGCAGCCACCCATCTACACTCAGCAGCTTGACCAGCTTGTCATCCATTGCTCTCCATCGACCTCCTTCCTTCTTGCATGTTTTTATTTGGCCATAGACTGCCGCGCAGGTTACATACATATAGTTATTTTGTGTATATCCGTGCATGTATGACTACAGGGGTTTTTTTATTTGTTAGCATCTGTCTTTTTTCTGAAAATTGCTTCTTGTTGTCTCTGAATCCCTGTCAGGCGGATACAGGTTGGTTTAGTTGCCCATCTTCCTTCCAATACTACATACACCCGCTTGCAAATTTGTGGGTTAGGCCTCTTCAACAATTCCAACCGAACCTTGTGTCTCCGTCTGTGTATTTGCAGGTTTTGGTCTCTCTGAAAACCCTGGTTGTATATCTCGCCGACATATCTTTCGGATATCTGAACATGCCATTTCTGGGTTATGTTTTCCTCGCCATTTATGAACATGCCATTTCTATTGTTTCAGGTCACACCATCATCTCGAGGACACTCCCTGCCTGTGCCAAAAGAGGAGCTTGGAAACAAGGTATGGACATCCGGCAAAGCATAATAGAGAATGGACTTTTGTTAGATGATGTAGTTGCAAGTGCCCTGTAGACATGTATGCAAAATGTGGAAGCATTAACAATGTACGTGAATTGTTTGACAAAATTCCTCAAAGAGAAGTTGTCTCAGTGACAGAGTAATTTGATTAACATTGAGAAACCACAGGTTATGAAAATTTCCCATTTTTTACCATCCCATTCAAATGATAGTGATAAACCTGAGTGTAAGTTTTGTTGTAGTGCTTTGGAGCCATTCACAACAGAACATTCATTGATGTTAATTTTACTGTTCTTAGCTATGTTCTTTCCACACAGTCTTATTTATCTGCTTTATAAACATATGGTGTTGTTGATTCTGCTTACTCAACATTTGTTTTTAACTTTTTAACTGGTTGTTATGGATATAACCTTTTCAGATTGCTCTTACAGAGTGTGATATTCGCTCAGTGTGTTGATCTGTAATACAGTCCCATTGACCTATTTTGTTCAGTACAAATTTCTGTCTACAAAATTATTTTGCATGAGAAAAAATCTGTCTCTCAGGGACTTATAAGATAGACACCCTCAGTATGATTGAACTTTCATTGATTCTATCACATGAAATTCAACCAAACAATAACCAAAGATGGATCTATAGAAGGTAAAAGGAGGGTTTTTTAGGTCCCAGCCTAACCTTCATTTCTTGGGTGGATGGAAGTCTCTTGTGGGAATAAGGGAGATTTATTAACTTTACATTATTTACATTGATCAAATAGTCATACCCCATGCGTACCTCTCATCTGAGGTGACTACTTGATTTTGGTGCCTTAGACAAAGGGCTATTGTTCTCGAGTGTGGTGTCATAGATCTCTTGTCCATATTGAATGTGCAGAATTTTTGTGAGTGGTATTTGAACACATTCCCTTTTGCACCAGAGCATTAATATGGCGCATCAGATCAATTGGTCATCTCAACACCCTGACATTAAAGTACATGTAATGAAGTTGTTTAAAAATTTTAAGATGCTTATTTTTTCATCACAAGAACACAAAATATTGACTGCAATGTCAATGGGACTTAGTGTAATAATTTTGAAATGATGTCTAAATAAGATCATGTAGTCATGTCTAATGAGAACCCAACCCCACTGTATAGAATCTTGACTGTTTAAGAAATGATACTGATATGAGGGCTTTAATTTTTAGCTTTTTAATTCCCAAAACATTCACCCCAATATTAATTGGAACAGTAAATGTACATGATCATTTCCGAGGTTAATTGAATTGCCTCGATGGTTTGGTTGGAGTCTTAAATATTTTTTTATTCTTGTTGGTTTAAGGGTAAACCATGAACTTGGTGTCAGTGAAGGATATTTTTATGTTATGTTTGCTAATTTTTCTTCTAATATTTGTTGTAATGTGTATGCATGACATGCCCCGTGGCTGAAGATATGTTCCATTGGCAAGCAACAATAATGGGTCCTGGTGATAGTCCATATGCATGAGGTGTATTTTTGGTTACTATTCACTTTCCACCTGACTACCCATTCAAGCCTCTAAAGGTATTCTTCCTTTAGTCCTAAAACCTATGTGAGTGTGGCAATTGTACTTATCTTGATCAACATTTTCATCTCTCTCTCTCTCTCTCATATGCACATTCATGTAGGTAAGAATCTCTCATGTGGGTAAGAGAAGTACTTTCCTTGCTCTTGTTCCTTTGTCCCCAAGGATGAAACACAAGGGAGTTCCATTCACATTTCCTCTATCAGTCCTAAGTAGCTCCAAACAAACAAAATGTTTTATAACTAACTATATAGAGACAAGAGAAGGGGATAACCTTTGTTCATATAAATGAAGGGGTGTTAAGGCCAACCTTAATCCTAAGCTACCCTCTCTGCCCCCTTCACACACACCCACACGTGGAGATTGGAGAAGCATAAGCACATATACATGACTGCAGGTTATATGCACAGTCACGTTGAAGTGTTTATGCTTTTTTCCGTCTGCATATAGATGTGAAAAGGCAAAAATGCCTCTATTTCTGACTCTTATTTTTGCACCAGGTATTCTTGTTTTATGCCCTTTTGATGAGATTGGGTTATCTGGTGATAAAAGCATGATTGTGTCCCAGTTTTTTGTGGAATCTTTCATTTGACTTGGCTATTGAAAGGAAATGTAAAAAAATATCTTGATTTATTAGAGTTTTTAATTTTACAGTAATTGTTCCTTTTTAATATTTTTCTGGTAGTAATCACCACTTCATAAATTTGTGATAGCTTGCTTTGCTCAGTGGAACATCAACACGGTATCCTGATCTACATAAGAGAAGGGACTGCTTCTGCCTTGGTAACAGATTTATCATTTTATGAATATTCTTATTGACATGTGAAATGAGCCTTACCATGCTTGACTGGAGGAGCCAATTGACAAAATATAAAAGTTGAAGTGGTTCTAATAAAAAACATCTTAAGTAAAACATAAAAGAAAAAATTATTAAAGGATTGCAAATAATGTAATTGTAAAAACGCTAACGTTCTTGAGGCAAAAAGATATATTTTAAAATTCCAACTACAATTCATGATGATTTCTATAAAATTCAATTGGGGCTTCTTGCTGCACCTACAGTTATTTTAGGTCCAATGTCTGAAAAGGGGTAGATATGATGCAAAAAGTAATTGATATTAAAAAAAATTAGAGTGGCAAAGATTCTTTAGGAACCCATATTTTATTGCTTGATATTCAGTTTCAACAAAGATGAATGAAGCATGAGGGGTATATATGATGCAAAAAGTAATTAGAGGATAGGTGACAAATATTTAGTTACCCATATTTTCTTGCTTAATATCCACTTTCAACAAGATGAATGAAGCATGAGGGATATCGTAAGCTGATTCTGACATATGGTTTAGTTACATCGATATATCACAAGCTAAATTTATCAAGAGGTATTGAAGGAACTAGGAATAAAATCCATTTTGATTTCAAAGTGAAGCTCTTACTGTGAATACTGTTAGTTTGGTTGCTGAGCTTATTCAGATTCAGGAAAACAGTGCTATCATGGAATTTCTTAAGTCTTAACCCTAAAGAATAATTTGAAACTATTGCTTATTAGCATAGTAGATGGTTAGGGTGTGGTACGGGTAAAGGTTTTTATAATGATTCAAACTGCTCCTTTATTTTTTATGGGATAATTTCTCAGTGATTCTATTGTCATCAGAAACGTGAAGAGTTTAAGTCGGTTTTGACCCTGTATGTTTGTGGATTTGGTTATCATTTGCATCAATTAAGGCCTTTTGAGGATCTCTTTCTGAGTAAGAAGATAAATGACGGAAGGCTGTCAATTGAATAACATTTCCTTTGTGAAATATGTACACTAACAATATTTCTCATGAATTTTGATTGCAGTGCCCAAATGGTCATACATTATGTCATGCATGTAAATCCAGGGTCAACAATCGGTGTCCAACCTGTAGGTATGACCTTTGTAATATCAGATGCTTGGCTCTTGAAAAGGTGGCAGCATCTTTAGAGCTTCCTCTATAGTAAATTAAAGCATGAAGCTTAGTTCCTGTTGAGGACATACAACTGCCCATATGCAGGTTCTGAATGTAAGGTAGTCGGTGATATTCCATCTTTGGCGGCTCATTTGAGAGAAGACCATAAAGTTGATTTTCATGATGGTCCCACCTTCAACCACCGATATATAAAGTCAAATCCACATGAGGTTGAGAATGCTACTTGGATGCTAACAGTGAGTCCTTATATTCTCTTACACACAATCTCCTTGCTCTATTCTTTGGTCTATGTGCTGGGCATATGGTTCATCATTGTTCCTTATATTTCTTTTATTTGCAGGTATTCAATTATTTTGAGAAACACTTTTGTCTTCATTTTGAATCATTTCAATTGGGCACAACCCCTACTTATATAGCCTTTCTGCGTTTCATGGGAGATGATAATGATGCTAAAAACTTCAGCTACAGCCTTGAGGTTGGAGGCAGCGGTCGAAAATTGACTTGCCAAGGAATTCCTCGAAGCACTAGAGACAGTCACAAGAAATTTTGGGACAGTCATGATGGATTAATTATACAAAGAAATATGGCACTTTTTTTCTCAGGCAGTGAGAAAATAATTGAAGCTTAGATTGACAGGACGCATATGGAAAGAGCAATGATCTTTTTCAACTTCTCCTGACTAGGACAAACAAGTCACATGCCCCATTTGATGAACTTCTCCTGACCAGGACAAGTTAGTCACATGTTCCATTTGATTTGTCTTCTCCCTCTTGCTACTAAATCTTAATGTAAAGTATTAGACCCCTTTAAAAAGCACACTCTTATTGTAAATCATCCATAGATAGAAAATAAATTTTGATGAAGATCCTGGAAGTTGACTGCAACACAACTCATGTGTATTTTCTCCTGTACTAACTTTTATAATTATCCAACATTATTAACTTTCCAAAATTACAAACATAAAACTGCTACATTGCATTACACTCCAACTCCTAATGACACATCAACGACGTAATCTTGCTCCTCTCGGAGCGACCACTAGTTATGTATTCTTTGCCAAAAATAGTTGTTTTCAAGTACATTTTCTTTTCAAGATAAACATAATTGTGAAATGGCTCTAAAAATAAAAATTTATGCTCAAAACTCTGGTCAAACACCAAAAAATATCATAACATTAATATAGTTTGATAACTTTATAAAGCGCTCCTCCACACAAAAACCATTAGAAAACATGTTTACTTGTCATTTGCTTTTGACAACAACTTATGTTTACATGTTTACTTGTCATAAAGCCTTTGTGGCTTTGCGGAGGCTTGTCTCTCCACTGCCACCTCTAAGGCTCTATTGAGACCGATATGCCTCAATGGTGGAAAGGTAAGCCTTGTTTTTAAAGACTCTTGGTGGTTTCACGTCTACATGATTATCGAACTTTGTTTGCAAGCGTTAATAACTCAAGATGAGAACTAGGTTACTTTTCTTACGGGAAGGGCAACCCCATTTATGACTTCTAGTTGTGCGACCCTCACTAGTAGTGAAACATAAAGAGACTATTGTTGCGGCATCAACCTCGATGGAATGCCTCGATCAAACATAAAGAGACTCGTGATGACGACCCTATTAATCCCTAGCCGAGGACTCTTCGTCACGCAGTGATTCAATCGAAGCTAGTGTGGATAATTTTCATGAGAGACATGATGATATAGCTAAAGCAGACACTGATCATGGACAACTACAAGACCATCAATGGGACATTTGATACAGTTGTGGAAGCAATGACCACATATGATAATGCAACCAGATCCCTCGAATGTGTTAAGGAAAAAGACTAATTTTACATTGATTCCTTATGATAATAGGATTTCCTTGTGATTAAAAGGGCTCCCCACCAAATTTAGAAGTGGAAATCAGTAATCGATTGAAGAAACAAACTCCATTCAAGAGTAGTTGTGCTCCGGATAAGCCTACAAAAGCCATCAATTGATACCAAAAAAACTTTCCACATATGGATTTTTATCCAAACGCCCGACACAATGGGTGTAATTCATCTTCCTTTCTTGATGATGAAATAGACATAGCTTCTAGCATAAGACTTGAGGTAACTAGGAAACTATTTTCTCAATCTCAATCTACCACCATTCAATGAGCAAGAAGATTTTGGTAGCTTAGACATTTTGTCTCAAAATCATTTACTCAACTTTATTGTGATTTTTTTATATGTACCCTTTAAAGGACGTGATTGGTGTATTTCAAGTAATATACATTTTCCTATGTACTACCATTAATCAAACCATCAGCTAAATTCAATGCAATATATAACATTTATTTATTATCAAGGCCTTAATCATAAAGCACATCTCATTACTATTTATCTTGCATGGAGGTTTATTTATTCTTTTTGTTTTAACAACTTTGTCAAGAAGAATGATAACCAAAATAAAACCTTTGGGGATCTTGGAAATCATATTTTGTAGGTATTAACTTCTACCCATGACCTAAATTGTTGATTTTTGGGTGCTAATCATTAATGATAGTTGAGTCTTTAAATAGCGATTTGAAAGATTTTCATGGACTACTTCATTTAACAATCGTTTGTCTACATCTCCTGAAGATTTAGATACCCAGAGAGCACTTGGATCCTCGAAATATCCAAGAATTTAAATATTTTGTTTCATCGTGTTCAAAACTAGATGCAAATATAAATTTGGCCATATATTTAATACATGTGGCTTGGAACATTATATTGTATTTTAATTATTATGAAATACTTTTAAGGGCATAAACTTAATTTGATTGTTGATTTAATTGTTCCCTTAAACTTAATGGTTAGATATTTTTTTCCTCTTTGTTAAAAATTTGCACCCACCATATTCATTCTTATATAGTACATCTCTTTCATATACAATGTTTGGTGTTGTATATGGTCTTCAAGGATGTGATGCTCTTTCAATTAAAACCTCTGGAGTTGACACCAAAGTCTTTACCTAATTTGAATAATTAAAATATACATATTAACTCAGAAAGATTGACCTATCAAATAAGTATTGTTAGAATTTTTTTCTTATGCCTCTATCCTCCATTATCATGATGCTCACTCAACCAATGAAGATGTGAAGCTTAACAATTTCCACTGAAAATGCATCCTTTTACAAATAATTTTGTTTTGACTTATGACTCTCATAAAACAATAACAACATTGACAACACTATATTTAACATTTAAACTTTTTAAGACACACATTGACTTGGACTCAATGACAAAAGTGAGAAACTTATCTAATATAGCTACAAGCTATTATTAAATAATAGTTTTGACACACACATATATATATTTTTACACTAAGAAGATGATAAAATATCAATAAAACTAAGATCACCTATTTGAGTTTGCCAAGCTATTAAAATTAGACTAAAACTAAACTCTACTTCAACCACCAATTTACATGAAACTAAGACCTATTAAAAAAAAAAAAATAATTTTTGACCAAGATTTAGAATGAAAACGACTCACAGTGAATGGACTTGTATATTACAATTGTGACCTCCTAGATGGGTTGATTAATTGATGTGGAGATGAACACATACAATGCAAGTCTGTAAAAATAGAAGATACAAGAAAGGTAACAACAAAATATGGCTCCAACTGTTAGAGCTTCTATGGAGGTAACAACCTGAGATGGAAGATAATAGATTTAAATGCAGATTCGGGTGAGACATGTTAATGAGTTTAGGAATTGGTTTTACACAAGATTCAAGGTGATAGGTAAGGAAACCAATGCTAGCTTGGATGTCTACATATAATCAAAACGTAGACACTAATGTTGGTTTAATGCATATATTTGTTGCATGACCATATGAAGACTTCAAAGCTTGCTTGGTGATGACGTGGAGCAAGTATAAGCTACTCAAACATAGATAAACAAAATTCATATCAACACACAATTATTCTATGCTAAGTGTGATTCATGCAAGATTACAAATACATGGTCTCTCAAGCTACTCAATTAGTATCAATACTTGTAACTACTGGGAAAATACACAATTTATTTAATTTCATGTTTGTTTTCCTTCTTTGCATCACTCTGATGCTTCTTCTACTCCTTTTTCTCGCCCTCTATTTTCTCCTCTGTTGCAGGACCCACGGTCATCGACTCTGTGAAGCCAAACCCTCTAAGTTTGGAGGTCAAATATTCGGGGTCTACATCTCCTATTACCGTTATCTGCTTCTCCTTCATGTCCACCACCACAAAATCCACCCATGTATTACAGACATTTATCAATATATCAAATTATGCAGAAGAATAAAATTAATGTTAGGGTTTGAACATTGAAAGTGAAGAGCAAGAAATAGCATACCTTGGACACCTACGACCACTTTGAGAGCCTTTGTCTTGTTTTTGCCATCCTCAATTTCCGTCAATAAATGGAAGCCGATAGACAATTTGTTTGTATGTAAAAATGTAGGCATGATTCCCTTTCTTTTACTTCATGTGAATGATAATTTCAATTAGGCGACGAAGATGGTTGCAGAGTGGAAGGGCACGCATTCCCTAAGAGAACTCAAACCCTTGGAAGGTCAGGCTTTGTCATCTTTTCAAGAATCGCTTAAACATATCCAATATATTCTAATTGATGAAATGAGTTTCATTGGCCCTTAACTCTCTCGTTGCCAAATCCATTGCTCAGAACATTGGGTGTGCTGACTCAGGATAAGCTGATGATCCATCGATTGCAACACAAACTTCTTCTCTGTGTCAACTAGAAAGTCATGCTTTCCACAAATTTTTGGGTTGCAACATGTCTTGTAAATGGTGCTATTGGCTCTATCATGAACATTGTTTATGACATTTGTCTGGTCTATCTGATTTTCCTTTATTTGTCGTCATCACATTTGTTCAATACACAGAGGCCCAATGGGGTGCCAACAACCCTTCCCATGTTCTGATTCCGCCCTTTTCTAGGAGTAACCAAAGGCAATTACAACTTAAAATGACTTGGCCATTTTCAATCCACAAATCTCAAGGGCTTACTTTACGGAGAGCCACTATTAACATTGGGCGCATGGAAAGAAATCAGCTTACCTTCACAACTACATCAAGAGTTACCTACTTATCCGCCCTTCGGATTTCACCCCTTTTTCATTCTGGCACTAAGCAAAAAAATCCTCAACACCTCTTCTGCAATCACACATACAAGAGAAATTCCATCTTCATTCCATGTCCTTAACACTCCCCTCTTGGATCCTATTTTGGCCCTTTTGTTTCAAAATACTTCACTTCTTTTGCAATCCATATCTTTTCTACTACTCCAGTTTCCACTATTTTGTTCAATTTTTCAATTTCCAAATATATATATATATATATATATATATATATATATATATATATTTATATATATATATATATATATATATATTTTTGTTATTGCGGAGTTTCTCAGGATGCACTCATGGAAGTCAAGCAATAAATATTGTGAGGCTTAATACGTGGTTTATCATTATTATGATTATTTTTAAAATTTTTCCGATTATCACACTTTTTGGATTTTGTTTTTGAGTTTAAGGTTCATCTCAGGTGGCTGCCATAGAAGAGCAATAGGTTATTTTTTAATGTTTTTTTTTTTTTTTGTGATCTACCAACAAGGGCGGCCATGGAGGGGGAAACTCCTTTTTATTTATATATTTTTGTTTGAAAAAACCAAGCTTTTCAAGTTACTTATATATATATATATATATATATATATATATATATATATATATATATATATATATATATATATATATAAATAAAATAACCTTCACCGAGTTTAGTTTAGGTCCGTGACCATTAATGTCTTGGTTCACGGGTGGTTTGAGAGGCCATAGCGTTTGTGTGTAGAGTTTGGTGCACGGTGCGATGCGTGGGGAGAAGGGTTTGCGGTGTATGGGTTGGGCGAGCCACAAGTTGTCCAACAAAACAAACATATACCATATTATAAAGAAATTGTTGTCTTTTTTTTAATATGCAAACTTCATTGAATAATCAATACTATATATATATATTTATTCATTTACTTGGATGAGAAAGTTATATATTATTTCAGTTTGAATACTATAGAATAAATAAGTTAATGATGGAAAAACAAATTAAGTTTTTAGTATTATATATAATTTTTTGTTTAAAATTGACCACTCATTTCACATACTTTCTACTAGTAAAAGTATTGAATTTGCCAATGGGGTCTTGGCTGATTGGTAAAGTCCGGGCATTTACCAAGAGGAGGTCCAAGGTTCAACCCCCATTGGCATGTCCGTTGTGTGAGGAATAGCCTAACCGAAATCCCCGAGCGCCGGCAAGTAGTCCGACCAATGTCCCTATGTCCGTGTCACCTGTACGGAGGTGGTATGAAGTGTACACTAGTTGTACGGAGGTGGTATGAAACCTAGGCTTCAGTTGAATGGAGGCGGTGTGAAACTTGTGCACCTGGTGGTCCCTTCCTCACGCCAGGATAAATAATACCGAGGCTGGTTGAGACTATGCTAAATTGTAATGTGTAATGATTCCTCAATAATTCCAAAAAAAAAAAGTAAAAGAATTGGATTTCTTTTGGAACATACTACACCATGTAGAGATAACATAATAGATGCCTAAACTTGAATATAAAAACATATATGTTTTTTTTTCTCTCTCTCTCTCTTTTAAAACAAAACTCAAGAAGGAACCAATGAACCTTGAGTTACTAACTTAACCTTAAATTTTAGATTTAAAAAACAACCTTATTTTTAATTATATTCAAATACGAAGAAATCATAAGTAAATTGTCCAAATCAAATAGTTCATTTTCTTTTCCTTTCCACAATAAATTACAACCAAGAAAGTAATTTTTCACTATTGAATGCTTGGTACATTTTAATGTTTCAAGTATTAAATGCATTTCAACTCAATAATAATACAATGATTATATATATCTCAACATTTAATCAAAATTCCTTACTTTATATTAAAGAAAACAAGGAAAGGCTCATAACATCTTTACAAGACTCTTACAAGAGTAGAGAACATAATAAGGATTCACCTAAAAACAAGGATTTCAAGAATATCACAATACAAGATTTCAAATCTTCTTCATTAAGCAAGAATAGTATGATGTTATTGTTTTTATTGTTGTATTTGAGCTCACTGTGGACTTTATTTATCGACCCCTTATTGGTTTAAGGGATCCAACAATTATTGGAACTGAAACTGCAATGCCAATCTGAATATATTCATTATCATTACACCACTCCAAATCAATTATGAGTGGCAACAACTTTTCCTCTTTCTGGTGGAACAACACAACAAGCCCTTAGGCAACAATCTTTGTATTCCTGCATGTTTTAAGTGTAGTCGATAATACCCTTCGAATATCGACATTAAACTGACAAAATCATCACTCCATTCCAAAAATTAATTAAAATATTGAATTAGTAAGAAGATCTCCACATTGAAAATAAAATAACATTGTATCCAAACACTTATTGCAGACCTCAACTTTAAAGATTTACCTTTCATCTTTTGAGTATTCTCTCCATGATTGTAAGCTGAAGTATCTGTATAAGCTTGTGGCAGTGTTAGTGCTTGTTCAGAAAGCAAGAATATTAACACCCAATTAAGAGTGGCAACAACTTTTCCTCTTTTCTGGTGGAACAGCACAGTAAGCCCCTAGGCAACATTGGATGACCCTGCCCATGAGCAACAATCTTTGTTCTCCTACATGTTTTAAGTGTAGTCAATAATACCCTTCGAATATCGACATTAAACTGACGAAATCAGCACTCCATTCCAAAAATTAATTAAAATATTGAATTAGTAAGAAGATCTCCACATTGAAAATTAAATAACATTGTATCCAAACACTTATTGTAGACCTCAACTCTAAATAATTACCTCTCATCTTTTGAGTATTCTCTCCATGATTGTAAGCTGAAGTATCTGTATAAGCTTGTGGCAGTATTAGTGCTTGTTCAGAAAGCAAGAATACTAACACCCATAGAACAAGTGGTTTGTGGATTCTTAAAGACCCCATATTTATAGCTTTGTACCCGTAAGTAGATAACAATATAATAATCGAATTCCATTTTAAGCGGCAGTTTTAAGCCACACTTGTATGGATATTTTTCATTAGATCGAAGTCTTCGTCAAAGTCTTGGTAACAGGGGTTAAATTTGACGGTCACCCTATCCGTCAAGATTTTTTTGGTGACGGTTTTGAATGAATATCACCTTGCACATGACGTTTATTTTTCATTTTTGACTTTCATGATTTTACATAAATACAAAAATAAAAATTCATATAATAAAACATATAAAATAGCGATATTCTTGACATAAATGAAATCCTATTCTATTCTAAATATGTGTTAGTATATCAAAAAAATAAAAATAAAAATTATGTTGTTGGAAGCTCAGAGCTGTAGCTTCATATATGTATTTTAAAATAGGAAAACATTTTAATAAAATTAAATGTTTTAATTGTATTCTTGATATATTTTGTGCAAAATATGTAAACCAATAAAAAAGGAAAAGAGCTTAAAAATTGGAGAGGGAACATATTTTTGTTATTTTCATAAAATAATATTTGTATAATTTTTTCAATAATACCCTTATTTTCTGTATCTGAATTGCAATGGTGCAACTCAATCAGAGGAAAATATTGCACTCATATATGAGAAGAAGGAAAAATAAAGAAACTAATACATTAATCTAAATTTGAAGCAGAGACATATTAATAAAATAAGGGCAAACAAAAAACTAAGCACAAATTCTTACCAGATAGATAAAAATTGAACAAGGAACCGAATGAAGGCTTTTTTCAAATCTGTATAGCTTTATAAATTCTCTAGTCTGTTGGGTGTATTTGATCTCACCATTGAAACTTAATTTTCCAAATTCTCGAATCAACGAATCCTCACATGACCACACCTAATGCAACGATTTAGTGTGTTACAGTGGCTTCCCCTTGACTAGATATTAAAAATAACCTCATCAAAAAATAATACAGAAATCACCTTTCCATTATGCTTTGACATTCGTCCATGCTCTGTTTCAAAACTTCCATTTTTTTGCAGGTTGAAAGTTTAGATATTCGTTGGCAGTGGTATCCATATCTATTTGTTGCCTGCTAGATTCAACTGAATTGGGAGATCAGTTCACCATCTTACAAATTAAAAAATTCAATGTCTCAGGGATTCAAAAGTTAAAACTTCAATGTCTTAATACTCGATAAAGACAACTAAATGAATTAAATTCGAAGACTTCAAAAGATTTTCAAATCTTAGTAAACAACCAATTTTTATTAAAAATGCACAAATCGGTATCCATCTTTCCAAAAATAATTTATATTATCCACATTTTTTAATGAGCACTAAGAATTAAAAATATCATTTATGCAAAATGGTAGTAGGGTCGCTTAGGTCTTAGATCCGCCCATCTCTATCATGTTGATAAGACCCTACAGACTGCGATTATGGCTCACAGTCACATCTCACAGTCACTGCGAACCCTGTAGAAAGTTGATAAAACAATATAAATTTTTAATTGAGACGAGACAACCAACTCTGCCAAGTCGGTCATTAGAAATTTATAAGTTTACATTTTAAAATTTAGAAACAGTTGATTTTATGAAGTGCACGTCAATGTGACAGTTTGCCAAAATATTTGCCCATCCTTCGGGACGGGATAAAAATAAAATTAATTGTTTTTTACGGTTAAAAAGTGAAAAACATCTAAACGAAAGCGTCAAATTTGACCTGGCTTAGTAAGAGATTTTTTCCTACAAGCGTGTGAAAATCTTGAACCTTCATCGCACAAATACTTTTTAAAACACGTTTTCTTCTTAGCCATTAGATCGATTCAATGCATTAATTGCAAAATTCAACTAAAAAGTTATGCACACTAAAAGATCTCCCACAAAATGCGTGCGTAAAACCCCCTCATTTCACATTTCATGAAAGCTGTAAGGTCAATTTGAACTTACATTTGATGGATACATTTCACGGGCACCCCTACCTATCAATATTATCTTTTATGATGGTTTGAAAAATATTTTCACCTCACACATGATTTATTTTTCATATTTGATTTTCATAATCTTTATATAGATACAACAACCTATAGTTCCATATAATAAAACAATATAATATACAATTGAGAAATATATATATATATATATATATATATATATATATATATATATATATATTTGACTAGGGAAATTTGTTGATTTTGAAGGGGACCCAAAACCCTCAATTAAAAGTGGAGAAAAAAATATAACAATGAGGAAGAAAACAAATAGTCTCTATCAATGGCCAAGAGAGACAATAAAGGCATTGTTATACTTTAACACGAAACAACTATACATCCAACTCATCTCCGAGAGTCCTTCCCACGGGATCTTAAATACATCTTAAGGGATCATTTACATTTATCATTTTCTCCTACTTCCTCATAGTAGTTTGACGTCCATCATTGTTTGGATTTACATTTTCCTTAGTGTGAATCCCACGTGCCTCCGCCTATCCCAGATACCGCCATGTGTCATCACCCTATTGGCCGCGGGCCGGCGAGGAGGTGGACGAAACTAAGAAAATTTTCTAAGAAAATTTTTAAAAGCGCTAAGGTTGAAAAAGGTGCCACGCCTCCATTGTTGCCTCGTGAGGCCACGTGGTGGCTTCTAATTGAGTGCGTCTTGCATGCAGTGGGAAGAAAGTTTGGAAAATTTTCCCAATTTTTTTTGAAAACGCTAAGTTCAAAAGAGGATCCGCCCATCCGCTGACACCTCATGGTGCCACGTGGCAGCCTCTGATTGGCTGCGGGCTGGCAGGGTGGTTGAGAAACTTTTGAAAAAATTTCCTAAAATTTTCCTAGGTCCCAAGGGAAAAATTTGGGCCAATGGCACGCCAAAGATATTTTTTCAAAAACTTTCCGCCAAGTGAGCAAAACTTAAGTAAGGCCATAACTTTTGATAGAGAGCTCTGTTTTGGGAAAACAAGGACTTTTGGAAAGCTCTCGACGTCCTATTTGCATAAAGCTCATTAATTTTCGTTTTGATAAATTTTAAAGGGTAAATTTTAAGAAAACGTCCTACAGAGCTTTTTTAAAAGCAACTGGTAAATTTTAACTTATAAATTTTGTTCAATTTTGTCATTCTTTCACCTTTAACATGTCAAATGAACATGTAGGATTATTCTAAGAAGAATTTTAGGATTTATTGAAAGGTAATTTTTCTTGATTGATTTCCAATTTGAATTTTTACAACTGGACATCAAAATAATCGTGGAAAGGTTTGGGCCTTATTTTTGCAATGTTTGAAGGATTTTTCTTAAGTGTTTTAGTCCAATTGAGTTCATTTATATCATGACATGTTATATTTCAATGTTTCAATGGTATTTATTATTTTCGTGTTCGAATGTGCATTTTAGAGGAAGTGTTTTCTAGTTTAAAATTCAAAACAGTAGATCAATTTCTAAAGGATCATTTATCATTTCTCACCTTCCAAGTATGGAAATTTATTTCCATTCCATTCTAATACATTTAAGTGATTTAATCAAACCATTTAGGAGCCAAAATACAAAGTCTCGATTTCCAATGTTTACATATTTCAAAAGAACAGATTTACATATATTTCCTTCATACGTATTCCTCATTTCAATTTTCCAAACAAAGAATTCAAATCACAATTTGATGATCAATTTCAATAAAACAATGTAAATTGATGAAAAGGTAGTGCAATATTTTATTGATTTCAAATATACAACTTTACATTCTTTCATACTTCAAAATTCATCATACAAATTACATTTCCTTCACATTCTTTCAAAGCAAAAACAAAGTCTATCTCTTTTTCATTTCACTTTACAAATTTCATGATCCATACAACATCTTTCCATTTCAAAAAATTTACAAATTCATCCACTTCAAAGTGGGAAAGGTTACAATGAGATAATATTTCACAAGGTAATCACAAACTAACTTTCTCCTCTAATCGAACAACAACATAAATTTTCTCCTTTGGATCACAACAAAGGCATGGGAAAGGTAACGCTCTCCACCTAACCAAGACATCCAATGAAAAGGAGAATCCATCCTTCTTCATTGGCCCCCTGAGCCCCAACCACAATGCAATAGAAGGTGTGATTCAAGTCATGGCTACAACATGATTCCATAAACACACATGCAGATTTTCACATTTTAAACACAGCTTTAAAACATAATGTAGTTTACAACTACATTAAAACATATAAACAAGACTAAGGCTCCATCAAACAAGCCAAAGGAGCAAGGAACTATGGGGGAAGTTGCTTATGCCTCCCAATGGGAAATGGGTATCCACTTGTAACAAACCGCCAATTTAAATCATCACACATATCTTTATGCCCCACAATCCTCTTTATGCCCCCACAAAGTAATAAATGCAAGCTATTTCTTTTCCAAGGTGGAAGCCCAATCCCAAATCCTCCACAATAATTTTGATGCAACTGAAATTCCCTTATGCCCCCTACATGGATTCCCCATAGCCTTCTCCTGCACCATTCCTAGGCGGTCTACCCAACCAGCCAACAAACACACAACAAAAATTCACCATTTCATATATGCACACAAAAGAAATAAGAATTTTTAAAGATTCAAGATCCTACCTCTCCATGATGGAGTTTGTTCCAAGAACAACAAGCTTTCCAATGCCAAAATACAGTCAAGATCAACAATCAACAAACATGCAATGGTCTCAAATATACTCCAAAAGTAATATCTCCAAAACAGCAAAAGAACTCCCCAAAAAGAAACAAGAAAAATTTCAACAATCCAAAATGAAACAAGGAATTCTAATTTTATAGAAGTGGGAAGAGAAGAGGATGAGGTGGATCTATGTAGGATGCCACATCACACCTCAACTCCAACACAAAAGTCAAATTCATTCTCCAATGCACAATAAAGAGGTGGGTGAATAATATGACAATAAACTTACACACTCCAAAAGCCCACACCCCATAAGAACTAAATTTAATAAAATGTAAAGCACAATAAAATGACCCACTTTTTGGTATGTTTTGTACCTTTATAAACATGAATTTTCAGTTTCATTGATTTTGTAAACGCATAATAGCCACAAAACTATCCACATTCATGAAATTCCACAAACTAAAAAAATGTTGTGGTTAGAGTGTAGAATACATGTATATTTTTTAAAAATAAAAAATGGTAAAAATTATGGTATTTTTCTTAATTTTATTCATACGTTGTTTCTTATGTTTTAAAAGAGGAATGACTGTCTCTGTGTGGTTTTTTTGAATGAAAATTATTTTTCACAATGAAATTTTAGATATATTTTTAGGATTTGAATTTTGAGGCCTTGTCAAAATTTATATATTTTTTGATTTATATATATATTTTAATTAATTATTTAGTAAAACAAATTTCAAATAAATAGTGTACATATGTCTATGCCAATTTTTTTAAGATTTATACCGAAATTGAATTTTTTTCACAAGTATGAAGAAGACTTCAACAAATAGTAAGTTTATTTTTTTCAATTTTTTGATATATTCTACTATTTTTCAAATTTGGTTGATTGTGTACTATTGATTGTCCTAAAATACCATATGTTAGTAAAAATTAACAAAACAGATTTTTAAAAAATGAAAATTATATTTTTAGAAAGCTAATAAAAATCTGAATTTTGTGTTAAAATTTGTAATTTTACTAGTTCATTTACCCTAATTACGTGGCACCTAAGTGGCAGATTTTGGCTTACAATTATCCTCCAAAAGGATTTGGAGCCAAAATGTGCCACTCAAGGCTCCATGTGAGTGCCACTTCGAGAGGGTTCATGCAACGGGTGTTCTCGCGAATCCCTCTGCGCCACCAAAGTGCGCATGATGCTTCTTTCCTTCTAAATTTAATATTTTGCAATTTGTTTTTTAAAGTAACGGTGTTAAAATAATATTTTTCATTTTTATGTTTAAAATTTAGTTTTTTACATATTTTTTTGTTTTCAACTATGTTTGGCTTTTTTAAAAAATATTTTTAACCAAAAATATATAATATGTTATTATATTTTTAAAAAATATTTTTTATTATTTATATATAATAAAATTGACTTTAAAGCATATAGTTATTTTATTTTAAAAATATTATAAAACTAAATAATTGTATATTAAATATAAATTCTATTAAAATTAGAAAAGTTGTTTTAAAGTTATAAAAAACTAAAATTAAAAATAACCTAATTTCTATTGAGATTTGTATATAAATAGAGTTGCATGCACATATAGTTTTGTATCAAGTTTACTCTTAGAAATTCAGATCTATCACGATTTATGTGTGCAGGTGAAAATTATTGAAGTGGATGAATCATGGGAAATGCAAAGAATGAGAAACGAAAATATACCGAGGAAGAGAATGTAGAGAAGAATGCTAGAAGATCTGTTCATAGGAAGGCACAAAGAGAGAGAGAGAGAGAGAGAGAGAGAGAGAGAAGACACAACAAGTGAAAGACAATGCTGCAAAAATTGGTACATATGTATAGAAACCCTTGATAGATCGTATTTTTTTCATTTTAAGGTAAATATGATCTAATATGTTTTTTAGATTAGGTAAAGGCAAGGGTTTTGATAGGATCCCATAACCTAAAACAATAGAAATAATACATGTGAAAATAAAATCATTTGACATAAGAATGATGTCAAAAACAACTAAAAAAATAGTAATGGTTATATCATAGAGAACAA
Organism: Taxus wallichiana var. yunnanensis; assembly: GCA_018340775.1. NCBI lineage: Eukaryota > Viridiplantae > Streptophyta > Pinopsida > Cupressales > Taxaceae > Taxus > Taxus wallichiana. The sequence goes on along the minus strand of CM031241.1, from coordinate 605,746,086 downwards.
AATCATGCATATGTTTCCTTTAAACTTATAATGGCATCCTCTAATTTGTCATGTAGAGAACAAACAAAGTATGAGAAATTGGACAACCATGTTTAATACTAATGATGATATTGATATCTTGTGTAAAACCAACATGAGTTCGGACAGTCCAACCACCTTCTCATCAAGTGTCATCACAAGAATACTCAAATTCCTTGGAATATGTAGATCTCAAAGATGTTGGATTAGAATCTATTTGGGAATTCATATTGTTAAATTCCTTCCAACAATGATCAACAAAACAACAATAAACCAATTACACGTATTTGGTTTTTCTTCTTTGATTATAACCCCAAGTACCAAAAAATGGTATATTATATAGTGATTCTACTTAAAACCAATTTTCCTTATTTCTCTAAGTTTCTTGAACTTGCCCTTAGAAATATTTGAAATTGGATTGAAGTGCATTAATGTCGTGGGTGGGTCACTTGGTAATAAATGTTCAAAACATTTGTTATCATGGGATTCCAAATATTACCCCTTATTTTACGATTGACCACTACATCCTCCCATTCTAGAGGGGGCATTTATAAATCTATACATAAAAATTACCCCTATACAATTTTGCACATGGTATGTGTCATCTTAACAAGGTTAACCCCCCCCCAAGTGATTAATCTAGGGGATATATTTGATGGTCTACCATACCTTTCATTAAAAAAATTGTTACGATTTACTCTCTAATATTGACCTTCACGTGATAGTTTATTTTGAATTTCGAGAGTCATTTTTTTAGTTTATATAATTTATATTTCGTGTATTGGATTAATAATGATCTCATATAGGTGTAAATTGACAAAATTTAAATATAAGGTTATACATAATATGACATTTGAAAATAATTTTTGTTATGAAATTTATAAAGATGTGGTTTTTAGATTGACTATGGCCTTAAGACTAGAATTATTTTTTCATATGACCCGTCATATAAATGAAATATTTCAAAACATCGTGTTTGAAAAAAAAAGAGTAGTCTATATGTTGAATAATATCACGAGCTTGTACACCGATAGGGAACTTGGTTTTTGTTTTGGATAGTTTATGGTCTCCTCCTAAGGCTAGGGTAGTTAAGTTAAATTTTGATGGTTCATCTTAAGGAATCCATGAGCTAGTTGGTTTTGGTAGTGACTTTCAAAATCATGTGGTTCATCCTCATCTAATTTAGTCTCTAAACATAGGCTCTAACAACAATAATGTTACATAAGATAAATTATTTTTTAAGGCGCCTAATTTACACTTTTGAAATGATGAGGGTGAATTGTAATTGAAGATGATTCCTACATAATCATCAATGCTTGGACAATAGGAGAAACGTGAATGGAATATTAAAATAATTTTGGATGAAATAAGTATGCTCAAAGTTTGAGATGATTGAGTTTATAGATCAGAAGAGATGGTAATAGAGTTATTGAATATGTTGTTAATAGTGGAATTAGGTTTAAAAATCACAATTTATAGGAAAACATTTTCTAGGAGTCACCCTTCAAAAGGCATTACATACTCTACTTGCTTGGTGATGCTTCCCACCACAATTAAGTAAGATCCTTTCATGGGTATGTCTCTTGGACCCGATTCCTCAACCTTTCCCTAGTCAAAAGACTTAGTTTTTCTCCCTTAACCCTCTTTTTCAGAGCTCGTTATGAGTAACTGAGATATATAGTGCCAATTATAAAAAGGTAAAGGTATTAATCGTTAGCATTCTAAAGAGGACATCATTTTGAATTGGACAATGCAACTTATGTATTCTTTTACACTCTCTCTTCCCTATTAAACTCGTAATTAAATTATTAGTGATGTTTTCTCAATATTTTAAATATAGTACAAGATTTTTGGGTTTTATGTGTTGAAATTTTTGGTCTAGGTTTGATTTGCATTTTGTCCAATTATACCCTTATGTGTCATAATGTGCACATGAACCTCAAATTTTCTTGCATATTTATTATTGAGACTATAAATTTTTTTAATTCAAACGTGTGTTTTCTTGCATATGTATTTTCTTGCAAATTTTTGTGTAATCACACGTGTATTTTCTTGCATATGTATTTTCTTGTAAATTTTGGTGTAATCACATGTGTATGTTTATGGACACAGATCATGATGCACAACATTATGCTGAAGTGATAACAAAAGTTATGGAATTACTTCCCAAGAAAAATGTGAAACACTTGGTGAAGATGGATTTACAAAAATTAAAAGAATTTTCCCAACAAGAACCACTATCACGAAAGAAAACAACAAAAAGTGTAGAGATAATATATGGTGAATTTGTTAATTTGACTATAGTTGCTAGAGCACATTTGTTGGTTACATTCTTGAATCATGTTGATATGAAGGAAACATTAGAATTGTTGGGTGTTGATTTTGGACGGAAAAATTCAAAACGTGTAGAAGAAGAATTTGTTGGGAATGTTTCTAAAGGAATAAGTTCTTTGGGTATAAAAACTAGGTTCTTGATAAGAGTATTTCTCGTAGAGCAATATTAACTTCAGTTGTAAGTGAAGATACGAAAAATAATTATCATGTTACCGCCATTGCCAAGGCATTGGGTTTATCTAGAAATACGGTCAGTAGGTATGCAAAGAGGAGGAAGACATTGGATGACTCTACTATGGAAGGAAATTGGGCACTAATGTGTAGAAATCCATGTTCTGATAAAATAGAGGATAATATTGTGAAGATAGTTTCTGATTTTTGGATTGAGAGGACTCATCCTTCTCCAAATGTGAGGGATGTTTTAAAACACATGATAACTCACAATAACTATGATGAACATATAAAACGTTGGCTTGAAATAACTCAGCATGAGATCTACATAAAGTTTGATGAAGAAAATCCAAATGTTAAGATTGGACAACGAATGTTTAAAAATTTGAATCCTTGGTATGTGCGAGATGATAAAGTCCTTGACACATGTTGTTACCTCTATCATGTTGAGTTTGATTATCACTATCGTGTACAATTTTTTTATATTGAATGTATATATATATTTTGAGGTGTGCTTTCATTTATATCTATATATTTGAAATTTGCTTAAATATCATTTTTTTAGATGTGATTTAAAATTAATGTATTTCAAAATCTATGTTATTTCAGGTGTAAAGAAAGTTACGGAAGAAAATTCCCCACCTACACGTGTCGTTGAATTCATAACTTCAATTATTTGCACGATATCCGATGATCATGTCGATGATCATATGGAATGCATCAAAGGTGTCTCGTGATAAGTGTGGGGACTTGAAATTATTGCCAAAAACAAATGAAGATTTGGACACAGTTAAAATGGTGACTTGCAAGAGGTGATTAATAAATATGTTTTTAAATTTGGATGTTAGATTTTATTTTTATTTTTATGTTTACTGCAAATGAATATGACAATTTTTCCATTATGATTTGATTTTGTATGTTCAAATACATAAAATATTCAACAAGGCTTGGAAAGATGCAATTAGGTTGGATTTGGTAGAAGAGGAAATCCCCATTGCTACATTCATGCAAAGTTTCCTAAGTTTAATTATTCCGTACATCAAACATTCCACTATTCAAAGTGGCGAGCTACACAATTCAAGACTAATAGAGACACATTCCTATAGGTTCCATATTGTCTCGTGGTTGATTTTGTGGAGAATTACTCATTTTCTCATCAAAAACAAATTCGGACACGGTATTATCATACCGACAGGAGTTACTATCATGGTTCAAGTATTTGATAGGCATGCATAATTGGATTTGGATGGGGTTGAAAGTAAAGATGTGAAGCAAATGATCAAGAAGGAGTATCACTTCTATGTAAAGATGTGAAGCATTGTTTTGGTTTGTTATTTCAATATCTTCATCAACGAGGAATACAAATAGATCAACATTTTGTTTGGTCAGATGGTTGTGCATCACAATTCAAATCCTCTCACTCTTTCTTTGTACTCAATCATTATCATCGTCATCACAAAATTCCTCATTTATGGAGTTTTTTTATATTGGTCATGGGAAGGGAGAACACGATGGTGTGGTGCATGCATCAAACATGCTCTACAGAAACAAAGCTTTGATTATGAGGAGATTGATTGATTGATGCCCACACCGTTGTTGAATGGTGTAATAAACATTTTACAATTGAGGTTTCAACCTCACAGGCTTCAACATCACATGCTTCAACCCCACATAGAGTGTTTTGGGAGATAACAAGTACATGCACATTTAAAACATAGATATGAGATCTTGATGTGATTTATTAAGTTATACAAGTTACAAACTTTAAAAAAATTATTCTAAATTTTGATGTTTGTTTTAAACTTTATTGATCTTTTGAGCATGATTAATTGAAGGTATTGATCGAAGGAAAAAGTATGGATGTGAAAGGATTCCTAATTCTAGGTCTTTACACTCTTTTGATGACTATGGATAGTAATAACTAGATAATCTGTATAAGAGATTATTCTTGTTTTTGTTATGAATGCATGAAAAAATCATATTCAGAGTGCAATAGTAAAAAACATGGGTATGTAGGTGAGTGGAAGCAAGTTCCTTTAGTTGTGGATGACACATATGGATCAGATCATGATGATAGTTTTGAAGATGTGCCATTAATTTCAACTGATTATGACCACATATCTAGATTGGTTAAACAAGGTATGTTTTATTTAAAAGGATTGTATAATTTGATAATTAAATATATATGTATAATTTATACTATACATGGATCATTGAATGTTTCTTTGCATTTTGTTGTAGGTGATGTATTTGCAGTCATTGCTGAAGAAGAAAATATTGAGAAAGTGGAGTACTAATTTTTTTGTTGAGAAGAGAGAACAAAGCTAACATGTGAAATAACAAGTGAAGAGACAACATTTTATATTGGCTCGGTTGTAGTGCAAGGAACATACTTACAAAAAGTGAAAGCCCTCCAAAGTGGGATTCACTTTGTTGATTACAAACTAGAAAAAAGGTGTATCATTACACCCATCACATAATTGTTATAGGGTTACAATTGTAGCAGGTGAAGACTAAAAGTAGTCAACACAAAAAATGGAGACTAGATGTAGAAGACCATGAAAATTTTTTACAGGTCATTGAACAACGAGCAAAGCCACTTGGTATTATATAGAAGGACATGGGAATGAATTACTAAACCTTGTTGGTAATAAACTATTATGCTATAGGATTGTATTTTCTACTTGAAGGGACTATGGAGACCACTATACAATAAAGTTGTTTGATACTTGTGATTCTTACTTGTTGTGAGATGGTTTATGGTTTACTTTAAGTATTGTGATATGGTTGTTACATGGAAGTATGTATGGTATGAACATGATTTATGATGTGGATGTATGTTGCATTACAAATAAATATGTAATAGATGTCTATTTTAATAAGCCCTTGTTATAAGAAGAACATACGATTGAGTAGGCATGTAGTATTAGTCTTGTCATATGCATTATTATTTTTAATGTGGAAATGTTATTTGGGAATTCAGATGTACATAGTTTTGATATATATGTTATTTGTTTAAAGTTGTGAACCAAAAGGTTGTATATAGAGTACCCTTATCTTTGTACAAGTTTATCATATTTCGATATGTTTGGAATTGTGTTAATTCATTAAGGATTCATTATGTCATAGAGAATGAGACGGGAGGGAAATAAGGTTCTTTCATCTAGATGAGTAGTGAATAAAAAATAAAGTTTTTCTTATGCATCTTAAATGCTGGTTACTTTTCACGATTGTGTTCTTCATCACTGGTACACTATGAAAATACCTAGTGCACTACAATTGTATTGTTGCAAACTATGTTTTTCTTGTTGGAATGAGGCTTGTGTGATCACTTGTCTCAATGTTAAACATGAATAAAAATTATCTTATACTAATGGTGGGTGTTGTTTGTGTTGATATTTTGGTAGCACATGGATAGTTTTATATACTCTTTCCTTAATGGTCATTAGGAGTCTTATTTCAAGTTGTTAATTGAATGATCTATTGAACTTAAAATTTCATCATATATGATTCAAATAGTAACATAAGCCATTATACCATGGAATGTTTAATGTAACATAAAGTATTAAACTAAATTACCTAAGCATTGAAAATGATTCAATATCAAATTTTAACGAAGTTTCTGATGTTATATCACAAAATTAAAGGTTATTTAATATCTTATCTATCAAGTATACCTATTATGATATCATCAAGAGACAAAAATGAAAGATAATTGTAAATATACACCTGGAATTCATAAAAATATATTAATAATACACGTGTCTAAGACATATATCAAAATATAATAATCATGTCTAGAATGAGTATGAGTATATATACATGTCTAAAACATATAAAATCATGTAGATAATGAGTATATACATGTCTAAAATCTCTAAACGTATGTCCAAAATGTCTAAAATCTATAAAATATCATGAAGTCTCCTCTCAGTGCACTAGAGGCGAGTGCCGGACCCTTACTACACTCTATTGCACCTTGCGTGTTAAAAAAGGAATATACACGTCATAAACTATATATAACATGTGCCATATATTAAAATATATAAGCAAAATTCTACAACAATTTCTTGATTAATTCAATACATCATATAACGTATATGTACAATTGATTACCAAGATCATCCGTTATCCAAAATTCACCCCTCAAGGTAATTTTGATAACATGCATCAAATTCTTTAGTCCCAAGTAAATAGATTGTTTAAAGGCCCAAAATCATGTTTTTGGGGCCCCTCGACTTCTTTCTAACTCTCTGTCAAGAAGAAAACCATTTTAAGTTCTAAAGATGTGAAAAATTTGCAAAAACCAAGCTTGGGGCCAAAAAAATGAAGAAAATCGGCTAAGTCCTAGTCCAGCAATCAGGGATAGTTGGGACGTCGGGGCAAATCGGTCGAAAATCGCCGGAGAAGATCCACGTAAGCGATTGGGGCGTAAGGACGCGCGAGACGCGAAAAGGTGAACCGGCCGAAAGTGGAAAAAATCGCCAAGTTTTGTTATCGAGTGGTTTGGGATATCGGGCCGTAGAGTACGTAAGACGCGGGACGCCATGCGCCTACGATTCAACCGAAACAGAGACTTTCATCCGAGACAGGTTTGGGACATCCAGGCAAAGTACGCGAAGGACGCGAAAAGCCGAAAGAGCCACCAACGAATGGAATCTCGCCACGTGTCTTCACCTCAAATAGGAACAAGGAAGCCCGAATCGGCCGAAGCAAGAGATTTTTGTCTGGGACATCCAGGCCAAAAGTACGCGAGGGATGCGAAAAGTCAAGCATCATGCCGACGAAGGAAGAAAAAGTCAACATTTGACCCGTGAAACTTCAAACGGCTATAACTTTTGACTCGAGCTCCGATTTTCATAAAATTGGACTTTTGAACGGAGCGAAACACGAAAACACCTTCGTGCTCGGAATGAGGGTTGATATATTTATATGAAGGAAACATGTTCGGATCGATCGAGTTAATGCTCATTCCCGTCAAATGGCGTAAAACGCCTACTGCAGGACCCCAAATAGCTGCCCGCACTCGAGAAGGCCATAACTTTTGCATTTCTCAACGAAATCACACAAAATGGTACCATTGGAATCGTGGCTCGACCACGACACACAGCAATCAATAAATTCCAAGATTTGATGAGAAATTGATTAAGATTTTTAAGAAAACGTTCCAGGTTCACAACAGTGTTTCATTTGGTGGTTGGGAGTGCAATTAAGAGGCATGGTCATTATAATTTCTCTACTACAGCACATGGGACAGTATGGGGAGCCTTTTGCAAGTAATATATAATCATTTTACTCCATTTAATGCCTCTTACAGTGGTTGAAGGACAGATATCGGGATTTCCATTTTCCCTTCTCATTTTTCTATAAATTGGAGTGTTGGGCTCATTGTAAAAACAAAGTTTTCAGATAGCAAAGCTCTGTCAAAATTGCTTTGTGAAGCCAATGTGCTGTAGGCCCTGTAGTGGACTCTCTTGCATGGTGATCCAGGCCCTTATCTTGTAATAGTGAACTGTGCATATCATGACACAATAAAATACCAGTTTGTGGATGTATCTTCCCCTACTGTGTTTTCTTGCATTCTTCTTGCCCCTTTAATCTTTCTACAAGAATATTGTGTCTATTATTATGTTCTTGCAGGGATCCATTATCATTGTGTATGCTTGGAATATTGTTGTGAATGCATTTTGCTAGATTATGGAGAACTTTCATCACCTCTTCTAGTGTGTACTTTGCTTCTGTATTTCACACATTTGGAGACTACTCTCACACCCTCCTTTTCTGGTGTATCACCGCTTTAGTGTAGGCTTTCATTTTATGCACTCTCTCTCCCTGGTCCCTTGGAAATTTAGATTAGGATAGTTAGTTTCCCCTACATTAGAGTAGATTGTGGCAGGTAGTTTAGGAGCAAGAACCAGCTTTCTCTGGAGGTCTATCTCAAGTAGCAAGTCCCACAACTTGGAGATAGTACCCATGTTATCCAATCACATCGTGAGTTCAAGTATATGCACTTGTATAAATGCAGGGGTGCAGTGATTTGGTGATAACATGTCCCTGGGCGGATGTTGGGAGTATCTACGCTATGTGTAGATCTCTATCCCGTAGATCCCTATGAAACAAAATAAATAAAATGTAAGAAGTTGATAAATAAGTTTTTGAATAAAGTTCATTAATTTCTAATATTTCAATTTAGATTAAATATTAATTCTATTAAAACACATGTATATATACCTTTGTGGAACACATCTCCAAATCTATGGGATTGCCACCCACAACCTCAACACTAGAAAATATGTCACCAAGTGAGCCAAGATGACTCAAGCCTGGAACATCAAGATCCATGTTGTGCTCAGTCAAGAGTTGTGTGTATGTCACATGGGTAGATGGTGTGGGTTGTGAAGCTCCACACACTAGAGCGAAGCCTAAACACAAAAGTACATGTTTAATTTTAATATTAATAAATTGTAAAGTAATGATGAAATAAAATAAATTTTAATTATATTAAGGTTTAATTTTCACACATAGGAAGTAAACGTTTGAACATCGGTGTGATTATCCCAGAACAGAAGTCTATCTCAGTACAACACCGTAATACCTAACTAGAAGATACACTCCCACTCTGCTCTATAAAATCTAAAACCCCCGATAGTGGAATGTTGCAATGCCATGAAATCACCTCATATGCATGCAACAAGTCAACAACCATGATGCGTCCTAGCCGACGTGCCTGAGCGGGATCTATAACTAGCTCAAAGTCATCTGGGGAAATCAAAGATGCACAAGCGTATACCTCGCTACATGCATCACTACTATTACTAGCACCTCCACTGCTAGTGTCACGTCTCTTAAGGTAGCCCACACGGTCAGAAGAGATCAATTGGGTCTCGTGAGCAATGCCAGCAAGACCCTCGATAGCAGCCTCATGTGCAGTCATAATGTCGGAGTGTTGCGACATCACGAAAGCCTAATAAGAATGGTTGTGGCCTAGGTACAAGCTCTACCGCGTGTTAACAACTGCAGGAGCTCCCTCCTTTCTATATGCTTCCCTGTGGCTAATACGGCCACGCCCCTGCCCCAAATAACTAGGGATGTCTAAATAGTTCACCTTTAGGTTTAAGTGAACCTCAACATGTAGCATCATTATGAAGTATAATGGTAATTGGTCATTATTCAGAAATTGGCCTTGAGAGGCCACAAATCTAGGATAAATCAAAGGGGCACATAGGGGACATGAACATTTGTTTACATAATATGCCCTTACTTTCTGTTTGTCTTGCATAAAAATCCAACAAGACCTCTTAACGACTTCCTTATCGAAAAGTCGTAATGTAATCTCATTATAACCTACATCTCCTGAGACACTTGATTTTAATGAATCCATAAATTTTTTTATTGACTTAGAATCAAATGGGTTATATGTTTTCAAACTTGTCTCTATTCTACGAAGATCAACTAGTATTTTTTCACAATGGCCTTTATATTTCCCAACTGTAGTTGGATTTTGGAGAATATATTGTAATTTTTCAATCTCTAATCAATCTCTCGAAACAAATTAGGAGCGGAAGAAGCCATGATAAAAAATATGAAAGTAAAATTCAATTAATAGTACTTTTAATTAAAAAAATTTCCTAAGATATTCTCCTATATTAATGAAAACAGAAATATGATTTTCAAGCTTCGATGCAAATAATTTAGAAAATAAGAAATTACATGTATCTTATAATTCAAGAATGCATGAGTGTATGGATCAGATAGATTTAATGGAACTAAAGGAGGAATTATCTAGAATGTAACATATAGTTTTTATAAGTCATATTATTAATTGAGTATCTTATCTAGCCATCCAAGGTGAGTCATTTGAGAATACAAGTTTACAAATGATCAACTATATACACACGTGATCCCTAAGCCATTTAAGACTAGAGATTTAAAAACATAGAGATCGACACTCAATCTAAGAAGATAAAGAAAAAGTATTGAATTATCCATTTCTTAGAGAACAACAATAAACTTTACAAAAATAAATTGATACATATACTATTTCCTTAAACCAAACATTAATCCAAATCCAAAGTACAAGTGTCTATTTCCAAGTGTGAGGGATGAATAAAGGGACTCATCTTTATTGATTTTATCATGTGTCTCATCATAAGAGGCAAGAAATTATAAGGGATTTATCCTCTTCATAATAATGGTATGTAGCATAAAAGTTAATACATAAATTAGGTATTGGTGACATAGTCCAACCCTATTCTAACCTCTTTTATAGGTCACAAGAATGGAGTTAGGGTTTGAGTGAAGAAAACTCCTAATTTGATCCAAACATAGTCATTAAAAAAATCCATGCATAGTGAGCAATAAAAAGACACATGTGAAATTTCATAGGCTAGAGTGAGTGATTGAAAACATAGAGAGTATAAGGCCATAACACCATATGATAGGTTCGATGATAGTATTATTTTATACCTACAAACCTATCAAGACCACAAGCATAAATCCTAAATATTTTCTTATAGTTGTGATGACACCATGATATGCTTCTATACATATTTATTGTAATTTTATGAATTCTAAGAATGGATATTTGTTAATCTCTCTAACCCTAATTGCATTATTTCCTATTGTAAATAACATAAGGTTAATTATCCAATATTTTACTAATTTACCAAATTTTAGGAATAATATTTCACAATTATAAATTATTATATGTAGTGATAGTATTTAAATCAAGATAAACACTTGTTTACCAACCACATTTTGATGAACTCAATCTTTTCATAAAATACACAACCTAGGGTATCATTATCTACCCTCAAGGTTTCAACATTCACCTTGAGACTTTAAAATTTGGGTATGATTTTGTCTATTTTTTTGATGGAATACCATAGTATTACATTTTAACCTTTACTTTAATAGATATCACCTCCAAGTATGGGAAATATCAAGCATATATATCCTCAATAGAAATACATCATAGTATAATGTTAGGAAATTCCAATGCTTTAATACATATGATGTTTTCCATACTAATTCCATGAATTCTAATGTTTATAATGTAAATATTAGCACTAGGCAATGTTTTAGTGATATAATCATGTGATTTATGGTGAAAATGTTTAATCTAAAATGATTCTTATTACAACTAAGAGGGATACATATATTATGGATTTAATTATTAGAATCCCCTCACATTGGCCCACACCTAATATTATTCTTCGAGACCCTAGAAATAATGAAGTTAGCGATGTTGCAATCCATAGGGGTAGATCAAAAATAGTCATCCATTGGTGGCATAAATTAATGTCAATCCAAATACTACCTCACCACATATGGAAACTACATAATAACCTAAAGAAAAAATAACATAGTAATGTCTTACCCTTGTACATTAAACAACATACATAATAACATAGTAATGTCTTACCTCACCATAGAAGGAAACTACATAATAACATAGTAATGTCTTACCCTTGTACATTAAAGAAAATATATTCAACAAAATGGTAAAACATATAATTGTTAATATGTTTAATATCATGTTTCTCTTAGTAAACGGAATTGATACTAAGGATCATACTTATTCTAACACACAAATTATAGAATTCGATATTTTCAATAAAAAAATTAAGCCAATTTATGTTAGAGATAATAATGGGGCCAAAAATGTTTTGCAAAAAATTAGAGGCCATGTCTACAAGTCAAATTATAATCTCGTGATATGAATAGTGTGCCTCTATTATGCCTATATGTTTAAAGTACTTTCATAGTGACATGGTGTATATATTTCCTAGAAATGATAGTCCATTCAAGTTTTGTGCCATGACTAAGACCATAAAAAAATTATACCACTATGTAATACACCCCAATCAACCACTAAGCACCTTATGTAAGAAATAATGATTTAACAAATTTACATGCCTATGAATGGGGAAACACAACAAGTTTAATGTTGAAGTAACCAATACACAAAATATTAAACTCAAAAATATGAAAAATAAGGTTATCATATCAATGAGAAATGGTGTAATCCCAATTTCCCTTATATAGGTCTATAGACATATGGACATGAGCTAGATAACTTGATGTTAGTCAACTATATTACACTACCAAAGAGTTTAGATGACCATGAGCATTAATTAATAAGGAAAAGGAAAAATATCTTATCAATAATTCTTGTAATGATAATAGCACAAGAATCCATCCTATAACCACATAAACTTCATTAAAAAAATATGGATTTAGATTCAAGACTAAAAATATTGGGATACGGTGGCAAGGTTTAGGTAAATATGAGAAAATAATTCATAAACTAATCCTATAAATTGAAAATAAACTTAATATGGTATTGGGACATTGTAATGATTATAACATAAAGGAAATACAATTTTGAGTAAATCAAAAATATCTCTACACTCATAATCCTCTAACTACTACGAATAATAATCAATTGCACAAACATTTTTGTCAAGTCTATAAAGAATTATGTGTAACAAGTAATTTTTATTGAACACCATCCTAAGAAAATGGTCAATTATATAAAATCGTATCATGAATTTGTAAATATATATACATGATAAAGGGATGAGCTTTTAATACACTTAACAAATAGTTATATAACACTCAATACCCCTTTTATGGATTTAAGGAAAAAAAATTGAAATCTTATTATTAGTGGCCCACCTATCAATACCCATGTGATATCCAAAGATAACTTTCAATACAAGCTTAAGGAGGTACCTAAAAGGAACTAAAACCTAGGTTCATCAAAATTATAAATATTTTTATTCATTGCATCATTAAATATCATGTCATACTCCTATATATATTCTCTAGGATTGTGTTTTATTTATTTCAAATCTTGAATATTTTATCCTATGTACATCTTCCTTTTGAATTATTAGGTAATGACATCATGCACTTCTTTTAGGGTCTTCCCACTCAAGTTAATATAATTAATTAATTCCAAAGCATTGCAATGAAATTATCCTATGAGTTCAAATTTATTGGTATTATCATTTTTCAATCCTTTTGCTCCGCACCACATTTCAAAAGTAAGAAAATAATGTTCGGATCGAGAGGACATGTCATAGGGGTCTAGAATTGCATATAAATTAGGAATATGCACGTGATGTTTCCTCCTTTACAAGGTTGTCCTATTATAATATTTTACACACTACTATGTTTTTAATTACTACTAACACTTGGATTTGGTTGTGCATATGGCTGGTTATTATTTGCATCCATACTCACACTTCCCTTACTAGATTCGTGTTGTGCTTTTTTAGAATTTGAAGAATCACCGCTCGATTCCACAAATTTTGGAAGCTTACTCTCTACTTTGCGATAATAGAACTATTGTTGCTACACTCCCCACTCTTTTCCTTACATCCACTAAAAGAAAAAATTGACAAATGATTCCTTCTCAATAAATGATCTAATTCCTCATTATTTCTTCCAGGTTATATAAATTATTTTTCATAGCTTATTTGTCACTTATTTTGATTGTGATCTTCTACATTCCTCTATGTCATCTTTATGACTGACCATTCCTCTAGCACCTAGTATCAATCTAACACCTACACGCTACTCAAAGATGAAACACATAGACACATTTAATGTGATTGTTGAAGCATTATTAGTTAACCTCAAACCCATTTACTAAAAGCCATTTAGTATTCCATTTTTTTAGTTTATGACTCATTTCCTTGGCATCCAAAGTTCATTATATGTATTTATTAAAAATCTAAAAACACATATATATATTCCAATAATCCAAAAACATATTTTTCACACTCTTATCCATTGGAAAATCAAGAAATTAAGGTTTTTCACAACACCATTATTCAAAATTATGGTTTTCAAGAACTCTTATCCATATTTTATACGATTTACATTTCATCACCCTTTTTATGACAAATAGATCGGTATGTTTTTGTCATTTGTTAGCTTGTTCATGTTCTACATAGGTACTTTTAGCAATCTATAATCTCACCGATTAGATTGTTCTTAATCATCTTATATCCTTGAATAACAAGAGTTTACCTCAATCTCGTTCTTTCAAGCTTTTCCGAACCTTTGTTTTGTCCTTTTCTTACTTTGACAGACGAGATGAGCCTCAAGATGAAACTAAGATTGTGTCAAGAGCATTTCACAATTCGATTCGAGAAAATATATCATTTTAGTGTTGATTTGGAGGATGAATAGAACGGTGCATTAATTTGTTCTCGTCTCTGTGTAAAGCGTATTATGGGCTTTACTCTTAAACTATATTATGGGCTTTATTATTAAATGCATTCCGATATTACACATTTCTTGAAAAGAGTTACGTGATACAAAGAGCTTGGAGAAATTATATCTTTGTGCAAATACATAATAACACATCCCCAAGAAGTAAAATTATGTACTTATTCTTTGATTTTTCCTCAAATTTTGTTTCATTTTGTTCTTACTTGATAGATGGATAAGCCTCGGAGAGAGATTTTCTTTTGAGTGTTGAAGTCTGGTTTGGTTATCTACGTACTTGTCATTCGGTTAATATGAAACTAAGATTGTGTCAGAACATTTCACAATTCAAAAGCAAAACACAACATTCTAATTTGCCAAATTGGGGGATGAATAGAATGGCTCATTACTTCATTTTGTCCTATGTAAAATGTAAATTTAAAATTTAATATATCATTACAGCAGAAATAAAGGTTTTCACATCACCATTATTCTACTGTAGAAGGTATATTTTAAATTTAATATATCATAAATCATAGTCATGAAAGAAGAGATTTAATATTTTAAGCCTGGTCATGAAAGAAGAGATTTTGGGGTGTTACAAAAATAGTTTACAATTTACTAGGGTTTCAATTATTTTATGCCTAAATCCATGGGATCCTCCATTTTCACAAAAAAAACAAGTTAATCCATACCTGGTGCTCATCAACGGCCTCCTCGATCCTCATTGGGCATGGTGGGTGTTTGTGGGCTCAATCTAGTCTCCTTCAAACTCGCTCGGTGGGCTTGATATGGTCTCCTTCAAACTCGTTTGGTGGGCTCCTTCAACAATGTCACTGGGATGGTCATGGCCCAAAGTTTTCGTGAATGAGGAAAGGTGGAGGAAAAGTGATTTCCTCTACAACGCCTCCAATATATAAACAGAGGTGTTCGCGTGAATGGGGTTCGTGCGAACATCCATTTGTGCGAACCATGTTCGATGTCACACGCCTGTGATAAGAAAATGACCGACGTGTCGATTCACGTGAACAGGGTTCGCGTGAAAGGGTATTTGCGTGAACTACTCGCATTTACCACACAAACACACCCCTCACTTTCGGGACAAAAAGTGGGACACAACACCATGCATTGACCCAAGAAGCGTGTAATTAAAACTTATAATTAGTCATATCAAATTGTATAAAGAAGGTCTAAATTCAACCCTCTAACCATAGGTAAGGTTAGTATTCAAATTTAAGAGGTATGGGACAAGTCTAACTTGTCCCAAAAGCCTCCAAAATCAGCCTCCAAGCACAAATTCAGATTTCTAAGGAGGTGGAGTGTTTCATACTCCAAAATTTGACTTACACAACTCTTACACATACTTACACATCACTTACCTTATTTAATACAAGAGCCAACAACTTCTATAATTACTTTCTTGTATCCCAAATTTTATTAATTTATTTATTTGAACAAATTTGATTACTCACATTAATTCTCTATAATTAAAAGAATAATGAAAGGGGTAAATGCATCACAAAATAAACACAACCAAACAATAATAAAAGAAACCACATTAATATATACATAAAGCCCCGTGGTCACATTTAAAGGTGATCCCCCATGGGAATCCCTAACACTAACAAACACACACTCAAACAAAACATGTTGCCATGGTGACCTTGTTGAATTCATCTAGAATTTCAATGTGGTTGGTCTTCAATCCCCAATATTTGTTGTGATAGTTTAACTTGCAAAACATAAATACCTCCTTCGGCCTCGTGGCCATATCAGAACATCCAACATGATATAAATATAATCACAAAATCATCTATACATATGAATCACAACAACATCAAGGAAATCTACATTACCACTTACAATTTATATCAACAACTATATCATCATCATATAATGTCCATTTTCTAGGTCTACTCACAATATCCAAAAATCACATGTCTGAACAACATTCATAATATATCCATGTCAAATAGTATATCATCATCCACATATGAAATGTCTCTAATAATCATCATGCATCATAAATAAATCAAGATCAACAATAATCCATGGTCTAACATCTAATATCATACTAATTCAAAGGCATAATAATGTCCATAATGTAATCAAAGTGATATCAAGATCAATATCAAAAGGTGTCAAAGGGAAGTGGGCACTACATCCCCCTCCCCTTAGACTTGACTTCCTCCTAGAAGTCACTGGAACAAATGTGGAAACTAAACTCGTAATAAGGTAGCATCCTCCCATGTAGCTGCATAGTCTTATCATATGTGCCACTTTGCACCAGGACTCCGATTAATATCTCTACCTCAAAGGCCCGCAGTCTGTGATCTATAATGCAAACGGGCTCCCTTGTCTCTTTCCCCGATCCTAAACTTGCATTGAGGTCTAATCTAGCACATGAGAAGGATCTGAAATATATATCCTAATAATGAAACATGAAACACATCATGTATGTGAGACAAGCTAGGTGGCAACGCTAGATGGTAGGCTAAAGGGCCGATACGCTCCAAGATCTCAAAAGGACCAACAAATCTAGGAGCTAACTTAGAACCTTTTCCATAACGGATAAGGCTCTTGTGTGGCTTGACATGAAGGAACACCTTCATGCCCACATCAAAACTACAGTCGGTTCTATGCTGATCCACATACTTATTCTACCTATCTTGTGCCTCCTGCAGTCTCTATCTGATCAAAACCACCTATTGCTCCATGTCCTGCAACAAAGATGGTCCAAGAGAAACCATGTCCTTTAGCTTGTCTTAGCTAAGAGGTGTCCTACACTCTCCACCATACAAATCCTAAAAAGGAGCCATGCCTATGGAACTCTAAAAACTATTATTGTAAGAAAAATCCACTAAGTACAGGTACTCCTCCCATCTAAATTGTTGATCCATCACATACATCCTGAGCATGTCCTCTAAAATCTGATTCACCTGCTCAATCTATCCATTTGTTTCGGGGTGATATGTTGTGCTGAAATTGATCTTCATCCCGAGGGAATGTTGCATGGTAGTCTAAAAATGGGAAGTGTACAAAGGATCACGGTCAGTAATGATCTTCCACGAAATCCCGTGTAACCTTACGATCTCATCCAAATATACCCGTGCCACTACTCTATCTGTATAATTGGTCTTCACCGGAGAAGCGTGAGCCACTTTTATCAATTTATTAACCGTGACCATGATGGCATCGTGGTGATATCTTGACATCGGTAGCCCAACAATGAAGTCCATGGAAATGGTGTCCCATTTCCACTCTTCTATAGCATGAGGAAAAATAAGGCGGTTGGATGCTTTGATGCTCAGCCTTAACTCTCTAGCACTCTAAATATCATGACATGAATGGGCCACATCTCTGACGAAGTCCTCTCCAATGATACAACTATATCAAGGTGGTGTGCATCTTCTTTACCCCAGGATGGGCTAAATAGGGTGCATGATGTGCCTTTGTCAAGATGTCCTGCCTCAAGCCTCCATCTCTAGGAACATAAATCCGGCCTCTGTGCTTGAGAAGACCATCTACCTCTAAAGAAAAACCATCAAACTTCCCCTCAAGGGGTCTCTGAGACTTGATCTTTGCTCGAACTGCAATGTAGAAGCTATCAAGAGGAAGCTGCTGAAGAATCCTGCTCCACAAATATGTGCTCACTGAGGTGGCCATAGCCACATGTCTCCGTCTACTAAGAGTATCTACCACCACATTCTCCTTCCCTTTCACATGCTCTATCTCCATATCATACTCACAAAGCAACTCCATCCAATGCCGTTGACGAGCGTTGAGATTGGGCTGCGTGAAGAGGTGGCGAAGACTCAGGTGATCTGTCCTAAGTGTGAATCTCCTACCAAGAAAAAGTGCCTCCATCAAACTAAGGCATGCACAACTACCGCAAGCTCAAGATCATGAGTCGGATAATTAAGCTCATAATCCTTGAGTTTGTGAGACTCAAAAGCTAACTAATTCTACCCTTTTACATCAGCACACCTCTAAGGCCCTGCCAATGAAGTATACATGCAAACAAAAAACTCACCATGTGGATTCGGCACTCAAGGATAGGTGTTGTAGTGAGACACTCCTTTAGTGTCTTGAAGGCTTGCTCACATATGTCTGACCAAACAAACTTCTTCCCTTTCCATTAAAGGGAAGTGATAGGGTGTGTAATCCAAGAGAAGTCCTTAACAAATCTCCTATAGTAACCTTCTAATCCCATGAAGTTGTGCACCTCAGTCACAATAGTGGGTGTTGGCCAATCCATAATGGCTCTAATCTTGGAAGGATCAACTGCGATACCTTCCCCAAAAATGATATGACCCAAGTACTGTACCTCTGTTTGAAAGAAAGCACACTTCTCCAAGTTTTCGTAAAGTTGCTTCTCACAAAGACACTGAAGAACCTGACGAAGGTGCCCCTTGTGCTCCTCACGTGTACGTGAGTAAATCAAAATGTCATCAAGGAAGATGAGCACGAAGCGATCTAAGAAGGTCTTGAATACCCATTCATCAAACTCATAAACACTGTGGGGGCATTAGTCAAACCAAAAGGCACCACTGTGAACTCATAGTGGCCATATCTCGTACGAAAAGTGGTCTTATGAATATCTACCTCTGTAATCCTCAACTAATGATAGCCTGACTTAAGATCAATCTTAGAGAAAACTATGGCTCCCTTCATCTGATCAAACAAGTCATCAATACGAGGAAGGGGATAATGATTCTTGATCGTTACTTTATTCAGCTAGCGGTAATCAATACATAACCATAAGGATCCATCCTTTTTCTTCACAAAGATCACCGCAGTGCACCCCAAGGGGATACACTAGGATGGATAAGGCCTTTCTCCAGAAGGCCCTCAAGCTGTAACTTGAGCTCACGAGCTCGGGGTGGTCATCGATAATGTGCTCATGAGATAGGTTATACTCCAGAACCAAATCTATATGAAAATCTATCTCACGTGGGGGTGGTAAATTTGTAGCTCCCAAGAAAGACGTAAAAAAACTCTCTCAAAATGGGGTGATCATCTAGCGATGGTTCACTAGATCCATCCTCCGATCCAAGAAGCACTAACTATAACAACATACATCCGACAAACTCGTCACATTTTACACACCGAGTCTAAGTTGCATAGTAGAAATGGTGTGAATAGAAATGGGTCTCCTAACCCCCTAAAATCATTGACTGAACTCCCAAATCAACCACACAAAATATAATCTTGTGGTAAGCAATCCATCCAGTCCTATGTGGAGATAATCGGTCCATACCTAAATTGACTCAATACGAGCCCAAAAGAAGGATACGAATATCGAGGTAGTGGTGAAAGGTCCCAAACTAAGGAGTCTATAGAGATCTTAGCTCTAGAAGCCATCTTAATGTCCCAACAAAGACCCGTGCTAATTTTCCTGCATCACTCTACTAAAGATGGTGCAGTATGAAAGAGTCAAAAGAACCGAGAATGAAACAATATAGAGGTAGGAATACCCCAATGCTACATGTAGTCTCAATGATAGGGTACACGATCTTGGCCTGTAATTTTCAACCTGTTGCATAAATCTTGTGGTTGACGTCCCATGTCACCAACTTTTGGCTCGAGATTTGTATCTTACCCCTATTAGGGTTCCTGGACTCTCTCCAAAAACGTCCCACAACTCCATAACCAAAACATCCGATATTGATCCTCTCCGGTGAAGAAACATACCTCCAGTAGGTGCTCGGAAGTCTGTAGTGTGGATTCGATGATTCGGCTCGTCGAATGCTGTTGAGGTCTCACGTAAGCGAGATTCACTTGAGTGAGCTCTATGGGCACTCAGTGTCTGATGGGACCCCAGGAGGAGTCCCCATACAAAACCTCTTTGTGCATCAACTCAATCGAGAGGTGTTATCAAAAATTCACCCCTCAAGGTAATTTTGATAACATGTATCAAATTCTTCGATCCGAGCAAATAGATTGATTGAGGCTTGAAATCATGTTTTTGGGGGCCATCATTCTTTCTAACTCTCCCATCCAAGAATAAAACCCAACAAGTTAGAAAAGTAAAAAATGCAAAAATAAGGTTGCAAATTGTATCTAAGGCATTTGGTTGAAGGGTGCGGATTGTCCATTTGCGGGTCATCTCGAGGTTCGTCGTACCAAGTTTGGGCGAAATACAAAGAAAATTGGCTAATCGGACATTTTTGTGAAGCGGTCCATGTTGGATAGTTGGGACATTGGGATGCGAACTACGTGAAAATTTGAAACAGCCGAAGGCAATAAAAATTCAATTTTTTTGTTTCACGTGGTTTGGGAAGCGGGGATAAAATACAAGCGTGTGGATGCGAATCTTCCGATGTTGTGAAAGTCACTCCATATCGGGCCCTTTCGGGATTTTCATTACAAGGACAATTGTGGAAAAAAGTAAGTACACGGGACGTTTGAAAGGTGAAAAAGTGGAGCATAGTCATATCACCCCCTTCTAGGACAAGGAAGCCCGAATCGGCCGATGCGGAGAACCTCTCATCCCAGGGATTTTGGGACAAAAGTACGTGTAGCGATTTTTTCGAAATCTCAAGCATGAAAGAAGAAAAGTCAACGTTTGACCCGTGAACTTCAAATGGCCATAAATTTTGACTCCAAGCTTCAATTTTCACAAAATTGGACTTTCTTTAAAGAAACATATTCGGCTCATCTCGGATTAATGCTCATTCCCGTCAAATTAGAGACGGTACCCAAAATAACTTCCCACACTAGAGAAGGCCATAACTTTTGCGTTTCTCAACGAAATCACATAAAATTGGTACCGTTGGAATTGTGGATCTGAGTGACACACAAAAATCAATAAATTCTAGATTTGATGAAAAATCGGTGGGAAGTTTTATAAAATGTGGCCTAGGGTTCATAACAATGTTTTATTTGGCAAAATGGGAGTGATTAGAGAGGCATTGTCACCATTCTTTATCTTTGTACAAAGACTGGGGACAGTATGGGGAGCCTTTTACAATAAATATAAAATAATTTTACTCCATTTAATGCCTCTTACAAGTGGTTGAAGGACAGATTTCAGGATTTCCATTTTCCTTTCTCTCTCTCTTCTCATTTTTTCTATAAATTGGAGTGTTGGGCTCATTGTAGAAGGGGATTTTCGACCACGAAATAGGAAAGCTCTGTCAAAATTTCTTTGTGAAGCCAATGTATCTTGTAGGCCCAATAGTGGACTCCTTGCATGGTGATTAAGGCCCTTTCCTTGTAACCAAATGACTCCATGCATATCGGGAAGGAAATAAAATATAAGTTTGTGGATGAAATCTTCCCACTTTGTGTTTTCTTGCATTCTTCTTTCCCTTTAAAACCTTGATTACAAGAATATTGTGTCTATTATTATGTTCTTTCATGGATCCATTATCATTGTGTATGTTTGAGATATTGTTGAAGAATGCATTTTGCTAGATTATGGAGAAGCTGTCATCACCCCTTCTAGCGTGCACTTGTACTGGCATGCGTCATTTTCCTTCTATATCTCATGCATTTGAATACTACTCTCACACCCTCCTTTTCTCGGTGTATCACCACTTTATTGTTAGGATTTCATTTTATTCACTCTCTCTCCTTGGTCCCTTGGAAATTTAAATTAGAAAGTAAGTTTACTCGATCCTCGCATTAGAGTAGATTGTAGGGAGATAGTTTAGGAGTCAAGGACTAGCTTTCTCTGGAGGTCTATCTCAAGTAGCAAGGCCCTAACTTGGAGATAGTACCCATGTTATCAAATCACCGTGTGTGAGACCCCTAGGATATGCACTTGTATAAACATAGGGGTGCTATGATTCGGTGATAACAAGAGGTCTATAAGGTGGGTGGGACTGTTGCTAGTGCTACAATTCCGGGGTTTAAATGATGAATGTGAAGAACTCTGGCCACCATGAGGAGGAGGTACTAACCCCTCGATCTACTATCATGCATGTCTTTGTGTATGCGGCTCTGGACTCGGTCTCTAGCCTATTGGGTCTTTCCCCAAGTCTCCTCTACTATGTAGGCCTTCTCAACGACCTCTGCTAAAGTCTGTGGGTAGTGGATCCAAACTACACCTCCGATGTCTAGGTTCAGCCCCAGATGAACCTGTGGATATGCACACCTGCTCATCTTGCATGTACTCAACATACTAGAGTAGATCCAAAACCTATTCTCATACTCTGCTACTGAAAGAGATTATTGTCGAAGGTCATGGAACTCATCGATCCTCTATTGTATGAACCTCTGTGACAAATATCTACTCCGAAAACCTCTCCAAAAGAGATCCCATGTCATGTATCAGAATCAACATGGAGCTTTTGCTCCTCTATCCTCCACTATACTTCTGCTCCATCCCTTAGTATATGGATCAAAACATGAGCTTTGTGTTGTTAGAACAAGGACAAAGCTTGAAGCAACCACTCAAGATTACTAGCCAGAATCTACCTGAAATCCACCTGTGTCACCCGAATAATGTGATTTTCAAAGCTTTAGGATCTCCCGATGTGATCTACATGTCGTAGTCGATGACCTCTAGGCCTCTCTGTATGCTCATCCCTAATCCTAGGGCTCCAAGACCTCTCTCTATGCTTTGAAACTCGGTCATCCTATCCCCTTTGTGGCGACTCGCCTACAGGTGACTCTGCATGGGAGTTATGTCCTCATGCTCCTTGTTGGGTCGAGGAGATACTCGACCCTCAATGGAAGGAACTCTATCATGTCTGGCTGCATGTCCTCCTACCGATCTTCCGTGTAGAGCGACACTAACATCCCGAAGAGTCTACAAAATTTGGGGTAGAATGGGTGCTACAACATGATACGGTGGTGGTAAGTCTATGTCTATGTGAAAAGGCTCCTCATCTTGTCTTGCCTCCTACATAGCAAAATGAGAGTTAGTTCCTTATTCTAGGTCTTACTCAATTTCCATGTTTACTAAAATGTGAAAATTCCAAACTAAATTGTTTTCTAGATTTAAAAGTGTGCTAAGTTTTAAAGTTCATGTCATCAAGTTTCTAGGGTGCCCAATGGTCTAGGATTTTGAACCACTTCTCTGATACCAAGTGTAACGCCCATTAAAACAACCCACTTGAGACCCAAGAAACAACCTAGGATTAGTTAGGAAAATTATGGAATAATTTTTTTATTATTAAAAGAATCTACTACCAGGTTATAAGGCAACAACTATCACTAATAAGTTCTAGAACAATTCTAATCCACTAGAATATACTTTTCTTTTATTAATAATTATTAGAGTCATAATGTCTAAAATTTAGGGTTAAAAGTTTCAAATAGGTTCGGAGGAAAAATTCCTCACCATACCCATTCTCTAACGAGGATCAACTTTACTTGATTTTTCTCATACTTAACGCATTCAAATTTTCCTAAATCACTCCCATTGGATAGGAAATTTTCTCACCTTTCCATTGATATAAAGAAGTCCTCCTAACTCCTCATATTTTTCAAGTTATGGGATGGCGGGCCTTGGGGTGAAAATTTTCTCCAAGGGAGCCTGCTTGCGGGCCCAAGGGTGAAAATTTTCCCTTGCGCGGGTTGGTGGAGCAAGGGAAATTTTTTGGCATTTTCCTTTTCAGGGAAAAGTGTGATTTTCCTTCACATGCGTGTCGGTTCTCGAAGAGGACACGTGTCGGCTTGAGAAATATCTTGCGGAAAGTCGGGTCGGGAGATATTTAAGGCATTAAGCCTTTTACGTCGCAAAACGAGGAAAAACTTTCCGCATGTCTTCGCCTATCCCAAATGACCACGTATCATCGCCCTATTGGCCATGGGTGGCCTGGGGAGGCGGAGGAAACTAAGAAAAATTCCAAGAAATTTTTTAAAAGCGCTAAGGTTGAAAAGGGTGTCGTGCCTCCGATTGCGTTTCGCCTGTGAGGCCACGTGGTGGCTTCTAATTGGTTGCGTGTCGGAGGAAAAGTTGGGAAAATTTTCCCAAAATTTTTTTAAAACACTAAGTTAAAAAGAGGATCCACCCATCCGTTGACACCTCATGGTGCCATGTGGCAGCCTCTGATTGGCTGCGGGGTGGCGGAGAAACTTTTGCATATTTTCCAAAATAATTTCCTAAGTCCGAAGGAAAAATTTGGGCCATGGGCCCACTAAGGAAATTTTTCCCAAAATTTTTACCGCCAAGTGAAGAAAACTTCATAAGGCCATAACTTTTGATAGAGAGCTCAGTTTTGGGAAAACGAGGACTTTATGGAAATCTCTCGATGTCCTCTTTGCATAGAGCTCATTAATTTTTGGTTTTGATAAAGTTTAAGGGGTAAATTTTAAGAAAATGTCCTAGGATTTTTAAAAGCAAACTGGTAAATTTTAACTTATAAATTTTGTTCAATTTTGTCATTCTTTCTCCTTTAACATGTCAAATGAACATGGAGGATTGTTCTAAGAAGAATTTTAGGATGTATTGGAAGGTAATTTTTCTTGATTGATTTCCAATTCAAATTTTTACAACTTCAGATAACAAAATAACTGTGAAAGGTTTGGGCCCGATTTTGCAATGTTTGAAGGATTTTTCCTTAAGTGTTTTAGTCCAATTGAGTTCATTTATATCATGACATGTTAGATTTCAATGTTTCAATGTTATTTATTGTTTGCAGGTTTGAACTGTGCATTTTAGAGGAAGTATTTTCAGTTTAAAATTCAAAATAGAGGTCAATTTATAGAGGATATGTTTATCGTTTTTCACCTTCCAAAGCATGGAGATTCATTTCCATTCTAGTCTAATACATTTAAGTGATTTAATCAAACCATTTAGGAGCCAAAATACAAATTCGATTTCCAATGTTCACATATTTTAGAAGAACAAAGTTACATATATTTCCTTCATACGTATTCCTCATTTCAATTTTCCAAACGGAGATTTCAAATCACGGTTTGATGATTAATTTCAATACAAAATGGAAATTGATAAAGGTAGTGAAATCTTTTATTGATTTCAAATATACAACTTTACATTCTTTCATACTTCAAAATTCATCATACAGATTACATTTCCTTCACATTCTTTCAAAGAAAAAATAGAGTCTATCTCTTTTTCATTTCACTTTACAAATTTCATGATCCATACAACATCTTTCCATTTCAAAACATTTACAAATTCATCCACTTCAAAGTGGGAAAGGTTACAATGAGATTTTATTTCACAAAATCTTTGTCAAACTGTCTTTCTCCTCTCGCTTGAACAATAACATAAATTTTCTCCTTTAGATCACAACAAAGGCGGGAAAAGGCAATGCTCTCCACCCAACCAAGACATCCAATGAAAAGGAGAATCCATACTTCTTCATTATCCCCGAGCCCCAACCACAATGCAATAGAATATGTGATTCAACTCATGGCAACAACATGCTTCCACAAACACACATGAATATTTTCACATTTTAAACACGGTTCAAAATAGAATGTAGTTTACAACTACATTAAAACATACAAACAAGACTAATGCTCCATCAAACAAGCCAAAGGAGCAAGGAACTATGGGGAAGATTGCTTACGCCTCCCAATGGGAAATGGGTATCCACCTATAACAAGCTGTCAATTTAAATCATCACACATATCCTTATGCCCCCTAAAATCCCTCCTTATGAACCCCCGAAAAATTCCTTATGTCCCCACAAAGTGAGAAATGCAAGCTATTTATTTTCCAAGGTGGAAGCCCAATCCCAACTCCTCGACAATAATTTTGATGCCATGGCATTCCCTTATGCCCCCCACATGGATTCTCCATAGTCTTCTCTACACCATTCTGGAAGTCTACCCAATTAGCCAACAAACACACAACAAACATTCACCATTTCATACATGCATACAAAAGAAAGAAGCATTTTTAAAGAGTCAAGATCCTTGTTAGGAAATATAATTTATTAGTGTTTCATTATTATAGATATTATAAAGAGAATAATTACGTGAGTAATTATTCACATATTTGGTTGTATTATTTGATAGTTGTGATATTGTTGTGAGTTACAACAATATCACGGATATAGGTAGATTGTTGGAGCAACTTCCTCAAATATAGGAATGCATATCATTATATATTGTATGATCCGAATGAATTAAATGTATTATTATTGAAGTATTTTCCTTGTAAATCTGTTGTTGTGCTTTTCATTGTTGAGTACCAGAGCGTTGCATTCCTTCAATGGAGAAATAATTGTCTATAGGGGCGGCTTTGTTTTGTTGTCCCAAATTATGTGAAAGAGTGTTAAAAATAATAATAATTCCAAACAGTCATTGTGGATCTGCTAGGCGTTGAGCTAAAGACAATATCATTCAGAAGATCAAGGGAGCGGGATACATTATGAAGCTATGTTTTACAGGGATAGTTCTATTATCTATTTCCCCTGTAGATGTGCATCAAAATGGAAGCCTTGAAGATTACTCTCAGCTACCCATAGCTATGTGAAAGACGTCTATGGTTGGCCAACACTATTCCCAAAAGATTTTTTTAAGGGCTCGTATTGTTTTCGGTTATAAGTAGATCAATGCTCCTCATACATATTCTCCCTATGCAACGCTGCACCTTTGAGAGTATAATCTACTTGATTCACGGCTATGAATAGATATGTCAATTGTGGTTGTGTATTTGTAGTCAACATATGATCCCTGATCCACGATATCACTTCTCTACGTCCTCTAAGGAAAATTGGTGCAAGGATTTGGTGTTTATCTTCCATATCGTGTCACGGTCCGTCATTTATCCCAAACAAATCTGCACATTCTTCTACCTCTACAACGACATACATGAGTATTTAATTAACTTGGATAAGGTTCTGTGTTCTTTGTGATGTGCTTCGCCCATATTATGCATTCGGATCGAAGAATTTAAAATACTGGCTCCTTGATTTGGTCGACCATTGTTGTGATTCTTGTCAACATAATTACAATAAAAGTTACATCTCTATCGACACCTGGATTTTAACATCATTGGTGGTCAAACCAAAGTTTTGTAAGCTCATAATTTTAGTTGCATGCATAGATCTTTTTGATTCATTCGTTGCTCCATTGCTATTCATATTTGTAGCAATCAAGTTATCACATCTACAGTAGTGTCTAACTCCTTCCACGTTTCCACCAGTAAATTGACTATGTAGTCATGAATGGTATAAACCGTGCATTCTCAAATTCTTCCATTATTGAGTTCCATGTTTTAATAGTATAAATGTCTTAGATAGTCGGTTTAGGATATGTTTTAATATTTTATAAAAAGAGTCTTAGGTACATCATAATGGCAAGTAATGTCTCTTTAATAGAGTCGATTTGAGTTGTTATTCTAAGTATTTTATTTTTAGTATCAAAAGTTTTATTATAACCATGTATACATGTTCAACCAATATCAAAGCATTATTTTACATTTGATATTTAGGATTCAATCGAGTATTATTTAAAAAGTAATAATTAGAATTATTTAATCATGTCATGTATCTTTTAGGTCTATATTCCTATCCAAGGTAAATTTCAAAGTCATGTTAAGTGTCAATTAGTCCAAGTATTGTATATATGTCAAAATAGTGAATTTTTGTGTTCATCAAAGTGTCTCAAATATGTGATTTTAGGATACTTGTTTATTGTCTACTAAAAAGAGTCAATTTGTCAAAGCGTAAAAAAAAAAACAATTCTCTCATGGACACATTTTTGGTGGAATCTAATGTTTGAGTTGTAATTTTGCTTCATAATCATATCCAGTTGAGTTAGCAGCTCATATCTTTGGAGGACGGAGGCATCGGAGGATGGAGGGCGATCAACACCTCTCGTCGATCACCAATGCGGGGCCACACCAATGGTTTGGTGACATGTGTGCTGATGTGGTTTTCTATTTTCAGTTCATTTTAGTGTTCTATTTGCAGTGTGATGGTTTCTTTGAATAAATCCTTTTCGAGAGATTTTACGAGGAGTCATGTTTTAGAATACTCACTTTTGAGAGTAGGAGAAGATTTCGAGGTAGACTCGAGGGATGGTTATCCATCTTGTGTGAAGCTTGTGGATCTTGGAGATTCATAATTTGGGTGCCCAGGGGGAGGAAGGAAAGTCCCGGGAACCCAAAGAGGAAGGAGCATTCTGCATAATTCAGCTTGACACTACGCCTTTACGAGGGTAAAGAGATAATCTATGGAGTTTGTACTGGTCTAAGAAGTACTTTCGGGGAGGTGGTTCAACTTCTTCAAATATGGTACATTGCCATGTTCACATTAAGGGGGTGAATGTTAGGAAATATAATATATTAGTGTTCCATTATTATAGATATTGTAAAGAGAATAATTACGTGAGTAATTATTCACATATTTGGTTGTATTATTTGATAGTTGTGATATTGTTGTGAGTTACAACAATATCATGGATATAAGTAGATTGTTGGAGCAACTTCCTAGAATATAGGAATTGCATCTCATTATATATTGTATGATCCGGAATGAATTAAATGTATTATTATTGAAGTATTATTCCTTGTAAATCTGTTGTTGTGCTTTTCACTCCTACCTCTCCATGATGGAGTTTGTTCCAAGAAAAACAATCTTTCAATGCCAAAATATAGTCCAAGATCAACAACCAACAAGCATGCTGATGGTCTCCAACTTCTATAATTACTTTCTTGTATCTCAAATTTGATTAATTTGTTTATTTTAACAAATATGATTACTCACATTAATTCTCCACAATTAAAATAATTATGAAAGGGGTAAATGCATCACAAAATAAACACAACCAAACAATAATAAAAGAAACCACATTAAT
This sequence comes from Taxus wallichiana var. yunnanensis, assembly GCA_018340775.1. Classification (NCBI taxonomy): domain Eukaryota; kingdom Viridiplantae; phylum Streptophyta; class Pinopsida; order Cupressales; family Taxaceae; genus Taxus; species Taxus wallichiana. The sequence continues at coordinate 605,716,611 of CM031241.1, read as the reverse complement.
AAATACATAACGCCCCTTGGTGACATTTAAAGGTGATCCCCCATAGGAATCCCTAATATTAACAAACACACACACAAACAAAACATGTTGCAATGGTGACCTTGTTGAAATCATCTAGAATTCCAATGTGGTTGGTCTCCGATCCCCGATGTTTTTGTGATAGTTTAACTTGTAAAACACAAATACCTCCTTGACCTTGTGGCCATATCGGAACATCCAACATGATAAAAATATAATCACAAAATAATCAATACATATGAATCAAAACAACATCAAGGCAATCAACATTATCACTTACAATTTATATCAACAACTATATCATCATCATATAATGCCCATTTTCTAGGTCTACTCACAATATCCAAAAATCATATGTCCGAACAACATTCATAATATATCCATGTCAATCGGTATATCATCATCAACATATGAAGTGTTTTTAATAATCATCACGCATCATAACTAAATCAAGATCAACAATAATCCATGGTCAACATCTAACATCATACTAAATCAAAACCATAATAATGTCCATAATGTAATCAATAGTACCAACATCGGTATCAAAAGGTGTCGAAAGGAAAGTGGACACTACACTTTTTAACTTCATCGTAATAACAAAAACCAATTACCCATCTTCTTTAGGTTAAAAATAAATTATTTCTACGTAAAAGCCCCCTCTATATTTTTTTACTTAATATTAACAAACTAGGGACATTCCCCATGATTAGTGGACAATTTAGAATTTTAATAGTGACCTAAGATTTGATTATCATCCATTGTAGATGAAAAGTGGATAAGAAAAACCCTAAATTCCTTCATGATATTTTTAAAATAGCCTACCATATATTTCTCTCTCATATAATTTGTTTTGTTTTATGTTTTTTCCCTATTGCTACAGGTTTCTCACGGATGCACTCATGGAAACGGCTAAATATTGTGAGGCTTAACATGTGGTTTATCATTTTATGATTATTTTTAAATTTCACATCTGATTACCATGCATTTGAATTTATTTCTTTGAGTGCAGAGTTCATCTCCAGGCAGCTACCATGGAAGAGCGACAACTTTTTTTGTTTTGTTTTTTTGTGATCTTCCAATAAGGGCGGCCATGGATCAGGGGGACTCCTTTTTATTTATATATTCTTTTTGTTTTAAAAAACCAGGGTTTTCAAGTTACTAGTTATATATATATATATATATATATATATATATATAAAAGCAAATAACCTGCGCCAGTTTAGTATAGGGATGTGACCATTAATATAGCCGTGTGCAGAGTTTGTTAAAGGAAGCGTGCGGGCCAAATGGAGTGCAGGGTGTGGGGGTTGGGAAATTTCAAAGGGTAATTGTTATTTAATAGATTTTTGTTTATATTCATTTACTTGGATGAGACATTTATATATTATTTCAGTTTTAATACTATAGAATAAATAATTAATGGTGGAAAAATAATTTAATTTTTTTCAATTATATATATGTTTGGTTTAAAATTGAACACTCATTTCACATACTTTATACTAATAAAATGATTGGATTTCTTTTGGAACATATTACACCATGTAGAGATAACATAATAGATGCCTAAACTTGAATATATATATCTTTTAAGCAAAACTCAACAAGGAACCAATGAACCTTGAGTTACTAACTTAACCTTAAATTTCATGTTTTAGAAGAACCTTCTTTTAGTTATATTCAAATACTTTGACTTAGAAATCACAAGGAAATAGTCCAAATCAAATAGTTAATTTTCTTTTCAGTTCCACAATAAATCACAACCAAGATTGAAATTTTTAGCGATAAGAAGTGTCTCCAAATTACAATATTTCTTTTCGCAAAACCAACTTCACAAATATAAAGCTAGGTACAACGATAATACAATGATTATATATATATATATATATATATATATATATATATATATATCTCCAAATTCAATCAAACTTTCTTACATTCTCTTAAATAAAACAAGGAAAGGCTCATAACAAATTTGTAACACTCTTATAAGAGTAGAGCACATAATAAGGCTTCACCTAAAAACAAAGATTTCAAGAATATCACAATACAAGATTTCAAATCTTCTTCTCAAGAGAGAAGGAAGATACCAACATATCCATAACCTTTGCGAAACAACAATTTAAAATTCAAGTGTAAAAACCTCCCCAAATTGGGGGAACAACATGCCCAAGTTTTTAAATTTTCTCCTTCTCTCTCAAACCAAAATTTCAAGCTTCCACTCCATAGGAAAGTCTTTAATGCACAAGAAAAGAGACTGATTTCCTCCCAACCAAATGACATCATCACATGCCATCTCTACAAAATGGAGGACGTGCTAGCCTCCCTCCAAGCCCACGGGATAGAGATAATGCATGCCTCAAGATTTCACAAGTAAGGGGATATAAAGGATGACAACACACATACATATTCAATACAAAACAACAATAGGAATACAAAAATCAAAAGAGGAGAACTCCATTTTTTCCTCAAAGGGAAAGAGTGGCAAGGAGCCCATTGTAATCCATATTGTGATCTAACCATAGGAACACTAAAAGAATCTCCATATTAATCTACTTATCACCCCATCCACAATACCCTCCTTATAACTCCATCTCAAATACCAAGCCTCATCTTTGTAAGGATTTTAAAACCAAGCATGAATTCCTTATCATGGATAGAAGAGGAGGTTAAAACATATGAGGTGAGGAATAATAGAAATACCATCATGGCTTGCCCATCAAGACATGTGGTGTAAGAAGGGTTTCCTCCCTCTTACCCTCAATTCCAAACTCCGCCCTACAAACTAGGATGGATGAAGAAAATAAAAGACAACAAGATTCACTAACATCCACAACAAGCATGCAAAAATATCGCATTAAACAACCAATTTGCTTTTACACAACATTCTAAACAAGAAAAAATGAGAGGCATGAAGGCCAACCTCAAACAAACTATCCCTATCCAAAGCAATCCAAACACTCCAAGCTCTAAGCTACTAACTCCAAGCTCTCTCCAACTCCCAATAGTGAATATGAGAAGGAAAAGTCCATACCCCTCTCCATGAGGAGGTATAAAAGGAAGAATCAAATTTCAATCCTCACCAATGAGAGGGTGACATGTGTCACCCATTTCATTCTCCAATAAAAGATTTCAAAATGCCAATAGACATAAAATAAAACACATTTAGGAAGTAATATCCTAAATTTCCTAAAAAACCAATAAGCCAACACACTTCAAGTTTTAAGAAATCACAAAAATCAACCACACTTACAATATGGTGACAAGAGACAAGTTAAATGGGAGAGAAAATCCCATTTGACCTTGGAAAGAGACCCCCTACCCATAGGTAAGGTCCAAGGGTCAATTTCAATGTAAGGGAGACCCCAAAAGTGAAAAGAGGCCCTTACAAATGCCACATTTAGCCCAAATTCGAGATTGGGTAAAGTGGCTCAAGGGTAGAGGTGGTGGGGCCCACCCAAATGATAATTAGGTGGTCCCAAACAAAAAAACATGATTACTAACATAATAACATCACTAATGTAATTGGGGACCATTAGGCACTTAAACACGTTTAGTACAAGGATTAACAAAGTAACATAACATAGGTAAATTAGGAAATCACCAATGGAATTTCACAAATGAATATGCCACATTCACACAAGGTTACACAAATATCATGCATGATTAAAGGACTCTATGTCCATCGATTCGCTTGTGCAACTTGAGGTGTAACTCTAAAATCCACATTCTCTTTTGTGACTTGTAATTTGCACACTCAATTCACACAGTAAACATACATGCTCGATCAAGAAATCGACAATAATTAAAATATATTGATAATTAAACCAATCATACATATTCATTCTAATCCATACAATAATTGATATCAAAATGAGATAAATATACTCTAACAACATGTATCCACAGTAAATCAATATATAAGATCCATCTAAGATATTACATGATGAAATACAAATTACCATTATCAACCAATGATATCAAAGTATACAACAACATCAGTATCCATCCATCATATATCGGATGAACTAACTACATCATGTCCAACTACTATCCACAACCATATAGGTGTAAGGAAACTAAGATGATGATCATAATACTAGATGGGCACCACGTCTCCTAAAAAATCATACGTGTCACCAAATAATCCATAATGAAACCACGTAATATCAAAATGGTGCTAAATCAATATCTGCAATCTTGTAAATGAAATGAGTTAGCAAATTAACTGATGCTAGAAAGAGGTGGGCACTACATACCCCTCTCCTAAGATTAGAATTCCTCCTAGAAGTCACTGGAAGAGATAGGGATATGACCTCACGAGATATCATGTCATATCATGTGGTTGTTAGTCACTGATGAGCATGTCCCACCAATACAAACTTGGGCATGTACTAAGTATTTCTTTCATTTAGAGTAATTTAATTAAAGAATGTTGTAACTTCCAAGGAATATTTTTGTTAACATCATTTTCTAAAACTCCAACTTCACCAACATCTTGAATGGTGAATAATGGGGCCATGTTTTCTATAGCCCCGAACAACATAACTCTTAAACAACTTCCAAATTTACATTTCTTAACTAGGGTTTACCACGATATCAAAAGATGTTGTTACCCGGGGTGGGTAGAATGAACAAAATTTATCATTCTTTAGTCTTCACTAAGGGTCAAACCATTTATCTATTACTAAGTTAATAGGCATCCTCCAAGTCAAAAAATTTATCTTGAAGTCTCTAAGAGTCAATAACCATAAGAATATCCAATCTAGGGAAACTATTGCAGACCTATATGATTCACATTGCTTTCTCATGTAGAACCTAAAATGATAGCACAATGCCTAAATTAATTACACAAGACGATCAATTTAGTTTGTAATCTAGATTATATGAATATTGCACAACAAAAATAATAATTATCACTTATTTCATTTGAAACGGTAACTTATGATCACCTAAAATATATAATCTACAAACTTCCCATTTATATATAATTATATGATTTTATTCTTGTTCATAAGGTATACGTAGATAAATGTACTTAATTTTTTTATTTTGTAGGTTATGAATCATTGTATTTACCATAATTGCACCATATTACTTATATTACTAACATTGATATACCATCTCTCCCAACCAAGAAATCAATTGAAACTAAGTTCTTTTTCTTTTCGAGAGAGATGGAGACAGAAGGATGAGAGAAAGTTGTTTTTTTAATATAAACATTGTTCTTCATCTACGAGATAAGGTAAGAGGGAGAGGGTGATTCCATGTTTTCTACACATAATTTTAGTGTAATGTATGTGATTCTTAATATTGTTCTAACCAATTCGGGAAGGGTTGGTCTCACAAGTTTTCCTTCTAAGGTGAAATTATTTAACCAAGTTACATTGCACAAAAACTTAGTAAATGATCATAGTATGAAACTAGGCCTTTCTGTAGTGCCCGAGCATGTTGAACAATGTAAATTAAATTACAAGGAGGTAGGTGAGTTTGTAGAGGCATGTGGTAGGTGGATCTTTGACACGGCACATGGGCCCTCTATGGCCATTCGGACAATTCATTATCCTTGTGTAATAATACAAGAAATTTATCTCGATCTAAGTGCCTAAACCACGCAAAACCCTAGTTAGCATTAAATTTCATAGTATTGAATAGTTTCATTGATGGCCGATATTCTGCAAAATGTGGAAGAATGAACTTTGCATGTAAGCTGTTTCCCCAAAGCGCTTGAAAAAACGTGTCTCGTGGATTTCGCAATGATAACAGTTATGCATAAATCGGGTTTAGATGAAAAATGGTTTTGAAACTTTCAAGTAAATGCATTCACATGTGTAGAGCCTCTTTCCCTTTGCCAACTTCCTCCTAGCCTGTGCCAAAATGAGGATTTTTTAGATGTTTGGTTGCAAGTGCCTTGTAGTCATGTATGCATAATGGGGAAGCTTACATAAGGCAAGTCATCTATTGGGTGAAACACATCAAAGAGAGGTGGTCTAATGGAACACACCATGACCATGTAAGATTCATTTTTGTTTTATTTTTAAAACACAAGCTGGCAGGTTTAGTGGAAAAGGGTTGTAAATACTTCAATGGCATAAGTGTTGCTTATAGCATTCCACCTAGAATTGAATATTATGTCTTCTTGGTTGACATTCCTTGTGGTGTTTGTCTATTTTGAGGGGAGTCTAAACTTATCATCAACACACCAATCAAACCTATGGTGGTTGTGTGGTTGTGTTGTTTGGTACCCTTGAATAACACATAAGAATACAAAGTTACAATAATTTACAAAGAACTCTTCCTTTGAGCTAGATTGTCATAATGTTGCAACTTATTTTCTTCTATCAAACATCTATGCATAAGTGCATAGGTCAAATGGGGGTTTGAATGGTAAGGAAATTAATGAGGGATAGAAGGAATTAATCCTCCCGTAATAGCGATAAGTTAGAAATTGCATTTGGATTGTTAAGTCATGCCCTGGGACAACCAATGGAGTTTTCAATAACCTTCGTGTATGTGTTGATTACCATACTTCAACCAACTTTATCTCCAAGATCACCTTTAAGACTAGAAATTGACTCTTCCCACTCCTTTTAGTTCCAGCTTATTAAGATATCTTAATGTGGGTCATGGTGTGCAAGATGGGTTTATTCAAAAGGTCTTCAAAACTTTGAATCAAATGCCATTAGAAGGTGTAAAGTGAGACTCAACATGCTTGGCAGCACACTCTCTTCTTGTCTGAAAATGAGAGCTTCAAGGAAAGGGTGTTTAGTAAGGCACTTCACTACCTTTCGACTAGATGCCTTGAAGAGACGTGATCTCATGGTTTGTGTTGGTGGAAAGACACACCCAAAGGGGAGTTTTGAAAATAAATGGGAATCCATAGTCGAAGTGCATCTAGCAAGTGTTTCACAAAAATCTGAAGTAGCGAACACTTACTTTTGTTTCCAGGCATGGTTCATCTCTCCTTATCTTTCATAATTCTCATACTTTAGTTTTTATTTTGCAACGAAATATAATTTTAAAAGATTGGGATTATCATAGATTTATTTTTTTACATTAACTTGTTGCAAAACAATAAAATGTCGTATCGTAACTCATGCAATCAAAATAACCATTTTGTAGTAAACCATGAACTTCAACCCTCATTTTGAGGTGATTTAGAAAACTTCCTGACCAAACTAGATCACTACAATATTGTTTTATCAACAAGTTGAAGTTGACTTGTGTAAATATGTTGACCATCTCTGGTTTAAGTAGATATTTATTGCACTTTGTCTTGGGACTCGCAAAGTAACCTTTGTAACTCCAGAAAAGGGAGGTTAAGCTTCCTTCGCGTACCTTGTTATGTGAGGTGTCACTTAAATCCTTGGATTGACCCTAAATGAACATTTGTGATCTTTTTGACGCCCTTATAGGAGTCTGTTACACTATTTTTCGGTGGTAGGAAGTTGCTTAAATTCTAAAAAATTGGCTTTTGTTTTGAAGCGCCATTTAAGCCTTTGGATAGAGAAATTATTATCCGTCTTCGCAAACCTCTAGTGTTTTTACTAGACAATTGTATGGAACTTTCAGTTTAGGAGAAAACACTTTTCTATATAGTTTGGAAAATCCATTTTGTAGGCCTCTAGTCACAGTTTGACTAGGTTAAACTGGACCAATTAGGACCGGTGGCTTCAGAAATCATGTCGTTGTTTGAAAACAGTTTTCTAGTTCTGAGTTCTGTTGACTCTGATGAATTATCCATATATGGGGGAACTTGTAGGAATTTTATCATGGCGCGTACATCCATCAAACGTTAGTTTTGGATGTGGTTTATTGAGCCCTTGAGCTAACTTTTAATCATTTGCAACTAGGCCAATTACGACCGATGGCCCCAGAAAACTAGCCGCCAATCGTAAACCGTTTGCTAGTTCTAAATTTCATTAGTTCCTATGAACTCTTGGTATATAAGTGGACACGTAGAAATTTAACCATGGTGTGTTTTCTCATCGAAAGACAACATTTGAAATTGGTTTCTTAGCCTCCAAGCCTGATTTGAATGTTTTTGTAGCTAGCAAGAAAATGTAAAAAGAGAGTTGTAGGACCCTGTCGGGTTGCCAAACCACCGTGGAAACTTTTGACACATGTAAATAACTATTTGAAACTCTATAGTGTAACTTTTTGTGTGAAATAGAAATTTTGACAAAATGGTGTTTCTCTCTCTTCCTTTCTCTTTCTCTCTCCTTGATTACGAAATGAAGTGAAAAGAAATGAAATGAATACATGTTTCTAAACATTTTTTTTTCATAAAAAAATATAATTATTATTATATGTAAATGGGAAACTAAATACATTAATTATGTTAGATTAGGGTGGATTCCATGCCAATGATTTATCATTGATTTCATGCTCACATGGTTTTACAGGATGGAAGAATGATGGTGAAAATGCAATGTGTAATTCATTATTTATTATTATAATTTATATAGGTCATTGTAAAATGAATATATGTATAATGTAGTCTCATGTTACTAAAAGTTATATTTGAAATTTGCTAATATGTATGAGATGTTAGTTTTAGGGATATCTTAGGAAATGTACATTTAATCATAGGTTCAATTTGATTCATAGTTATGTATGGTAAAAAGGTTTGATATATATATGGTAAATGAATTTTAAGTTAATATCTTGTAGTGCATTTTCAGTGTTCAATAAATGATTAATTAATTAGTGTGTTGTATTCTTACCTTGTAAATGTAATAAAGAGATTTAATCGAAACACTCAACCCTAGTATAAGATTCATGCATAACATGTCTTCATGTGTGATCCTTCTTACCATAGAAGAGATTGAAACCATAGAATGAACTTAAACTTTGCACTCGATGGAACCTTCTAGTTTAGGTAAATAAGACCCTAATTTGAGTTTAGTGACATTGTCATGAACCTATATTTTAGGAACTACATGGTCAAAATTTATCCAGAGTATGTGGTTTCCTTCTCGATTTGGTAACCATGTGTGGGGTAAGGAGAATGTATTCTCTTTAGGTCGACACCGTGTTGAGTGGTGAAGACCACCTAGGAAGTCACCTTATGAGTCCTTGTTCGAAGCAATGACTATACAGTGTAACCTTACCATCCGTGGAGTAGGTAGAGCTATTAGATCTAGAAATTAACTTCATCAATGAATGAAATCCCTATTGGATCCTAACGGCATAAATGGATGTCATGAAATAGTTAATCTTAGTTTTAAAATCTTGTTAATGAACTCCTTAGTTCCTCTCAGTTAAATGTGTTACCTTGGTTTCTATCAACATAACACCTTGGATTTTTCTTGAAGGTGGTTTAGCATAAATATGTCATCTCGGCTTAACTCATATATAATTGAGTCGTAGATCCTTAGGTGCAATTGGAATTAATCTAAACCTCGAGTTGATTAGGAGGTTAACTTGGGTTTCGTGTGTATTCTGAGGCTTCTAATCATATACGTCTTTAAGATGTTCTAAGACAATTACTTCCGTAACTCCTATTACAAAACAATGTTAATAATGAGACCATAATGCGATGTAAAAGTAAAGCATATAAGAGAAAAAAATGAGATTTGAGGTTAGGAATAATGCCACTCTTGGAGTCCTTATAACTCAATTAAACATTTTCATGTGTTACAAAGAATATGAGTTTCCCTTGGTGAGATCAAACTTGAGAAAAACAAAAAGATATATATATATATATATATATATATATATATATGTATGTATGTATGTATGTATGTATGTATGTATGTATGTATGTATGTATGTATAATATAAATAAAATTTATTGTTGTGGGAATGTTGAATCGGGAAATAAAGATACCGTGATCGAAGAATGTTTATGGGAAAAAGGTATCTTGAATCTAAACCACCCCCTTAAATCCTAATATTGCTTTCTGGACATCAAGTCAGATTCACTTGAGTTGCAAGGGTAAAATGTAGACATTGAATAAACGTTTGAGAAGCATATTCTTAACATAAGAACAAGATAATTAAGTACTTTATATGTAATTTGAATTATGCCAAATAAGTATGTAAGTTATGGAATTTTCTGTAAAGGATAAAAATCCAACTTAAAATGGTTGAACTATAAATTAAATGTGGAATGAACTTAAGAATCTGTAGGTGGAAAAAGGAGAAAATTATCCTTGCACAATAATGTTCTTGGAATGTTAATCGTAACTAAGATGCAATTAAAGAAATGATGTGTTGTGGATTTTCCAATCCTTGAGTCCTTTTCTTGTGGTTGGGTCATTGCTAGTATTCATTCATTGGGAAAAGTGTGGCATCGACATGTCTATGGTGTTGTCATGTGTCTATGTGAGTCGATGACTTGTAAGTGTCGTATGTGTCTTTGAGTTTTCTTTACATGGAGCCCTTGTGGCATTGTGAAGTGAGCAATGTAAGTCAAAAAAATTATCCTGGTATTTTTCTTTGTTGTTTTTGTGTGTGTAAAATGTGGGCGTTACATTTGGTATCAGAGCAGAGGTTCATGCTCTCGAACCTCTGGGGCAGATTGGAGTTGTGATGGTGTTGCATGATGGTGGTGGAAATTGGAAGCGTAATGTGATATAAGCGTGATGAGAACAATGTTGTAATTGTGACCTTATCGAAGCACATGTGGTGCATGCCACTTAGTGCATATTTTCTATCATGGTTATGTGCTTGTGATGAGAGTATTCACTCTCTTTTCATTGATACAATGAGGAATTCATGTGTGATGTACCACATTATTATGTGTGAAAAATAATGTTATTATTGATTTTGGAGTATTGGAGCATTTTTGGATTATGTGATATGAAGGTGTATTAAGGTATTGTATGAAAAAAATTGTTGTAAAGTGAATTAGATTTTATCGTGATGTCATCACCATGTTCTAATAAATCATGTGCGTCACCATGTTGTAATTGTAATTGAATATATGTTGTAAGGTTATACATTGTGTTCCTCATACATATAATTCATGTAAAATGTGATGGTTCATGTCGTGATTTAGGGGCATATGGTGAGTGTATGATCCCTAATGTATAGTGATTTCACTTTGGGTGCGAATGTGGTAATGTGATGTATTGTAACCCATAAAAGTAATGATTGTGTTATACCCTATATATATACCATGCATAAGATGCTATGGTTAATGTGTGTGAATCACCATTGTGTTAGTGATGTAGTTATATGTTATGTTGTGGACCCTACACTAACCGATGCTAAGGGAAATTGGTAAAATGTTTATGTTTAGAGTGAGTAAATGTGTACAATTGACTAATCACTCAAGCTGAGGATGGGATAAGAAGTGGGCCTCATATAGGTTGAAAACCCACTTTTTTTATTTGGTATGTGTGGCACTTGCTCAAGAGGTGTCATGCATATTGTGTTTTGCAGACACCTTAGGCTCAGTAGATGGAGACTTGTACTCCTTTCTCTCTCCTGATATGGTTATCGTATGGATTCAACCTATGTGATTGTGACTATGTTGAGCCTTGTCGAAGTGGTGGCGGGATGATTCAAATAGAGATGATGACAGTTGTATTATTGATATGATATTTTACGAGATGAGGCTCAATGTTCGAGTGCCAGCAACTCATTGAGTACCCCTTTGGTGGTTGTATAAGGCCACATAGTTATTGTGATGTGTTATTTATCTATAGGCATTTAATTCATAAATTGAACACTTTCCTTTTCTTGCTAGAACCAACAATTTTCTTGATTGACATGTTCTTATATTTTGGGCATTTATTTGGTTGATGCACTAAACAGGCAGATTTTTTGCATTGACTATGACTATTTGGCCATTTTTTTTGCTTAGATTTAAATTTTATTTTTAAGTTTAAAAATTTTATAGCCTAGCCCAAGGCTTTAGATCTTTCCACTTAGCATTTGAATGGTTTGTTATGCTGGTTCTAATGTCGTAATGTATTGGAATAGGGTCATGGGATTCACCATGGAGTGGTGGAACTTATGGACCCGCTTCGTTGTATAGGGGTACACCCCAAGGAGTTATGAGATAACTAGTGGGTTTTTGAACCATGAGTTATTATGTCACTTGGGTTAGAGGTGTTTGGACTCTATGTGCCTAGGGCCATAGGGTGACCGACCTCTTTTGGGGAGCAAAAAGGAAAATGTATCTTTATTTTACTTGCTTAAGGGATGCATAATAGACTTGAGGGAGGAATACGAGACCGGAGGGAGACATAAGAGACTTGAGGGAGGCATAAGATATTTTTGCAGGTGTGATTGATGCTTTGGGAGGAATATGGAGTTGTTTTGTGATTATTGAGAGGTATATGTATTTGTTTGTGATGCTTTGGGGGTATATGGAATTGTTTTGTGATGTTTTGGGAGGTGTATGGTATTGGAATTATGATTTATGTGTACTCTAACAGTATGGGTTATGTATTGTGATGTTTCTTTCATCTTGACCCTTTATAGCTACAATATAGTTTGAATTATGTGAAGTTTGTTTATATGCACTATTGTTGGGAATTCCATCTTGCTATAGTATGATTATGTTACGAGTACATTTGTGTAAGGATCATGTGTGAAAATTACTGTGTTGTGAGGGTTATGTATGTTCTTTTCATGGTTCAATTTATTTCTTGTGATGTGATATAGTCATGGAAATATGTGAAGTTATGTATTTTGAACCATTAGTGTTGTGTTTATCCCGATGTGGTATTGAGATGTCGGTTCTATTGGGCACCCATGAAACATAAGACAATTGAAATGATAAATAAAGAATATTAAGAGATTGAGATTAATAAGTACTGTAAAGGAAAATATTAACCAAGTAATAAGGTAAAGTAGAACTACCAATCTTCATAAAACATTAAGATTTTATGAAACTGTTACACTTTCTTGACTCCCCTATGGCCGTGTTATATCGAAAGAGATCTTATCCCTAGACGGAACTAGTCATCATTAGCTTCCTTCATTGCTTGTCACTTTTTTTGCTACCATTGACGTTATGTCGCATTGAGGATGATGCTCTTATAAGGGGAGGGAAATGTAGTGCCCAACATGTTGAATAATGTAAATTAAATTACAAGGAGGTAGGTGAGTTTGTAGAGGCATGTGGCAGGTGGATCTCTAACACAACACATGGGCGCCCTCTACGGCCATTCAGACAAGTCTTTATCCTTGCGTAATAATACAAGCACTTTATCTCTGATCCAAGTGCCTCAACCATGTAGAAACCCAAGTTAGCATTAAATTTAGCAGTATTGAATAGTTTCAGCGATGGCGATATTCCTACAAAATGTGGAAGCATGAACTTTTCCTGTAAACTATTTCACCCAAAACACCTAAAAGAAATGTGGCTCGTGGACTGCAATGATAACATGTTATGCATAAATCGGGTTTGGCTGAAAAATGGTTTTGAAACTTTCAAGTAAATGCATTCATAGGTGTAGAGCCTCCTTCCCTTTGCCAACTTCCTCCTAGCCTTGTGCCAAAATGAAGATTTTTCATATGTTTGGTTCACGAAGTGCCTTGTATTCATGTACGCATAACGGGGATGCATACATAAGGCAATTCATTTATCGGGTGAAACACATCAAAGAGAGGTGGTCTAATGGAACACGCACTAACCATGTATGCTTCATTTTTGTTTTATTTTTTAAAAGGCAAGCTAGCAAGTTTGGTGGAAAAGAGTTGTAAATACTTCAATGGCATAAATTTTACATATAGCATTCCACCTAGAACTGAATATTATGTCTTCTTGGTTGACATTCCTTGCGGTCTTTGGCTATCTTGAGGGGACTCTAAACTTATCATCAACACACCAATCGAACCTGTGGTGGTTGTGTGGTTGTGTTTGTTTGGTACCCTTGAATAACACATAAGAATCAAAGTTACAATAATTTACAACAACTCTTCCTTTGAGTTGGATTGTCATAATGTTGCAACTTATATTCTTATATCAAACATCTATGCATAAGTGCATAGGTTAGGTGGGGGTTCGAATGGTAAGGAAATCAATGAGGGATAGAAGGAATTAATCCTCTCCGCCATAGTGATAAGTTAGAAATTGCATTTGGATTGTTAAGTCATGCCCTGGGACAACCAATGGAGTTGTCAATAACCTTCGTGTATGTGTTGACTACCATACTTCAACCAAATTTATCTCCAAGATCACCTTTAAGACTAGAAATTGACTCTTCCCACTCCTTTTAGTTCCATCTTATTAAGATATCTTAATGTGGGTCGTGGTGTGCAAGATGGGTTTGTTCAAAAGGTCTTCAAAACTTTGAATCAAATGCCATTAGAAGGTGTAAAGCGAGACTCAACATGCTTGGCCACACTCTCTTCTTGTCTGAAAATGAGAGCTTCAAGGAAAGGGTGTTTAGTAAGGCACTTCACTACCGTTTGACTAGATGCCTTGAAGAGACGTGATCTCATGGTTTGTGTTGGTGGAAAGATGCACCCAAAGGGGAGTTTTGAAAAGAAATGGGAATCCTAAGTCAAAGTGCATCTAGCAAGTGTTTCACCAAACTCTGAAGCGGTGAACGCTTACATTTGTTTCCAGGCATGGTTCATCTCTCCTTATCTTTCATAATTTTTGTACTTTAGTTTTCAGGTTGCAGAACGAAATATAATTTTAAAAGCTTGGGATTATCATAGATTTATTTTTTTACATTAACTTGTTGCAAAACAATAAAGTGTCGTATCGTAACTCACGCAATCAAAATAACCATTTTGTAGTAAACCATGAACTTAAACCCTAATTTTGAGGTGATTTAGAAAACTTCCTGACCAAACTAGATCACTACAATATTGTTTTATCGACAAGTTTAAGTTGACTTCTTGGTAAATATGTTGACCATATCCTGGTTTAAATAGATAAATTGTAATTTCTGGGGACTTGCAAAGTAACCTTTGTAACTCCGGAAAAGGGAGGTTAAGCTTCCTTCACGTAGCTTGTTATGTTAGGTGTCACTTCAATCTTTAGATTGACCTTGAATGAACATCTGTGATCTTTTTTACGCCTTTATAGGAGCCTGTTACAACGTTTAACTGTGAGTAGGAAGTTGTTAATTCTAAAAGTTGACTTTCATTTTGAACCACCATTTGAAGCTTGGATAGAGAAATTATTATCCGTCTTATCAAACCTCTAGTTTTTTTACTAGACAATTGTATGGAACTTTCAGTTTAGGAGAAAACAATTTTTTTATAGTTTAGCAAAGCCACTTTATAGGCCTCTAGTGCATGAGTTTGTGTAATGAAATTACTACTATAATTCAAATTATGAGCAACAATAGAACACCAAAGAACACAATATTTCAGAATAATGATCTCAATATGCACTTATAATAGCTTCGCCACTTTGAGGGGGCAACCTCTAAATCATATAATAAGACTCAAATGCTCAAATGATAATAAACTACTACCTACAATCCCCTATATATACTATTCATATGCTATGGCCATCACCAAGGCTGACCTATTAAGCATGATAAAGTATAAATGATATAATAAAATGATATGGTAAGCCACAAGTCGGCTACTCATATCCTAATACAAGCAATAGGTTAAGGGCGTAACATGCCCTTCCCCTTCAAACCAACATTGTCCTCAACATTGAATAATCCTGGATGTTGCTACAGAAAACCTTCATCCTCCCAGGTTGCATCTTCTATGCTCAGATTCTTCCACTTGATCAGATATTCCTTAATGTCTCTAGTTCTCAGCCTCTTAGTACGTGTTTACAGAATCTTTTCGGATCCAAGATGATTCTTCCTTCTTCGTCAAGTTAAGTAACTCTGTCGGGCTTCAAATTTTTGTCCAATAGCCTTCTTAGGCTTGAAACATGGAATACTAGATGTATGTGTGAAGATGGAGGCAACTCTAGTTTATAAGAAACACGCGCCAATTTTCTCGTAGAACCCGATAAAGGCCATAATATTTAGGAGCAAGTTTGTTGTCCTTTTTCTGTTGCTTTAGGGACATCTGTTTGTAAAGGCCGAGATGTACAAAACCCAGTCACCAATTTCAAAATGTCTTTCACTACGGTGTTGATCTCGCTTATTGTTTCATCTTGTTTTGTCTTAATGCTAAATTCTCCTTCAAACTAGCCAAAACTGTTGTTGATGTTGAATGGGTTCCTCAACATCTTTGACCTTAGTTTACACCTCAAGGAGGAAGTGATAGAAGGTGATGGTAACCATATAATGAAAAAAATGGTGTCATTTGAGAAGAGGTATGAAAATATGTGCTATACCACCATTCGCAAGTGGTAGCCCTTTAATCCACCTTTCCGCTTATCCGATACAAAAATGTAGATACCCCTCTAAGCATTTGTTGACCACTTTCGTTTTCCCATTGGTTTGAGGATGATAAGATGAAGCGTGAGCTAGCCAAGTACCCAAACATGAAAATAATTCTGTCCAAAAATTACTTGTGAAAATAGGATCATGATCACTTACAATTATCTTTGGGGTTCCATGTAGCCTTTCAAGCTGTCTCCGAAAAAAAATAGCTGCGACTATACTAACTACAAATGGATATGATAGGGCAAAAAAATGGGCATATTTTTTGAGCCTATCCACAATCACAAAAATAACATTCTTACTCTCGAACAAGGCAAACCGGTGATGAAATCCATGGAGACCTCCTCTCATCTCTCGGGCTAGGAATTGGTAAGGGTTCAGCAGGACACTGGTGTCTTAATTGTTTCCCCTTTGTTCTATTGGCACACTAAACACTCGATAAAAAAATTTGTACATCCCCCTTGAGTCCTTCCCGAGAAAGAATTCCCTTTTTATTCTATGATATGTCTTTAAAAACCTAGAGTGTCCTCCAACAGGCGAGGCATGTAGCTCTGCAAGAATCTTATGCTTCAACTTAGAATCTTTACTCAAGTATAACTGTCCTTGTACCATAGGGCATTACCTTTCCACTCAAATTTGTTAGATGTCATAGATCCTTGCTTGATATTCTATATTAGATATTGTGTATCCTTGTCTTGATCCCATTCCAATCTTGCTTCATCCACCCAATCGGCCATCAACATGGACATTCCACATAGTAAGGCATCTACGGATGTATCCCTTCTGGACAATGCATCAGCTACTACATTTTCTTTACCCTTTTTGTATATGATTTCAAAATCATAACCCAACATTTTTGTTACCCACTTTTTTGTTCCTCAGATGATAACCTTTGCTCCAAAAAGTATTTGAGACTATCATGATCAATTTTTACCTTGAAGTGTCTACCCATGAGATAGGGCCTCCATTGCTTGACCACATGAAGAATAGCCATCATTTCTTTCTCATAGACAAGTTTGAGCAGATTTTTTCCTTTGAATTGGTAAATCTCAAATGCAATTGGTCTTCCTTATTGCATTAGAACTGCTCCCAATCCTGATCCTAAAGCGTCACATTCAACAATAAAGGTTTTTGAGAAGTTGGGAGTAGCCAAAACTGGGGTGCTGCACAAGGCTTCCTTTAGCTGCTCAAAGGATTTAGTGGCTAAGTCTGTCCAATGGAAGGCATCCTTCTTTAGCAATGTAGTGAGTGGGGTTGCTATTCTACCATATCCCCGCACAAATCTTCTGTAGTACCCTGTTAGTCCTAGGAACCCACGAAGATTTTTGAGAGTTTTGGGCCTTGGCCATTCCACCATAGCTTTGATCTTCTGAGGATCAACTTTGACGCCTTCATGGGATACAATGTGACCCAAGTAATCTACCTCTTGTACACCAAAAGAACATTTGGATGGCTTTACATAGAGAGTATGTTTCTCCAAAACTTCCAACACTTTATTTACATGTTGTAAGTGTTCTTCCCATGTCTTACTATAAATCAATATGTCATCAAAGAAAACTAATACAAATTTCCTTAGAAATGGCACCAAAAAAGTGTTCATCAAGTGCCGTGAAAGGTTGAAGGCGCATTTGTAAGACCAAAAGGCATTACCAAAGAATCATAATGGCCCTCATGAGTCATGAAAGCCGTTTTATGAACATCTTCCTCTTTTATTCTAATTTGATGGTACCCCGAATGAAGATCTAGTTTTGTGAAATAAATAGCACCATGCAATTCATCAAGTAAATCATCAATTACTGGAATAGGAAACTTATCTTTGATGGTGTACTTGTTGAGTTCTCGGTAATCTAGACACATCCTCCATGTTTCATCCTTCTTACGTACCATGACCACTGGTGAAGAATATGCACTCTGGCTAGGCCTGATGATACCTGCCTTCAACATTTCCTGAACCATTTTCTCGATCTCACTTTTCTCGGAATATCGCACACCATTGGATTTCAATGCAAATGGCAGCAACAATCAATTCCGTGCATTTACTAACATCTGTGAGTCTTAGCAAGGCGGCACCCAACTGAGACATGCCTTTCGGCGTTATAATCAACCCCCTTCAGTATATGATACATGGTTTTTTCCATGCTATGAACTGAGCTATAGAATGTAGACATTGATAAAGCTAATGTTGCGATGCAAGTTTTCCTTGCACACTGGAAATATGTTATGCGATGTTTGTATTGATGGTTATACACAGTTCAGGAAACAGTGAGAAATAATAAACATAATTACTATTGCAACTTATAGCTATGTGAGCTCTCTCAGTAGTTCGGATTACAAAAGAAAATTCAACACATTTCTTTGCACCTTATTTCATCAAAGCTTATAAAAACTCGTGTGTCATATACCTACTGAATTTGCTAAATACTTGATAACGGTCTTCTATTATTGAATAAGACCGTCTGCCTTCATAGAAGGCGTTAGCCTTGGCATTAGCCACGCCAGACTAGTATGCTGTTATTGTTTTTATTTGTTGTATTTGAGCTCACTGTGGACTTTATTTATCGACCCCTTACTGATTTAAGGGATCCAACAATTATTGGAGCTGAAACTGCAATGCCAATCTGAATATATTCATTATCATTACACCACTCCAAATCAATTATGAGTGGCAACAACTTTACCTCTTTTCTGGTGGAACAGCACAGGAAGCCCCTGGGCAACATTGGACGACCGTGCCCATGAGCAACAATCTTTGTGCTCCTGCATGTTTTAAGTGTAGTCAATAATACCCTTCGAATATCGACATTAAACTGAGGAAATCAGCACTCCATTCCAAAAATTAATTAAAATATTGAATTAGTAAGAAGATCTGCACATTGAAAATTAAATAACAATGTATCCAAACACTTATTGTAGACCTCAACTCTAAATAATTACCTCTCACCTTTTGAGTATTCTCTCCATGATTGTAAGCTGAAGTATCTGTATAAGCTTGTGGCAGTATTAGTGCTTGTTCAGAAAGCAAGAATACTAACACCCATAGAACAAGTGGTTTATGGATTCTTAAAGACACCATATTTAGAGCTTTGTACCCGTAAGCAGATAACAATATGATAATCGAATACCGTTTTAAGCGGCAGTTTTAAACACACTTGTGAAAGTCTTCGTCAAAGTCTTGGTAAGAGTTTTTTTCCCTACAAGCGTGTGAAAATATTGAACCTTCATCGTAGAAATACTTGTAAAACGCATTTTCTTATTAGGTAGCCATTAGATCGATTCAATGCATTATTTGCAGAATTCAACTAAAAAGTAGTGCATACGGCAGCATCTCCCGCGAAATGCACAGCAGAAAACCGCCTCATTTCACATTTCATGAAAATTCTCAGTCAAAAAGTGTAAAATATTATATTAAATGGTCAAATTTTGAACTTGCATCTGATGGATACATTTCACGGTCACCCCTACACGTCAATATTAGCTTTTATGATGGTTTTTGAACAAAAGAACTTCTGCATCTTAGATGACCAAATTAAAAATAAAATTGTAATCCAAATAAAAATGTAACCAAACTATAACTAGATGCCTTTAAATGTATACTCTAATCCATTATCGTAGAAGCCTGACAATAGACTGGACGACCATGATCGATTCACTGCAGAAATAGTTAATCGACACAGCTAAGGAAACCATTGCCTTTTGGAAAAATCGTTCAGATACGGTGTTTATTCTTGTATGCACGGAAATTAACCAGGAAAAATATAATGGGTCAACAAATCCCATCTAATGAGAAAATGCGAGAGTGATTCTATTGAGAAGGCGGCCAACCAAATAAAATATTTTAAAAATTGTTAATATATTGGGACAAGGACTGGGACTGGGACTGGGAGTCTAGGACTCAATTTAACTATATTATTTAAATAAATGTAATACTAATATTGCATGAGGAGAGCTGAGCAATGAATGGGAGGAAGAGCACTTTTTAAATGAAGATTGAACGTTCACATCTAAACGTGATTGTAGTGAGATGGTAATGTTAGACTTTATGGGTATGAACAAAAGGGGCTTATTATGTCTCTCTCGAGGAAAACTCGTGGAAGGGGTGTTTATACATGTTCGTAGGAAAATTAACAACACAAAAACATGAATTTTGGTTGAAATGGTAGGGACCCAGTTAATGAGTCAAACAATGCATGAGAATTAATGAGATGGTGAGGACAAATGTATTGGAATTAATTATTACGTTGGAGAGTTCCTTTGTGGAATGGCCTTGGCTGATACTGACACAGGTCAGCATATAGACTGTAGAGATTGCAAGTTTTTATGATGCATTGAAATTTGACGGTCTAGTAGTACGTCCAATCAGATGTGTCATTTCCCATGCATAATAATACAGATACTTTAATTGAGATACAAAGTCATTATCTTAGGGTCACGATGACGCCAACATTCTATCTCCTGTTCTGGTTTATTGCAAATTGACGTGGTGACTGTGAATTTGAGGATTGTGGGGAAGATACGCTGGAAGGTGGGCACGTGGATTTCCAGGCATTACCATTTGAATGTGAATTGTTTTGCTATGCTAGGGTTTACTTGTTGCTACAATTGCGTTCAAGTTCCTTTGCAAGATAGTACCAGGTGTGATGTGGACATCTGAGGTGAATATAATTGGAATTGTTATTATTGTTTTGTTAGGAATGTATGTACCTAGATTATGATTGCAGCATTTGTGAAATCGATTTCTGTTTTTTTCTTTCATGGAAAATAATTAAATTACAAGAGCCATAGATTATAGATTGATATAGGGGTTGGGATGTTATGGTGTAAGCTGTGCAAGAAACTTATAATGTTTTTAAAATGTCGTACCTTTTACTATTTGTTTTTTGAAACTTTTTAAATTATTTTGTAACACCCACATTTTACACACACAAATACAATAATAAAAATACCAAAATAATTATTTTTTGACTCACATTGTAGTTCACACGACACTACAGGGGATCACTTATGACAACACACAACACATGATCTGCTTGCACAAACACTAACCCACATAGGCAACCCGATAACACCATATATATATATTGAAGCCACTGGTCCAAAAATGACAAAGTACAACAATGACCCACTACAATATACACTTACTCACAGAACTTCCCACAACACATCATTTTTTTCATGGTGAAATACTTATTGCAATCCTATTTTTATTAGTTGGCTATAATTTTCTCGAAGAACACCGAATATGGGACCCTTCATTTCTCTACAACTAGGTCTGCATGCTTTTGTTTAACATTTCACCTATAGTAATCCCATATAATTTTGCTTGCTTCCCTCATCACACCAAAATGTCAGAACTTGGTTATTGGTATGGACATATGTATATACATGATCCTTTTAGTATTTGTTCCTATTGGCATGTGTGTCCAGCACTCCTCGTGAGTTTCGTGACATGGAATAACCGCCTCTCGTAAACCCTAACTCTAACGATTGTAGCAGAAGAAACTAATACCTATGGATTTTGGTCTAACGGCAATCGTGGTCCAACAAATGGTATCAGAGTGATAGGTCTCGAGTTCAAAACTCACTCGAGTAATGCATTGAGGGGGAGATTGTTGGCATGTGTGTCCAAAGTGCTCCCCATGAGTTTTGTGACATGGACTAACCGCCTCTCGTAGATCCTAACTCTGACGATTGTAGCGGAGACTAATACCTATGGGTTTTGGTCTAATGGCAATTGTGGTCCAACAGTTCAAAGGATTGATTTTCTAAGTTGCATGTTCGATTGGACTTTCCATTTATCTTATTTGCAACAAGGAAGGTTCTCATGAAGCAAATGAAGTTTATTGATTCAAGAGTAGATAGATTTCACGTTCTTTTCATATTAGCATTTAATTTCTAAGGTTAGTCTATTTTGTTTTATGTTATGAAGCTAACCATGTATCACAACTACCTTACTTAATTACTTAGTCATCAAGGTACTAATGGGTATGATTTCACACTCCACTAGGTTTGGATTCCTAGAGAATCAAGTATTATATATGTATTACAAGGAGACATTCCATTATAAATTTTACACGCCTTACTATGGTAACAACTAGAGTGATTGAACACCCTTATCTCTAATAATCATCATGTAACTCTAGGCACATTCGATACTTCTTGTCAAGTTAGAACTCTTCTTTGAGTGGGGTTTGAAGGGATTCACACTAGTATGCTCATTTTTAGGTATCTAAAGAATAGGGCCCACTTAAATCAATTACATTCATCTTAAAATGATTTCACTTAATTTGATTTAATTAGCATTTTGAAATTTGTTGAGTAACCCATTTGGCATAAGGAAATTTGCATGCTTGTGATCCTACTAGCTCTCATCCTAGGGAATTGCCTCAAGAACATGATTACCTAGTTTCACAACGTACATTCAATACACATTAGGGAAAGTGGAGAACAAGAGGGAATACTCCTTCGTATAGAGGATTATGGTTTACCTTAGGGATCACACGTCAAGAATTTTAATCCCTCGCCACAAGATGGTTTATGCACATTATATGAATGATCTAAATTTCACCTTTATCCAAGCACATCATCCTACGGTTACATTTTCACCAACTAATCGTAACTTAATAAGTTGCTAACTTTCACAATTAACCCTTAGTATTGCACCATTAAGCCCAACGATAAATGAGATTGAGTATTGAGTTCATTTATAATCCCAACTCTTAAAGTTGACTCTACACATGTTTCGACCAAAAGGTTTTTAATTGATGTTTAGAGTTGTTTTCCCCTAGAGTATTACTTTAATACAATCACATTCTCTTTACCGCACACCCAACTATCAATCCAAAGAGGAATGACATACACCAAGACAAAGTTAAAATATGTCATTTCATAGCTGTCAGTTCACGACAATGTTCATTGAGGATAAAGGCTATGACGATAAACTCAGACGTGAGCTCTTATCTAATTAAGCTAGAAGGTGCCATCGAATGTAAAGATATATGTTCATTCTAAGGTTTTAGTTTTCTATGCTAAAATAAATCACATGAGGGTTAGTTATGCATAGTTTGTACTAGGGTTGACTATTTCGTTTAGATTTCTTTATTGCATTTTCAAGGTAAAGAACACAACACACTAATTATTTAACCCTCAATTGCACACTGGAATTGCACTATAGGCTATTAGATTCAATTTCATTTAACACATATATTCTATTTTTTTACCATACATAGATTTGAAGCGAAATGGCACCTATGATTAAATGCACATTTCCCAAGGCATCCTAAATCTATCATCTCATAAATATTACCAAATTTCAAATATAAACATTTTTGTAACATGAAAATCATTATACATATAAATTTTTTCCAATAACATACAAAAATTACAATAATACGTAATGAATTTCAACCACGTTGTTTCGCCATCTTTCTTGCATCTTACAAAAACATGTGAGCATGAAATCAGTGATAAATCATTGGCATGACATCCACCCTAATCTAGCATAATTAATGTTATTTAGTCTCCCATTTAAATTATAATAATAATAATTTGCATTCAAAAGGAAAAGGGTTAGAGACATGTATTCATTTCATTTCACTTCATTTTGTAACCAAGGAGAGAGAAAGAAATAGGGAAGAGAGAGAAACACTATTTTTCCAAAAGTTCAATTTCACACAACAAGTCACATGATAGAGTTTCAAACAATTATTTACAAGTGTTAATAATTTTCCATAGTGGTTTGGTAAATCGACATTGGTCCTACAATCTTTTTTTTACGTTTCCTTGTAGTTGAAAAAATGTTTAATTTAGGCTCGAGGCTAAGAAATCAGTTTCAAACGTTGTTCTACGATGAGCAAACACACCACATGTAAATTTATACATGTCCTCTTATACACAAATCATTCACAAAAGAGCGGAATTTGTTGGTGAGAACTAGAAAACGTGTTGGCACTTTGAAAGAACAACAAGTTTTCGAGGGCTTAGAGCCTAAATTTTGAAGGTGGAATATGGCCAAGTTTTACCTAGTCAAACAATGAGCGGGTTGTAAACAACGACACAGCCACATAGACAAAAGTTTTCTGAGGCCTGACAGAAACCCCTTCCCAAACTAACTAGGAAAGTAATTTTCTATAACCAACGGTTCTAGGAAATTGTCTAGTAAAAATAGTAGGGGTTTATGAAGGCAGATGGGCATTTCTTTGTTCGTGGTCCAAACGGCTAAATGATACGATACATGACTTTTTAATTTTAACAACTTCCTAAAAGTGTAAAATGAGGTAATAGGGCTCTTAGAGGAGCATAAAAATGAGAAAATATGATCAATCATGGCCAATCTATGGCTTGAAGTGACTCCTTGCATAACAAGGAACATGAAAGAAACTTAACATCTCTTTTTCAGATTTACGAAGGTTGTTTGGTGAGTCTACAAAAATTGTGATTTACTGGTTTTAACAAGGAAAATGGTCAACATATTTATAGGGAACTCAACCTCAACCTGTAAATAAAAAGGGGTATCAGAGCTATGAGTTAGGTAAACAAGAAAGTAAAACACTAACAATAATACCTTCTCCTTCGTGATTCCTTAGCAAACCTCATAATGGGCAATGAAACATAGACGAGCCCTAATTGCGTGAAATGTAGATGCTTTCCTTGAACCAGAGAAAGGCCTTTTCTATAACAAGATCTACTTAATTTGCACCAATGGGAAAAGGGATTATGGATTCTGGATGCTTTGAGGTGAATTTATTTCCAGGCATTAGGATGAGGTGGGAAGGATGCTAATTGGTCAAATGATGCAAGATTTCTAAAGGGAATTCAAGCTTATTCTTTGTGTCTTAAAGGGGATGGGTAAGGTTGTATTTATAGCCTTGGGAAGTGATTAACTTAGAGTAATTTAAGTAGTTATGTTTTAAAAATATGAGCAAGATTAGGTTAGTAGGGATCATGAAGAGTGGGTGAGGATTTGAATTGAATATATTTAATTCATAAGTGGAGGATTTAGGTGAGTGGCTACCGTGAAGATTGGGTGAAGATTTGATTTTGAATTTTTAATTCAATAGTAGAAAAACATGCAAAATAATGACATGTGGTGAGGATTAGGTCATTTTTATATTTGGAAGGGATAATTAATCAAATTATATTTGATTAATTTGAAGTGTATTTTTGTGGGAAATGAGGTGGGGGAATTAATTGATTTAAGATAGATGTGAAATTAGGGTGTCTATATTTTCCCCTCTTTGGAAGGGTGATATGAAAGTAGTGTCCTTTAAAATAAAGTAGACAAGATGGATTGAATATGCCCTACATAGGAGGATTGAATATTTTGAAGAGATTTTTCTTGAAGAAGGTGTTCCTTTCGATAAGAAGTTGTCAGAGGAAGAAAAGATAAAGCATTCTGTAAGAAAGAAGTAGAAAAAAATTTCACTTGTGAGAACGTGGGAATAATTCAATCTATTTTTGTGAAGAAAAAGTAGAGAAAATGTTTTTTGGGGAGAGTAGAAGGTGGTAGGTGATGGATGTCATGGTATCCTCAAAGACAAAAATGTCAGGAGAAGGTGTTATTATGGATAGATGTGATGATGACCCCTTGAGAGGGTTGATGAGGATGGAATATATGACAAAACTCGTGAAAAGAGGAGAGGTTAATTCTAGGGAGAGGAGGACGAGAATGGGTTTTATGTGAAGATAATAACCGCATGACACAAATGGAGAAAGGATTCAATTGGCATTGAATTCTAGGTGTGAGGATGTGTGGAAGGATGTAGTGGGAAAGAAAAAAGGTAATGGACAAGAGGATTGGTTGATTATGAGAAGAGCACAAAAAGTCAAAGTGAAGGAGACAAGGGCATGGAGATGAAGGAGGAAAAAAAGGAAATGAAAGAGGTAGAAAAGAATAGGAGAGAGGGATGATAATGGAAGAAGGAAATGATGAAGGAAAACATGAAGAAGACAAGGAAATGACAGAGCGAGAGGGTGGAAGTATGAAATAAAAAGGGGAAGAGAGTCAAAATAAAGGGAAGAAAAAAAGTAAGAAGAGTTAATGAAATGAAGGGAGAGAAATGATGGAAAAATGAAAGAGATGCTAGATCTCGAGAAAAGAAAGAAATAGTAGAAGTGGAAGATGAAAAGGAAAAGGGTATGGTGAATGGGGAAATAGAAATAAGAAAGAGATAATGAGATGAGAGTAGGGGATAAAATCAGGAAAAAGGGAGAGAAGGATGGAAAAATGAAGGAGACAAGGACAATGAAGATTTTAAATAAGACAAAAAGGAGGTAGAAAGAGAGAAAGAAAAAGAAACTACGAGGGACCAAGAAAGCATGAAAAATAAAATATCATAAAAAGAAGAGAAACTGGTACAAAATGTGTGACAAGGAAGGGGTAGTAGAGAAAAGGAGGGAGATAAGAAGAAATGTGACAATGATGGGGGAGGAAGAGAGGAAAGAGAGAATAAAGGGAGAATATTGAAGAAACCCAATGCTCGTGAGGAAGAACAATGTAAATAATATGGAGCAATGCATGTAAAGTGTGGGATGATAAAAAATGAGACAATGCTGAAGAGTCAGGTTATCAATGGGGAAGTAAGAAGGAAATGTGAGGTAAAAGGGGAAGAAGATGATATAGAGGAAGTGAAATAAGAGGAGTGGGAGGGAGAAGAGGATAACAGAGAAAATGATGCAGAAGGAAAGAAATCAAGAATGAGGATAATAATTTTAGAGTGAGCTGTATAAGGAGTGTAAAGAGAAGAAAGAGGGGAGGAATGACACAGATTGGAAAATATGCGAGAGATGCATGAAATGAAAGATACAAGGATTACGAGACAATAAATAGAAGGTGTATGATGAAGACAATAATGATATTGAAGGGGGTAAAGGGAAGATGGAGAGGTGGGTAAGAAAAAAAAGAAAGGGTGGGGTGAAGAAAAGGGATGGGAGGAAAAGGGAATGAGAGGTAGAAGAGGAAATTCCGGTGATGGGATGTTAGGAAAGTGCACTGACAATGAGTGGTGGGCCCAGAGGAAGGAAGGAATGAAGAAAAAATGGAGAAGGTCAAAGGGAGTGAACAAGGCCGTGTGGAATGAGGATGAGTGATTTTTAGGGAAATTCCACTGATAATTATTAGCACAGAAACATAAGATGATGATGAAATAATGTTAGGGGAATGTCAACAACAATGACGAGTAAGCGTGGGGGTAGATATGTGGGAGAATTTGAGAAGATGGAGTGGAAAGAGTAAAGAAAAGGTGAGTGATGAGTTGGGACAAGGTGAAGGCAAGGAGAGGATGTAGAGGATGAGGATGAACGAGGTGAGGATGAAGAAACAAGACATGAAAAGAATGGGAAGAGATCATATGAAGGATGATGGATCAAGAAGGGGAAAATGGGGGAAAGGAACATGATTACAGGCGGAAGATAGTAGATGCACTCTGTGATATGATAGGTTGAGGAAGGATAATGATAGGAGGAAAATGTGATTGGTAGGGGAGATCAGGTGGAAGAAGAAATCAATAGAGTGAATGAATAATGAGGCGAGGGAGAAGTCCAGAATGATGAGTTCAACTTAAGGGGGACCCTTAAGTGAGACTGTCTTGTGACGGAAGTGGTTAAGTAAGATTGCCAAGCAGAGGATGGTGATAGTGGTGGTAAGAGGATGTGGTGATGGGGAATGAAGAGAAAATGTGGATGGTGAGAATGTGGAGTGATGGGCGAGTGCAAGATGACAGGTCATACTTAAGAGGGACTCTTAAGTAAGATCACCACTTTACATGAATGGCTAAGTAAGATTGCAAAACCAACAGTGATGATATGTAAGGAGAAAGACAAAATTGTATTGGGTATAGGGGTGGAATGGTTGGTTGAAGTAGATGATTGCGATGAGAGGTGGGAGAAATAATATGGGGGAAATATGATGGGATGGGGGAAGGCCATAGGAAGATCAACCTTAAGAGGGACTCTTAAGTAAGATTGCCATGCGATAAGGATGATTAAGTAGGATTGCCAAGCTGAAGAAGAAGAAGAATGATGATAGAGTTGATGGGAAGAGGGTATGAAAAAATGGACTGAAGGGGAACCCTCGAGTGAATTTTCCATATTATGAGATCATGTAAGTAGGATTACGGGGAAGAAGAATGATTTGGGGAAGGATGAGTGATGTATGCCCGAGTGGAAGAGGATGTGAGAGGAGGTGATAACAATGAAGAAAGGAAACGCATGTGTGTAACATGAATGGATGGAGGAATATATGTAGTGGAGGGTGAAGAGTGTGAGGGGAATCCTTAATTGGGATGCCCGTGTGGTGAGAGTGATGATGTAAGAATGATAAGAAGAAGAGGCAGAGCGGAAAGATGTGTGTGGTGGTGATTGTCGTTTGATGAGAGAGGAGATGGTGGAGAAGCTTCTACAATGGGAAGATCTTAGGAAGAGGGTATACCTCCAACGAGAGTCCCACATAAAAGGGGTGATTAAGTAAGATTGTCAAGCGGGAAGCAAGAGAGTGAAAGGAAAGAACAAAAATGGGTGAGAGGGAATAGGAATGGTGAGAAGGTTAATCGGGGGATAAGTGGTGGATGAGTAGAAATTAGGAACGAGGATGAATATATCAAATACATGGTGACCATAGTGGGGGAGGAAGAGCTCGCTAGATAGTGAATGCTACTTGAGAAATATCTTCAAGTAGGATTCCCAAACCTGGGAATGTATTAGTATGGGTTAATGGATGGGGTAAAAGTAAGATTTTGATCATGCAAGAACATACTCACGTGAAAAAGCATTTTAATTTTAATGTAGCACATAACATGAAGCATCATGATATAAATATCAAGATGACTAGACTATAATATGTGTGGCAACATAGATAGGGGACATAACAAAGGTTTGATTCCCTAGTGCGATATGCAAGTGGAAGAGAACATAGACAAAGGCCATCAAGAAAGTATGATGCCCCAATATGATATGCAATCAGATAACATAAATATATTAAAGAGAACACTAGGATATAGAAAATCAAGATGCCCCCTATAATATATAGAGATACAACAAAGCAATTAATAACTTGTAACTAATAATGCAACACAAGAACCAATAAACATGTCCCTAATGTGTTCCATAGTGAGGATTGATCGGATGTGCCCCTAAGCAGGGGTACAAGGACATAAAAGGGATTGGGTCATTGTCCTCAAACAAGGAAACAATGAGAGCCAAATTTGCCCCAAGTGAGGATTCACGTGAGGAGAAGTGGTTTGAATTTGATAGTCATAAGGTGGTTGGATCATTCGTTGGGGATAATAGTTCAAAGGATGAATTGTGTTGATTATTAAGTTTTTGGGTTTTATTTTTACAAATTTTTAGAATTTTTGCGATTTTATGGATGTTTTTGGAATTTTGAAGAGTTTTCAAATGTTTTTGTATTTTGGATATTTTCTATTTTTTTTTGAATTTTGGATATTTTATATTGTTTTTGAGAATTTTGGGAGAATTTCTAATGTGTTTTGGATTTTGAGACATTTTAATGTTTTTTTCGGATTTTTGAATTTTTTTTTTTTAAAGGACCTTTGATTTTTTTTTTTTTTGGAATTTCAAGGACAATGTACTCTTCTTTTGACAAGACAACATGGAAGTCCAATCCACATGACACACTCACAGCTAGGGCATCCCATGAGGAATTTCTTGTTAAATTTTCTTGTTTACTAAAGTGTCTCTTAATTCTTAACTTACGTTCTTATAAAATTTCATGTAATGATTCACACAATTCTTTTCACAAGGGAGAACTTCTTTCTTTTCAACTATTGATTGAATAGCTTAAGGCCAGCTTTCTATACTAGGATCATCAATTTTATGTCCAAAGCTTTTTATTCATTTGATTTTAGAACATTTTCCATTTCTTACAAGGTTAATTAATCTATTCAAGCCACTAACACAAGTTCCACACCTCTGTTGTACAAGTGAAGGCATAAGTTCCGATTGAGTGAAAAGTACCGCTTAGGGTTCATAACAATAGCCTTCTTGTTTAAAGATCAAATTTTGACCTTGCTTAGGAAATATCACCATGAATCATGATAAGGGTTAACGGAACAGACAAATGAATTCAGCTTCAAGGTCACATTGTTTACTATCGTCTTTCATTGAGGCTAAGAGTTTATCAAGATTGGTTAAATGTTCCATCTAGACTTTACTTTCTTAAGTTTGACAAAGGAGAACATTTCAAACGATAGAGAGATATTTAAGGTTTTATTAATCAATTTCCCTCTTACTCAATAAATCCTATCATCTTTTAAAATCTAACCATTGATTTCACCATGAGATCCTTTAAGGTTTCACCAAAAAGATAGTGTTTATTAGTTTAGCTCGAAAAAAAACAAGTAATCATATTTTGTTACAAAAGATAGATTCCTCTTGATTGTTCCAGGTCTCAAAGGTTTCAAGTGGATCACATCTACATTAATATGTTCATATACATAAATTTTCATTTAACTTTTATAAGGAATATCCAGTCCACTTTATAGGGCTTACAAACTCATTGCTACTATGCCTTAGTAGGATTTACAACTCAACATTTTAACTCAAGAACAAAGTTTGACAGTTACAACATCAATATTCTACAATGCATTTACTAAGGCACTGACCCATCTTCTAAAATTTTCCCACTAGATGTTATCAATAGTTTAACCATAAAAGACAACGTACAAGCACCAAAGTGGATATCATCTATGCAACTACAACGGCCACTTCTTTCATACTTGAGCTCGGAAAAACAACCTGCAAAAACATGTTAGCTTTTGTCAGTTCAAAAGAACTGGCATGAGCATGCATTCCCTTTTCCTAGATATTTCATCATATTAATTGAATGACTAGTGCACGATTTCCATCCCAAGGCATAAGCAAAAGTGATTTGTATGAAGGTAAACAAAATAGATATCTAGTTAACAAAAGGCACACTGCAGAACATATGAAAGCCAAAATTGTGCATTTACTATCCAAGGTTACCCTTACACCCTACATTCTAAATTATAACAAATTTCCCACATAATACACCTTTTTATTTTCCTTAAGTAAGATAGCGATAACAACATCACATTCACAAAACAGAATAAAGGAATCGTACTACAACCACCCGATATAGAAATAATAAATTCTCCTGATAATGTCAAAACAAAAGTAACAAGATTTATTATTCCGAACATCCCTACTCAGAGCAAGAATGCCACACAAGTCCACTAAAACTCATACAGCCTATGAGGGGGTTATGGCCACTCAAGGACCCAATTCAAAGATCATGTAAAAAGGAATGCATTGCATTTGCGTACACCTTAAGAAAATGTAACTGACGTTTTTGATTACTATGCCCAATGTTTAATTATATATTCAAGATTAACAACGTCCACGAATGATAAGTTGAAACTTTGAAGGCTCCCTTAAGCCGCTAGTGCCAACTCCGCACATCCCTCAACGAAAACCCCTTTATTCCCAACATAATAAAATATTTCAATGTTATACACTACTAACTTACTTACCGATATGACGAAGAAGGTCTCATAAAACATTGTTGCTTGGGGGTAAATGTAATTTACCTTTCACGGGTCCCCGAAAGCATCTCAAGCCTCAGACTTAATTCCATGTTCACCACATCCGACATATACTTCATTGTTTGTTGCTCGGAAGGGGTAAAACACTGTTCATGCACTCACTACCATGGGGGCGTCCGACAAGGAAGGGCTTTTCTTATATCGAACCCTCGAATTTTCCATCACAAAGAAGTCGGTGGACCTTTCGTAAGACCAGTTAGAGAGATAATACAAATGTAGGACTGACGAGGATATCCCTTGGCCAGGGTACTAAATTTTTTAAGGTCATCATAAGCTAGGTAAGCAAGTTAGATTTGGCCAAAACATGTTTGCATAAGACGGCGTCGAAAACCCACTATCTAGTCATAGCCAGTCACATCCAACAAGCATAATACACAGTTCGTTAAAGCTTCTAAAAGGAAATCGAAATTTACAATGTTCCAACCTTGTAGTCGACCTCCCAGGGATGAAATTGGGATGAGATTATACCAAAATTAGATTGCTAAAAGGAAAGAATGAGCAAGGGTCTCTCTAGTACCATTTCCAAGACAAAATTAGTACCAGATCTGATAACATCAAAAAGGCAATAAATACACAACTTCTCATGAGGTAAATATTTTTATTCATTTATTATTATATATATATATATATATATTTATTTTATTTTTTTATTTTTTTTTTAAAATAGGACAAAACTTAAGCAACCAATAACTCATTGCCACGCTGAAGATGATCCAATACCAGGTCGAAAAAGGACAAAACTACTCCTACAGGCATAACATAGATGTATCCAGTAAGACTCCACGCACACTTTATCCCAAAAGAGAAAAAAAAACTACAATCTTGCGGGAAAGGCGCACCACAACCACACAACATTTCAATTGATATTTTCACACACAAAGCTATCCCAAAACAAAAACAGCACACATTTACCAGGAGAACAAGCAATAATCATGCAATCATTATAAAAGAAATAGCTGGAAAAGGGGAAAAACAGCTCATGCCTGTTCCTCCTGATTCAACATCGCTCCTGGCTCTGAAAGGCATCTACCGCAATGGTAATTAAACCTTTTCCTTCATCAGATTTGAGGACAGCATCAAACTCTCGGTGCAAACACTTCAGCTGTAGCTTATAAGGTGTGATAATTCCAACAGAAACCTTTATGCCTGCCAAATCAGTGACTCGTTGAAACAGCTCATAAAATTGCAAGGTAAAGCGTGCTTCATGAATAATCTGATATGAAACAGGTCGGCCTCTATGAGGTTCTCCTCCATGGGTTACGTCAAAAGACAAGTAAGAGGCAATAGAGAATCTTAGAAATAAATTTCATCAGGTCTGCTGGTAATACTCTCACTGTCACTTAATCGATTTTGAAGACACAAAACTCGGTACATGCTCGATCTCGAAGAATATCCTGCTACCTTCATCTCCCAAGACATTTTCTCCAACATTGCAAAGATCTCCCGTGCCTGTGGGTGTGATCTGCCACTTACACAAAAGCATGCACCATTTTATTGCCTTTAAACCAACTACATCCAAGTTCTTTTTAATTCCTCTATCCTTCATCGATCCCCTTCCCGCACCCTCTCTCTCATAATAGGAGCCTCGCCCTTGTTTGAGAGCAAGCAAAAGACTCCTGGCTGTCACTTAAAATTTTGAAAATCTCTCTTGAAGGAGAATCCGAATTTGAGGAAAAAAATCCGAACTTAGGATAACATCATAGTTGGACAACACCACTCAGATTTGGAGCTCCTTCATGTTAAATTCACTATACCTAGATTTGCGATGACTCCTTCCCAAGTTAAACAACACGCTTTAAAAGGATTTCGAAAAAAAAACAACATTTCTTACACGTTTTTTTGCTCAACAAAAACCCGCCATCAAAAACTTCTCTAATCTGAAAGTGGAGGAAGCATTCACATCATGATACAACTGAATGGAAATGCTCATTGGAAGTGTGTCGGATTCCAGGATTTGCTACAACCGATCATGACCGTGTGGTCGCGTGCAACAGAACATCGGATCACGGCTCCTGGGATCGCCTGTGGCGGATTCGCACAAAACTCTCTCTGGAGGCCACTGATTTTCTGAGATAAGTTTACTTTCTCTGTAGTGGCTGCAAATCACCGAACACCTCCTCACGGCACTTTCCTAGGAGATTTTCAGCTCTACGTTCCACGTTTCTAAACGCCCCCTTATCTTCTGCTATACGCACAAAAAAAAATGCCACTCCAGGCTCCTCCATTGAAGGTGCGACCAGAAGAAGAAGGAGGTTTCCCTGCTGCTTTCCTACACTGAATAAAACCAGCTTCTGAGCTTCAATGCCCATCACAAACCCCAATAAGGACGCACCCTCCAACCTCACGGCCAGAAACACGGCAAGAGCAGGTAAGAGACAAAATCTCAGAAGATTTAGTAATCACATCCCATTTTGAAAAGCAAGCGGCCAGCATGGAGGAAAGTACACGGTGGTTGGGTAGTAAACACAGTTTGACTCTCCACCAAACCCACGCGCCCAGCAAAGCAGAAGCTTCCAGGTCTAAAAAGTCGACCCCTAAGCAAAATAATTCACAAGGACAGCTCACGCGGCTCGAGAGTCAAGGAAGGCGATGCACAGCACACCAAACACCATACCTTCGCCAGCACCAAACAAGGACCTTTTGCAGCAAGGAAACAAGCCAACGTTTCAATTAGCAACTAGTTTCATTTAAAGATAGCCACGTGATCAAGTCAGGACGCAGCTAGAGTTGTAAGGGGCGGGGTAGGTGGTAGTTGAAAGGATTAAGTTGAGTATTGAAAGTATTCGTACCCAACCACACACGCAACCTCCCTACCCAAGCAAACGATGGACACCAAAGAAGACGGGTAACCAACACTTACCCCAACCAATTTGGTTAGCAACAAGGACAAACACACTGACATGGCAGAGAGAGAAGAAACACAATCATCTCATGCAAGTAGGACTAATCATCCTAGGGAAGAAGATAAGGGCTTGACGTTCGACAGAGACCACAGAACAATGACCAACCAAGTATCACAAAAGGAGACGCTCTTCTTTACGTGAACTGGGGCTCGGTTTATGAAGCAACCAACCAAACAATAAAATTGTTTATCGATAATTAATCATAACGTTGATAACAATCGACAATGAGATACTGAAGTTATCGCCGATCGAGAATTAAAATAATAATATTATTAATATTTTCAATACTCTTATTATTACAACTTAATAAAAATTATTAATCATATTAAGAAGGGTCAACATACAAGCTCGACAAGGCGAAGACACAGACGTTTCAAAGGAAACACAACGGCATTCAACTCCTAGAAGCATGGTCGTCGCAGAAGCAAGGGAGCGACGATGAACGGGCATTACATTCTCCTCCCCTTAAGAAAGCATCGTCCTCGATGCGACATAACCCAGAGGGAAAGCAAGTTGTAAGCAAAGAGGAACATTTGGTAGAAATTTTAACTTTTAATGTTCTGTGAAGATTGGCAGTTCTTTCTTGTTCATCATTTCATTAGTCTCTTTCCATTAGCATTATTCTTAGTTTAATTGCTTTTAAAATTTCATCATTGAAGAGTTTTTGTTCATTCTTTATTATGGGTGCCCAACATGAACTGCTAACACAACACCCTATCAGGTTCACAAGACACTACAGATTCACAAGCACACAAGTATATACTTCAAGATTGTATTACACCACAAAAGGTTACACAATTACGGAATAGAATAGGCACACTCCACATAACATAGTACTGGCATCACACATCAATGACTGACATACCAAAATACTTAACCAAAACAGTACTACAATCCACTAGACATTTCCTCAATTTGCATCAATGAAAAACTCACATAACACCAAAAAATGCACAGTACATAGTGTCCACAAGGGAATCAATGACATAACCACAACATCACAACACATATCCATCTGACATGAGTAACACATACATCAAAAGACCACTACCAAACATCACAATAACTCAACATATATCTGTAACATCAACCATACAGACAAATATCATAAGCCTCCCTCAAATCTCTTATGCCTCCCTCAAGTCTCTTATGCCTCCCTCAAACTCTTATGCCTCCCTCAAGTCTCTTATGCCTCCCTCAAACTCTTATGCCTCCCTCAAGTCTCTTATGCCTCCCTCAAACTCTTATGCCTCCTCATGCCTCCTCTTATGCCTCCCTCAAGGAGGCCGGTTGTCCCATGGCCCAAGGCACATCGAGTTTGGACACTCCTAACCCAAGTGACATAATAACGCGTGGTTCAACAACCCGCTAGTTATATGTACCCCTTGGGGCGTACCCCCATACAACGAAGCGGGTCCATAGGTCCAACCAATCCATGGTGCATCCCATGACCCTATTCCACACATCACGACATTAGAACCAGCACAACAATCCAATCAAAGTGCCAAGTGGCAAAGTACAAGCCTTGGGCAAGGCGGTAAAAATTCCAAATTTAAAAGAAGACCCCAAATCAAGCTAAAATAAATGGCCAAATAGCCAAAGTTAGTATCAAAATCCCCATGTTAGTGCCACAAACCAAGGAAATGCCCAAAATTGTAAAGCATTGCAATCAAGAAAAGATCTTTGGTCCTTGCGAAATAAAAAAAAGCTCAATTTATGAATAAAATCAACTTATAATAATGTCACATTACGATAAGCTGTGGCCTTATCTAGCCACCAAGGGGTACTCAATGAGTTCTGTTAGCACTCGGAACATCGAGCCTCGGCTCGTAAAATACATATCAATAATAAAATATATCTAAATCATCCCGCCACCCTTCGACAAGGCTAAACATAGTCATAGATACACTAAGGTTGCATACATACAACCACATAGGGAGAGAGGAAAGAGTCACATGTAATCTACTAAACCGAGTTTTGACTCGAGTTATTGACCCATGGTACACCATTCCTCACTCTCAACATACACTTCTACCGATTTCCCTCAGGATCGGTTAGCGTAAGGTTCACAACATAACATATAACTACATTACTAACACCATGGTGGTACACACATAGCTACCATAACGTCTCACGTATGGTAGGTATACGGGGTAGATCACAATCATACATTCACAGGGCGCAATACATCACTTTACCACATTCTGCACCCAAAGTGCAATCACAATACGATAGGGTTCATACACTCACCGTATGACCCTAAATCACGACATGAAGCATTACATATTACACAACTCATATATACGATGAACATAATAACATCACAACATAACAATAATTGCTTCATAACAAGGTAGTACACACATTTCTTCAAAACATGGTAAAAACATCATGATACAACTCATTTCTTTTAACATCAATCTAGTCATACAACACATTGATACACCCACATATCACAATATGCCACAATGCTCCAACACTACGTCATCCACATTAGAATTCTTTTCACACATCACAAACAATAATTTACACGTGAATTCTTCCTAGAATCCACAAGAAGGAGAGAGAATACTCTCATCCCCAACACATCAACATGATGACAAATACGCACTGAGTGACATACACATCACGTGCGTTCACAATATCACAATTACGACAATAATCACATCACGCTTAAAGCACATTACTCTTCCAATATAAATCATCATCATGCAACATCATCATCATCATGCAGTATCATCATGTAACACCACCACCACCATGCAACATCACCATACAACACCAATCCGGCCCATAGGTTCGAGAGCATGAACCTACGCTCTGATACCAAAGTGTAACACACCAAAAATACCAACACAAGGACAACACAGTGAAATACAGGATAATTTTTTTTTTTGACTTGCTTTGACACAACACGACACAACATGTCGTCACAAGGTTACAACCAACACTAGGAACCACTTGTTATGGGGAGACCACAAGGTCAGCACGGAAACGTTCACACCTATCAAGGACAATGTACTCTTCTTTTGACAAGACAACATGGAAGTCCAATCCACATGACACACTCACAGCTAGGGCATCCCATGAGGAAATTTCTTGTTAAATTTTCTTGTTTACTAAAGTGTCTCTTAATTCTTAACTTACGTTCTTATAAAATTTCATGTAATGATTCA
Organism: Taxus wallichiana var. yunnanensis; assembly: GCA_018340775.1. Taxonomy (NCBI): domain Eukaryota; kingdom Viridiplantae; phylum Streptophyta; class Pinopsida; order Cupressales; family Taxaceae; genus Taxus; species Taxus wallichiana. Next base: position 605,678,665 of record CM031241.1, on the reverse strand, counting down.
CACAATTCTTTTCACAAGGGAGAACTTCTTTCTTTTCAACTATTGACTGAATAGCTTAAGGCCAGGCTTTCTATACTAGGATCATCAATTTTATGTCCAAAGCTTTTTATTCATTTGATTTTAGAACATTTTCCATTTCTTACAAGGTTAATTAATCTATTCAAGCCACTAACACAAGTTCCACACCTCTATTGTACAAGTGAAGGCATAAGTTCCGATTGAGTGAAAAGTACCGCTTAGGGTTCATAACAATAGCCTTCTTGTTTAAAGATCAAATTTTGACCTTGCTTAGGAAATATCACCATGAATCATGATAAGGGTTAACGGAACAGACAACTGAATTCAGCTTCAAGGTCACATTGTTTACTATCAATCTTTCATTGAGGTTAAGAGTTTATCAAGATTGGTTAAATGTTCCATCTAGACTTTACTTTCTTAAGTTTGACAAAGGAGAACATTTCAAACGATAGAGAGATATTTAAGGTTTTATTAATCAATTTCCCTCTTACTTATCAAACCCTATCATTTTCCAAAATCTAACCATTGATTTCACCATGAGATCATTTAAGGTTTCACCAAAAAATAGTGTTTATTAGTTTAGCTCGGGAAAAAAACAAGTAATCATATTTTGTTACAAAAGATAGATTCCTCTTGATTGTTCCAGGTCTCAAAGGTTTCAAGTGGATCACATCTACATTAATATGTTCATATACATAAATTTTCGTTTAACTTTTATAAGGAATATCCAGTCCACTTTATAGGGCTTACAAACTCATTGCTACTATGCCTTAGTAGGATTTACAACTCAACATTTTAACTCAAGAACAAAGTTTGACAGTTACAACATCAATATTCTACAATGCATTTACTAAGGCACTGACCCATCTTCTAAAATTTTCCCACTAGATGTTATCAATAGTTTAACCATAAAAGACAACGTACAAGCACCAAAGTGGATATCATCTATGCAACTACAACGGCCACTTCTTTCATACTTGAGCTCGGAAAACAACCTGCAAAAACATTAGCTTTTGGTTCAAAAGAACTGGCATGAGCATGCATTCCCTTTTCCTAGATATTTCATCATATTAATTGAATGACTAGTGCACGATTTCCATCCCAAGGCATAAGCAAAAGTGATTTGTATGAAGGTAAACAAAATAGATATCTAGTTAACAAAAGGCACACTGCAGAACATATGAAAGCCAAAATTGTGCATTTACTATCCAAGGTTACCCTTACACCCTACATTCTAAATTATAACAAATTTCCCACATAATACACCTTTTTATTTTCCTTAAGTAAGATAGCGATAACAACATCACATTCACAAAACAGAATAAAGGAATCGTACTACAACCACCCGATATAGAAATAATAAATTCTCCTGATAATGTCAAAACAAAAGTAACAAGATTTATTATTCCGAACATCCCTACTCAGAGCAAGAATGCCACACAAGTCCACTAAAACTCATACAGCCTATGAGGGGGGGGGGGTTATGGCCACTCAAGGACCCAATTCAAAGATCATGTAAAAAGGAATGCATTGCATTTGCGTACACCTTAAGAAAATGTAACTGACGTTTTTGATTACTATGCCCAGTGTTTAATTATATATTCAAGATTAACAACGTCCACGAATGATAAGTTGAAACTTTGAAGGCTCCTTAAGCCGCTAGTGCCAACTCCGCACATCCCTCAACGAAAACCCCTTTATTCCCAACATAATAAAATATTTCAATGTTATACACTACTAACTTACTTACCGATATGACGAAGAAGGTCTCATAAAACATTGTTGCTTGGGGGTAAATGTAATTTACCTTTCACGGGTCCCCGAAAGCATCTCAAGCCTCAGACTTAATTCCATGTTCACCACATCCGACATATACTTCATTGTTTGTTGCTCGGAAGGGGTAAAACACTGTTCATGCACTCACAACCATGGGGGCGTCCGACAAGGAAGGGCTTTTCTTATATCGAACCCTCAAATTTTCCATCACAAAGAAGTCGGTGGACCTTTCGTAAGACCGATTAGAGAGATAATACAAATGTAGGACTCGACGAGGATATCCCTTGGCTGTGGTACTAAATTTTTTTTTTTTTAAGGTCATCATAAGCTAGGTAAGCAAGTTAGATTTGGCCAAAACATGTTTGCATAAGACGGCGTCGAAAACCCACTATCTAGTCATAGCAGTCACATCCGACGAGCATAATACATAGTTCGTTAAAGCTTCTAAAAGGAATAGAAATTTATGATGTTCCAGCCTTGTAGTCGACCTCCCAGGTTGAAATTGGAATGAGATTATACCAAAATTAGATTGCTTAAAAGAAAAGGATGAGCAAGGGTCTCTCTAGTATCATTTCCAAGACAAAATTAATACCAGATCTGATAACATCAAAAGGCAATAAATACACAACTTCTCATGAGGTAAATATTTTTATTCATTTATTTTATTATATATATATATATATATATATTTTATTTTATTTTTTTTAAAATAGGACAAAATAGGACAAAAGCAACCAATAACTCATTGCCACGCTGAAGATGGTCCAATACCAGGTCGAAAAGGACAAAACTACTCCTACAGGCATAACATAGATGTATCCAGTAAGACTCCACGCACATTTTATCCCAAAAGAAAAAAAAACTACAATCTTGCGGGAAAGGCGCACCACAACCACACAGCATTTCAATTGATATTTTCACACGCAAAGCTATCCCAAAACAAAAAAAACAAGCACACATTTACCAGGAGAACAAGCAATAATCATGCAATCATTATAAAAGAAATAGCTGGAAAAGGGGAAAAACAGCTCATGCCTGTTCCTCGTGATTCAACATCGCTCCTGGCTCTGAGAGGCATCTACCGCAATGGTAACTAAACCTTTTCCTTCATTAGATTTGAGGACAGCATCAAATTCTCGGTGCAAACACTTCAGCTGTAGCTTGCAAGGTGTGATAATTCCAACAGAAACCTTTATGCCTGCCAAATCAGTGGCTCGTTGAAACAGCTCATAAAATTGCAAGGTAAAGCGTGCTTCATGAATAATCTGATATGGAACAGGTCGGCCTCTACGAGGTTCTCCTCCATGGGTTACGTCGAAAGACAAGTAAGAGGCAATAGAGAATCTTAGAAATAAATTTCATCAGGTCTGCTGGTAATACTCTCACTGCCACAAAAAACGATTATGAAGAAACAAAACTCAGTACATGATCTGAGTCTGAAAAATATCCTGCTACCTTCATTTCCCAAGACATTTTCTCCAACATTGCATACATCTCCTGTGCCGTGGGTGTGATCTGCCACCTACACAAAAGCATGTACCATTCTATTGCCTTTAAACCAACTGCATCCAAGTTCCTTTTTAATTCCTCTATCCTTCATCGATCTCCTAACCCTGGGTGCTCTCATAATAGGAGCAGCCCTTGTTTGAGACGAAGCAAAAGAAGATGGCTTTAAAACCCAAAAAAATCTCTTGGTACAGACTCCATATCCATAAAACAGTCCCTAGACTTAGCATCCTCAATAAGGCTGACCAGCCACTAGATTTGATCGAGCTCCTTCCATGTTAAATTCACCACCTAGACAGCAGCGACTTTCCAAGATGAAAAGGCAAGACAGCACAACACGCTTTAAAAAGATTGCCGCTCAGAAAAAAAAACAACATTTCTTACACATTTTTTTGCTAAAAAGGCAGAACCCGCCATCAAAAACTTCTACAGGATCTCGAATTTGAGGAAGCATTCGCACTGAACAGATAACAACATAGTGGACAACCTGCTCATTGGAAGCGCTCAAAATGGCTTCTGCTACAGCTGCAGATTTTGCTACAACTGATCATGACTGTGTGGTCGCGTGCAACCAGAACATCAGGATCAGCACCCACGGCTCCTTGGGATCGCCCTGTGGCAGCAGTCGCACAAAACTCTCTCTGGAGGCCACTGATTTTCTGAGATAAGTTTACTACTCTACCCTGTAGCGGCTGCAAATCGCCGAACACCTCCTCACGGCACTTTCCTAGGAGATTTTCAGCTCTACGTTCCACGTTTCTAAACGCCCCCCTTATCTTCTGCTATACGCACAAAAAAACGCCACTCCAGGCTCCTCCATTGAAGGTGCGACCAGAAGAAGAAGGAGGTTTCCCTGCTGCTATCCTACACTATGAATAAAACTAGCTTCTGAGCTTCAATGCCCATCACAAATCCCAAAAAGGACGCACCCTCCAACCTCACGCGGCCAGAACACGGCAAGAGTAGGTAAGAAGATAAAATCTCAGAAGATTTAGTAATAACATCCCATTTTGAAATCCAAGCGGCCAGCATGGAGGAAAGTACACGGTGGTTGGGTAGTAAACACAGTTTGACTCTCCACCAAACCCACGCGCCCAGCAAAGCAGAAGCTTCAGGTCTAAAAAGTCGACCCCTAAGCAAAATAATTCACAAGGACAGCTCACGCGGCTCGAGAGTCAAGGAAGGCGATGCACAGCACACCAAACACCATACCTTCGCCAGCACCAAACAAGGACCTTTTGCAGCAAGGAAACAAGCCAACGTTTCAATTAGCAACTAGTTTCATTTAAAGACAGCCACGTGATCAAGTCAGGACGCAACTAGAGTTGTAAGGGGCGGGGTAGGTGGTAGTTGAAAGGATTAAGTTGAGTATTGAAAGTATTCGTACCCAACCACACACGCAACCTCCCTACCCAAGCAAACGATGGACACCAAAGAAGACGGGTAACCAACACTTACCCCAACCAATTTGGTTAGCAACAAGGACAAACACACTGACATGGCAGAGAGAGAAGAAACACAATCATCTCATGCAAGTAGGACTAATCATCCTAGGGAAGGAGATAAGGGCTTGACGTTCGACAGAGACCACAGAACAATGACCAACCAAGTATCAAAAAAGGAGACGCTCTTCTTTACGTGAACTGGGGCTCGGTTTGTGAAGCAACCAACCAAACAATAAAATTGTTTATCGATAATTAATCATAACGTTGATAACAATCGACAATGAGATACTGAAGTTATCGCCGATCGAGAATTAAAATAATAATATTATTAATATTTTCAATACTCTTATTATTACAACTTAATAAAAATTATTAATCATATTAAGAAGGGTCAACATATCTATATCTATATTGAAGTGGGACCATTTATCTACGAGAGGAAACGTCCAAGTCTGCTGCTATTTTGTTTTTTGTATGGAAAAGAAGAAAGATTGAGGATTTGATGTCACTACTTTTAGGCGTAATGTCTTACTATATTGATTTGCTTCTTCTGCTCCTAAGCATTTTTCTATGTTCAACTGTAACATTGCTGCACCATTATCATGGTAGATAGTGGATACAACGTCATTTTCCTACTCCTTATATTTATTTTGAGTAGTTAGTGCATCAATTAAGACATTTAAATTTCCATTCTTGTTATTCCGCTTATGTCTCTGCAAGTCATTTCCCTTTCATCCTTCCTAGGCACAAATGGGAGCTTAGAGTAGTGTTTTAGCATGAAGAAAGAATATCAAGGATTTATCCCCTCATAACAACATCATGAATAATATGGCATGTGACAGGTTGAACAATTTTTTGTTGATGATTTTGCAGGTTTTGGGGTAGAGTGCTTGCTCGTTTTCTGCAATCTTTGTTTTTGATCTGTCACTTGTTTGGGGAATATATGTGTGGAGTAAATTATGCCTTTTTGGTTTGGGGACTTGACTTGTAAAAGGTTTGGTTGAAACTGTGAATAAATTCGTGGAATAAAGTCGTGCCTTTTTGGTTTAGGGATCTTAGTCAGTTGTAACATGTTTGGGCATTAGGAGTAGATTTCTGACTGGCTTATGAAAGATATATTTCAACCTGTAGTCTTTCAAATTTCTCCTCAAAAAAGAAAGGAATATTAGTCATTTGATAGTAATGATTTGAATTTTAGTTGTCTAATAAGTGCTCAAAATCTTATGCCGGAGTTGATTTTATATTGTATTGGGGCATATTCGGGTTTTTTTCAATAGCTATGAATTGGTTTCACCATGCTTGGAGTGAAGAAAAATAGAGATTTACCTTTTCTCCAATGGTTGCTTCTCAAAGTAGCATTAATTATCTCTATGTTTCAAGATGTTATCTAAGCCTCGTGCGTTGGGCTGTGTAACTTTGTTTTTGAAGGAAATCAGATTAGTTGGATTGACTATGGTGACATTGCCTTTATTCAATGAAAATACATTTACCCTTGAATTCTTGATCAGCAAAATATGATGCCTTATTTTTATTAGTAATGCATGTAAATGGTGGTGTGATTATCTGGTCTACCAAATGAGACACCCCAATATCATTTTCTAATCAATTTTTGTGCTAAAACAAATGGCAATGCATCCTTGAATAAAGATGACATTGTTGTATGGTACACTGAAACAAGAGGCAAGGGTGTTCGGATCATGAAGTTAATAGAATATGGTAATTTGGTTTTGTGGAATAACTCCTCGGACATCATATGGGAAATTTTTTACCACCCAAAAATACACTTCTCTCTAATCAGACCCTTAAGGTTGGGATGAAGTTGGTAAGCAGCTCAAGTGGACAGAAACTCTCCTCTAGTAGTTAAATCCTTGAAATGTAGGAAGGAAAGATGTGTAAACAAAAGGAAAGATACCTATGTTACTAATACATGAGTGAGATACGTGGCCTCATGGAGAATGTTAATTGTAATGTTTACAGAAAATGGTTTTTATAGGATCGTGGGTAGAAATAAATTTCAAGATTCAAAGAAAAGATGTCCCCTAAAACATCTCGCATTTTCTCAATCATCTCTTGATACAAACATCTTCACAAGTAGACCGTAGAAGTGAGAGGCATGTGGAAGATTTATTATCTCTTGTTGGATTACGGCATAGAAGGGATCTGAGAGTAGGCTCGCGGACTGTTGGTAAATTTTTAGCTCATATACGAAATAGAATGCCACAGACTTTGGCGGATTCATTTCCCCTCAAGCATAGCCTCCTTACCTGCATATTTCATAATTTCGTAAAAAAAAAAATTCATTTGCAATATCATAGAAATATTAAACCCTTAGATTATTATACAATTGGATATTTTAACCAAACTTTTAGTGTAAAACAATAAAACTCCACCTTGTGATTTACGCAATTGATTTACACTTTGACCATCAATTGTGCTTGCTACCACAACCTTATACATTGCTAGACACATGGTATGAAAATTATGTGCTCATTTCCATTGGTATTGACGAGAGCTAGATGAGTTGTCAACTAAAACAACCATTTAGAAAATCAAAATCTTTAAAGACTCACAAAATAACATTTTGAGCCTCGAAAAATAAATTTCAAGCTTCGTCCCTGGGTTCCTTGTTATGTGGGAGTCACATCAAGCCTTAGAGCATCCCCGATCAACAATTTTTCCATTTTTTCCACCCCTATGGGAGCCTGTTACCTTGTCTTGTAGTTTTAGGAAGTTGTTAAAAGTGAAAAGTTGGTTTTCATTTTGGCTCACCATTTGGACCCTATGCGAAGAAATGTTTTTCCACCTTCACAAACCTCTAGTATTTCTACTAGAAAATTTCTTGTAAACTTCAGTTTGTGCAAAAATATTTTGTAGTTACTTTGGAAATGTGTTTTGTAGACCTCGGGTTGTCGTTTGACTAGTTCAAAGCTGGAGCAACTATGACCGGTGGCTCGGAAAACCCATCGCCATTTGTAACCCGTTTTCCAGTTCTTAGTTATGTCAACTCGATGAACTCTCCATAAATGGGAGGGTATGTAAGAATATTCCCATGCAGGGAATCCATCCATTGAGAGTCGGTTTTTGATGAGGTTTCTTAGTCTTCGAGGTAAAATTGGTTGTTATTGCAACTAGCCCATTTATGATCGATGGCCCTGAAAAACTAGCCACCAATTATAAACCATTAGTTATTTATGAATTCCAAAAGTTCCCATGAATTCTTTTTATATAGGAGGACATGTAGAAATTTACTCGTTGTGCATTTTATTATCGGAAGATAGTTTTGAATGTGGTTTCTTAACCTCCAAGCCAAAATGAGACATTTTCACAACTAGTAGAAAAATGTAAAATAAGGTTGTAGGACCCTAGTCAAGACAATAAACCATCGTGAAAACTTATTGACACTTATAAATAACTATATGAAACTCTCTTGTGGCTTGTTGTGTGAAATCTAAATTTTAAAAAAATAGTGCTCCTCTCTTCTCTCTCTTCCCTATCTCTTTCTCTCTCTTCCCTTAATTAAGAAATGAAATGAATATATGTCCCTAACCCTCTCTTTTTGCATGTGAATTATTCTGATTTTGTAAATGGAAAACTAAAAATATTAATTATGTTAGATTAGGGTAGACGCCATGCCAACAATTTTTGTTGATTCGTGCTCACATGGTTTTGGAGCATGTATATAAGATGGCGAAATGGTGTGGTTGTAATTCATTCTAAGTGTATTATTGTAATTTTTATATATTAAATGAAATTGAATTTGACTTCTCATAGTGCTTTCTCATTGTGAAATTTATGATGAAATCTCTGGTGTGTTGTGTTATTTAACATTAAAATGTAGTAAGGAATCTAAACAAAAAATCAACCCTTGTATAGAAATTTTGCATAACTACCCTTCTCGTGTGATCCTTTTTAGCATAGGAAAAACTAAAACCTTAGGATGAACTTAAATCATTACACTCAATGACATCTTCTAGCTTAAGGAAATAAGATCCCAAGTTTGAGTTTATCATCATAGATGGTATACTTAACAACATTTTAATTTATGAATAGTTGTGAAAAGGTAACTATGAGAGGATGTGCTAGGAGAAAAGTGAAATTTAGTTTCCTCGTAATGCATTTAAATCATATTATTATGAGAAATTAAATCCATGATGCGTAATCTATTTACTCTTGAACCAATAAAACCCCTTTGTTTCATGTAAACCTCCCTTGTTATAATAGAGATAAATTACAAATCCAAACAAACATGCAACTTAGAAAATAAATCCTTAGAACAAACAATTAATAGGATCATGTGTGTACATATGTTCCTACTAAAAACACAGTCTACATCACTCCATTGTGATAAGAGAAAAAGAAAATTTAGATGGAACCATTACAAGTAGAATGTTAAGCAAGATAAAGATAATGTAGTCTAGTTTAAAGAAGAATGAAGGACTGCATGATAAGTGATTTTCAAGTAATTAAGGTCAATAACGAAATATGACTGTAATAAATATGTAAACCAAAAAAGTGTTGCATTATGGATGGTGCCTATACGGAGGTTTATACTGTAGTTGAATCGTTACATTGTGCCTTGTCGGTTGGGAAAGGCAACCTTGATGTGCATCATGTACTTTTCATGTTATCGATATGGGATAATGTTTTGCTAGCATCTCATGTGTTGTGGAGATGTATGACCTAAGCAATTCCTTGTCTTTGTCATGTATCTTTCGATGTGTAATCACATCACCTTTGTTTTTGCAACTCGATAGATTGAAACTATCAGTGTGATTGCATAACATGGAGTATTTCCCAAAGTGTGGGAATTTGCAATCAGGAAGGCTCTTCAGATGAAGGTCAGTTCCTATTCCTCTATTTTATACACATTCAAATTGTAGAGGATCTATACTAAAATCTACTCTAATTTTCCAAGGAGACAAGGTTGAAAATATTCCAAGAAATTAAACCTAATCTATAAGAGGTGATACACAAAAGGAATGTTGAATAACTTTCCTTGCATGGAAATGAAAGTGAAACAAGATTGAAGAGGATGAACATCAACAAAAATTAGTTTCTTATCATAAATTCATTCACCATTAAACAAAAACTTTCAAAACATGTAACACAACCTAACATGCATAGTTAACCAAAGTTGTAATGAGAGATCAAAAAGATGCAATGAACATAAAGAGAGGTTGAAATTCATCCACAAACTTATATTATTGCTCCATAGATTTGATATAGTGTATTACAATGGCCAAGAGACAAAATTACATTTATAGTTTGAATGAGAGGTTTGAACTCCAAAAATTCACTTACAGACAAGAGAAGAAGGGAGGGTGCAAAGCAAGATTATCCAAACTTTTGAAATGATCCCCTCCTTACAATATATAGGAAGAATGAGAGAAGGGAGAGAGAAAAATTTAAAATCTTGCTTCAACCACCCTAAAATGCATTAAAATCACCTGCAACAATGATGGGTGCCAAAAACCCATGCCTCCATGTACTTTTCCTTGTTGGAGAAGAAAGGAAGCCCATACCTCATCATTTGGGTAGGTGAGTGTAATGAAATTACTAGTATAATTGAGATTATGAGCAACAATAGAATACAAAATAACACAATATTTCAGAATAATGACCTTAATATGCAATTGTAATAGCTTCACCACTTCGAGGGGGCGACCTCCAAACCATATAATAAGACTCAAATGCTCAAATGATAATGAACTACTACCTACAATACTCTATATATACTATTCATATGTTATGGCCATCACCCAGCGACCTATTAAGCATGAGAAAGTATAAATGATATAATAAAATGATATGGTAAGCCACAAGTCTGGCTACTCATATCCTAATACAAGCAATAGGTTAAGGGTGTAGCATTCCCTTCCCCTTCAAAAACCAAAACTATCCTCAACATTGAATAAACCTCGATATTGTCGTAGAAAACCTTCATCCTCCCGGTGGCATCTTCTATGCTCGATTCTTCCACTTGATTAGATATTACTTAATGTCTCGGTTCTCGACCTCTTAGTACGTGTTTGCAGAATCTTCTCTGGCTCCAAAATGATTCATCCTTCCTCATCAAGTTCTCAGTAACTCTGTGGGATTCAAATTTCTATCCAATAACCTTCCAGAGACATGAAACGTGGAATCTGGGTGTATGTGTGTGTGAAGATGGAGGCAACGCTAGTTTATAAGCAACACTTTGCCAATTTTATGTAGACCCTGATAAGGGCCATAGTATTTAGGAGAAATTTTTTTGTCCTTTTTCTCGTTGCTTTAGACATCTCTGTTTGTAAGGCTAGAGACATATAAAAACCCAATCACCAATTTCAAAATGTCTTTCACTATGATGTTGATTTGCTTGTTTTTTCATTTTATTTTGTGCTAATGCTAAATTCTCCTTTAAACTAGCCAAAACTCGTTGTTGATGTTGAATGTGTTCCTCGACATCTCTAACCTTAGTTTGCACCTCAAGGAGGAAGTGATAAAAGGTGGATGGTAACCATATAATGCTAAAAATGGGGTCATTTGAGAAGAGGTATGAAAATATGTGTTATACCACCATTACTGCAAGTGGCAGCCATTTAATCCATCTTTCCCTTATCGTCGATACAAAACAACGTAGATACCCCTCTAAGCATTTATTGACCACTTATATTTTCCCATCAGTTTGAGGATGATAAGATGAAGCATGAGCTAGCTGAGTACCCAAACATGAAAATAATTCCGGTAAAAATTACTTGCAAAAATAGGATCACGATCCCTTAAACTATCTTTGGGGTTCCATGTAGTTTTGAATGCCCTATCTCCAAAAAAGTAAGCATGATGCACATTAGCTGTAAATGGATGTGATAGGGCACAAAAATGGGCACATTTTGTGAGCCTATCCACAATCAAGAAAATAACATTCTTACCCTTTGAACAAGGCATATTTTGGAATTGGTAAGGGTTGCAATGGACATGGTGTCTTAATTGTTTCCCCTTTGTTCTATTGGCACACTAAACACTCGATACAAAATTTTTACACCCCCTTGAGTCCTTCCCAAAAGAATTTTCTTTTTATTCTATGATATATCTTCAAAAACCTAGAGTGTCCTCCAATAGGCAAGGCATGTAGCTCTGCAAGAATCTTATGCTTCAACTCAGAATCTTTACTCAAGTATAACCTGTCCTTATACCATAGGGCATTACCTTTCCACTCAAATTTTTTAGATGTCATAGATCCTTGCTTGATATTCTATATTAGAGATTGTGTATCCTTGTTTTGATCCCATTTCAATCTTTCTTCATCCACCCAATCGGCCGTCAACATGGACATTCCACATAGTAAGGCATCTGCGAGATGTATCCCTTTTGGACAATGCATCGGCTACTACGTTTTCTTTACCCTTTTTGTATATGATTTCAAAATCATAACCCAACATTTTTGTTACCCACTTTTTTTGTTCCTTAGATGATAACCTTTGCTCCAAAAAGTATTTGAGACTATCATGATCAGTTTTTACCTTGAAGTGTCTACCCATGAGATAGGGCCTCCATTGCTTGTAGGATGAAGAATAGCCATCATTTCTTTCTCATAAACTGGTTTGAGCGGATCTTTTCCTTTGAATTGGTGACTCTCAAATGCAATTGGTCTTCCTTCTTGCATTAGAACTGCTCCCAATCCTGATCCTGAAGCGTCACATTCAACAATGAAGGTTTTTGAGAAGTTGGGAGTAGCCAAAACTAGGGTGTTGCACAAGGCTTCCTTTAGCTGCTCAAAGGATTTAGTGGCTAAGTTTGTCTAATGGAAGGCATCCTTCTTTAGCAATGTAGTGAGTGGGGTTTCTATTCTACCATATCCCCGCACAAATCTTCTGTAGTACCTGTTAGTCCTAGGAACCCATGAAGATTTTTGAGAGTTTTGGGTCTTGGCCATTCCACCATAGGTTTGATCTTCTGAGGATCAACTTTGATGCCTTCATGGGATATAATGGCCAAGTACTCTACTTGTTGTACACCAAAAGAAAATTTAGATGTCTTTGCATAGAGAGTATGTTTCTCCAAAACTTCCAACACTTTATTTACATGTTGTAAGTGTTCTTCCCATGTCTTCTTTGTAAATCAATATGTCATCAAAGAAAACTAATACAAATTTTCTTTAAAATGGCTTGAAAACAGTGTTCATCAAGCTTTGAAAGGTTGAAGGTGCATTTGTAAGACCAAAAGGCATTACAAAAAAATCATAATGGCCCTCATGAGTCTTGAAAGCCGTTTTATGAACATCTTCCTCTTTTATTCTAATTTGATGGTACCCGAACGAAGATCTAATTTTGTGAAATAAATAGCACCATGTAATTCATCAAGTAAATCATCAATTACTGGAATAGGAAACTTATCTTTGATGGTATACTTGTTGAGTTCTCGGTAATCTGGACACATCCTCCATGTTTCATCCTTCTTACGTACCATGACCACTAGGGAAGAATAGGCACTCTGACTAGGCCTGATGATACCTACCTTCAACATTTCCTGAACCATTTTCTCGATCTCACTTTTCTGGGAATATGGGTATCTGTATGGTCTGATGTTAGGTGTTTGGCTCCCTGGAATCAACTGAATGGCATGATAATGATTCCTAACTAGTGGTAGTCCCTTTAGAATTGCATCAAAAATAGATGAGTGAGCATCAACAATCTTCTAAAGATCATGTGGCATTGAAGACTCTGTATTTTGTACTTCTATGGAAAATAACTTTGCTATAAATCCATCTACTCCTTTTCCGAGAACCTTACGCATCCGATGAGAGCTAATAATCTGTGGAGACTTAGCTATCATCCCATTCAATTGCATTTTCCTTCCATCGAATGAAATCGTATGAACAATTCTTGGAAATTCATCTTTATAGTACTAAGGTTGTGAGCTATTGGACAGAAAAAATATCTACCCCTCCCATAGAAATAGCAAACATAGGTGAGTCTAACATGTAGTCTCCCATGGAAAGCTTGATACTATGGCATTTTCTTGTGCACTTGAGTGTCCCACCATCCATAATCGTAACTTACATTTTCGGAGGTGGGTAAATAAAACAATTGAGGCGAGCTGACTAACTTACTATTTATGAAGTTATGAGTACTCCCGGAGTCAATCAATACCGTCACCTTCGTGTGTTTTGAGATAGCCAATAACCTTGAGCGTTTGAGGAGTACTAATACGACAATGCATGGCAAGAAATTGTAGGTTGGTGATCCTCTACTTCCTCTTCTCTTGATTCCTCAACCTCTCATATAATTTTAGCATCCTCATCATCCTCATTACCTCTGTCAATATAGAAAAACTTCTTCTCAAAGCACATTTGTGTCCCATTCCATATTTTCTATCACAAGATTAAAGCATAATCCTTTTCTCTCTTTTCTTCCTTTTTTGAGGAGTCAGTCTAATTGGCTTAGAAAATGAAGGGGAAGACATACTACGGTTTTGGTGTTAATGAAAGGTGGCCTCCTACTACAAAGAACTTTTTCCTCTGCTCGATGTTCCATGATAATAGAATCAGAAAGCTTGAGTGGATTAAACATATGTACCTCATGCTCGATGTAGTCCTTAAGACCCCAAGAAATAGGTCATTTAGATTCTCTTTAAGTATATTCTCCACCCTTAAGGATAAGTTCGAATTGATGCACATAACCTTTGGTGATCCTATTTGTTGTAAATTTTCTAATTGACTAAAGTAGTTCTTTGAAACACTTTGGAACTATAGTGTAATTGCAACTCCTCGGTAAAAACTTTACAAGTGACACCGATACCATTCTTACGCCTCTCGAGGCACATAACCATCGATACCAAACAAATTGAGTGGTTCGAGATACAAGGATGCCAAAGTCACCTTTTGTCTAATGGTGTTTGATGTAGCTCAAAGAAGTTCTCCATTTAATTTATCCATTCGGGGATCTTTACCATCAAATTTGCGCATAGCCACTTTCGGCATCATGTTAAAGTGGTTACGAATAAGTTGGATTCGATTGGGCTTGGAAAAGTGATCCAACATGGTTATTTTGTCCACGATTTTAGAACTCGAATATTCTCCTTGGTTGATATGGGATAGATTTGGGCCATACTTGTTACCCTTTACATATTGCATGATATCATCCAAACCCGATGATTGATTTGGGCTATGTCTCCTTTAGAGGCCATCTCAGATTGTACATTTCACGATTCAAACTCAAGTTGGATCACCTTATGATCAAGCTGAAGTAAACCCTAGTGTTGAGGAATATGTATTTACCCCTTCGAATCCATCTCTTCAATCACTATCTCATCTTTATCTAGGATTTTACCCGGAGTAACTAGATTCTTTTTTGCTCTTGTGGAAGGCCCCGCCATGATATCAAACCTTAGGGTTTAGGGTTTCGATACAAATTCATTTGAACAGGAAAAAACATAGAGAATATAATAATACTATTTTTTTCAGAGCTTTCCAAAAATGTAAAGAACTTGAAAAAATTCCACAATTTACACCCTAGGGAGCGATTTTATGAAAAACCCTAAATTTGTAATAACTTTTGTAAAATAAATCAAAAAAGTCTGAAATTTTTAGGGAACCTTACTTGAAATGTTTCACAACTCTAGTAAAAATATCTCCTGCCAATTCACTCTAGTTCAAAATATATTGTGGAAACAACAAATTAGGGTTTTCCCTAATTTTGGCCCAAATCACAACTTTGATACCACTTGTAATGAAATTACTAGTATAATTCAGATTATGAGCAGCAATAGAACACAAAATAACACAATATTTCAGAATAATGATCTCAATATGCAATTGTAATAGCTTCACCACTTCGAGGGGGCAACCTCCAAACCATATAATAAGACTCAAATGCTCAAATGATAATGAACTACTACCTACAATTCTTTATATATACTATTCATATGTTATGGCCATCACCAGCCATAATAAAATGATATAATAAAATAATATAGTAAACCACAAGTCGCTACTTATATCTAATACAAGCAATAGGTTAAGGGCGTAGTGAAATTTGGAAACACCCTCTAAAATGGTGGATTGTATTTCTTCATTTTTAAATACTTAGCCTTACTAAAATTAAGAAAACTAGTCGTAGTTGGATAGAAGACAACGAGAGATTTCCAAAAATTCTAATTTTGTGCAAATCGAGTTTCAGATCAAAAGTTATGGCCATCTGAAGATGAGGGTGCCATACTGCAATAAATGCGGGTGGTTATCTCTTGCCTTTTTGGACTCAAAATTGCATCACATTATCCGAAATCTGAAATTTCAGACTTTCAAGATTCGGAACTTTGGACATTTTGATTTCGGAGTTCGATCTACTATTCATTGCTTAAGTCACTTGAGAGTTCAGAATGCCAAACCTCCGGCGTCCGAAATTCGGAGTTTGAAGCTCGGACTCGAAACCATGTTGTGTGACACTGTTCATCGCTTTCGAGCAAAAAGTTGTGAAATTCTAAAATTCGAGTTCGGTTTCGGACCTTTTCTTTTTCGAGGGTTTCGGGTTTCAAACCTTTCTCCCTCTCGCGTATGCTTTCACTTCACACGAGCTTCAAGACTCGGAGCTCGAATTTGACCTTCGGCTTGCCTCCAACGCCCTCAACTCTAAAGTTGATTTAGAGACTTAAGAGTTTCTTTATTTCCTAAACTCCTTTGTAATTTTTCGGCTTGGTTCACTTATTTGCAGTGCTCAGAGCCCAAAGCGTGAACTCTCATGACTGAATTAATCCCTCATTTTTCTCTCGTGGGGGCATATTTGTCCAATTTACATACGAGGCAAAATTGCATAACAATAGCAAGTAATAATATTGTAAATTAATAAAAAAAAATTACTTTGAGATTTTTAAGATTTTTAGTATTGTATTTGTGTTTCAAATTTGTGGGCGTTAAAGTAGGGTGGTATTTGTTGACACCATTTAGTGCTCTCTAATATCTATCATTTTCGACGACTTTTGAGTCGTTAATTTTCCTCCATACCCAGTATATTCGCAGGGCGTCCATGGTTTGAAATTTGAATAAATGGACACCAATTTATTTTGGCGTTGAATTCCGCAGCAAGTACAGAAGACGATGCTCTTCTTTTTGCTAGTGTTGAATAATTTAAGTGGTTGAATTGACCAACTCTTTCTACCGAGGAATTCCACGGCTTTTCGCAGACAGATTACGTAATAATTTTTCATTGAATTCCACAACAAACACTTCGAATCGATCTACAGAAACCTGCAACACAGCGAAAGTAGAAAATTGACCGCTCGATATGATATTTAACAACTTTTAAGTGATATTTTCACTGGTCCTGTCAATTTATCGAATGATGTTTTAAATGAGGGGGGTTTTGTGGAATGAAGTTTTCCTAGGAACCGACTTAGAGACTAATTTTTAGTTGAATTCAGCAATCAGCGCATTGAATTAATCTATTGGCGAACAAGAAAACGCGTTCGCAAAGAAAACTTTGTCAAAGTCTTTGATTCCTAAAAAAATTATACAACCGGGGCATAAAAATGAAATCATAATGGCAGGAGGATACATCCTCCTGCGTTAAATTACTATATTGTTCTCTCCTTAACCTCTAAATATGGCGTCTTTAAGAATCAACAAACCAGTTATTGCGTTCATGTTAGTATTCTTGCTTTCTGAACAAACATTAGTACTTGTACAAGCTTATACAGATACTTCCAATTACAATGGAGTGTATAATAGCAAAATGAAAGGTAATTATTTGATTTTTGATACAATGGAATTTAATTTTTTGATGTCAGGATCTTGATACAAACTCAATATTTTGACTATTTATAATTTGATTATTAATTTTTCAGATAGGGTGTCATTTTTTTAGTTTAATACGTGTTTTAAAATTTTGTTCATAAAAATTCTAAATACGCATTTTAAATTTCTGGAGGTGCATCCATTCGATCGAATTCTGAACAAATATTAATTAGATAGCCAATCCTGCGAATTCTGACTACACTTTAACCTGCAGAAGACGGAAGATTTCTGAAGGAAGCAATCTTGTATTGTTGCCCAGGGCCATGCTGTGCTGTTCCGAATAATGAGAAGAAAAGTTGTTGCCATGAATAGCTTTAATTGATTTGGAGTGGTGTAATGATAATGGAGTATATTGAGATTGACTAGGGAGTAGATAAACAAAATCTTATATTCACCTCCAAAAACAATAATAGCCCTCTGATTTGGGCAGGCTAATGTTAATGATAACGGCTTCTTCTATGATGGCTGATTGTACTATGCAATGAAATATGAGGGTTATCTGATTTTTTTATAAGACGAGATAAGATGCAAATAAATGTGTTGAATTTTCTCTTGTAATCTGAACAATCATGCTCACATGGCACTCTAAAGTTGCGACGTGATGTTGTAATTATGTTTACTAGCAATGGTTACATGGGCACGAGCATAGGTAGACAAAAGGAAATGGTTGAAGGTCAAGTTCGCTTACAAAATGGTCTTGTTATACTGGAAACAAGACAGAGGAATCTAAACATGCAAAACATATTGACAATGTGGAAGGGAAAAACTTACGTCACCACATTAGCTCTGTCAATATCTACAATCTATGGATAAGTTCATATATATCATGGCCAAAACCAGATTGGATACCAGTGGGTGAATGCTTATATACTTGATTATTTCGCATAAATAACCTTGTTCAACCAGGTGTAATTAGGTGTGAAGATAGAGACATTCTTAGTCTCATGTGCTTGAAAAATAGAATATTTTTAAATATTTGTACAATTTGTTTTTTTATGTACCATAAATTTCCTTACAATTTCCACTTGCAATTTTGAAATTCTAATATTCTAGAGATTTTCGTTAAATTTTTCACAAATTTTGAGTCCACAGTAAGGTGGATGAGAGATGTGCGAAGGACAATTGGATGAGGGCGTACAGAAGCATTTTCACATGTAGCTTTTGCACTTTATTTGGGTACGAGTAATAATGATTTTTAAAAAAAGTAATCATTAAGGATGATTTGTTAGGCATAATTTTCCCAAATTTACATCAAAATGATAAGATGAATGAAATCTATATGTTCTTTTTTGGTATTATATATACAGTTTTGTTCGCCGATTATAATAAATTTTAGTCTATAAATACTTACAAAACAATTCTATAAAGACTTTGGCAATTGTTAGACTATAAGATCACATATGTTTAAGGAAATACGTATAGGAAACACAATCAGCCAAATAATCCAACCCATTATTGCTAAGTCATTAAACAAGTACCCAGAACAATATTAACTAGACCCAGTTTAATCAAGGCATACACCTGGGTGACTATCAAATGGTAATCAAAAATAATGATAGAAAATAATCCTATTTTCTGCGGTAGACAATTCATAATATTTCCATGCTACCTAATGAAGGAATTTAACTGATGATTACTATATCAATTACACCCTATATGTAGTCAATACTTAGTTCGGTATCACAGTGATAAGGTATAAATCAACAACCCAGATAGGTGATATAAGGCTTGTCGTGATCTGCACTCTGTTTCCATGAAATCACACACTCTGTTCATTATTCTATCTATAGCTCGAATACCCAAGCACATAAGTATTTATACATAACAAGTGTTCAATATTCACACCACACCGAAGGCATCACAAAGTCCATGATGCCCGACCCATATTCCATAACACCAATAAAACTATTCAATTATATTTCTTAACAGAACTAGTATAGTTTAAGGATTAACCCTTGACAACTCAATATAGTAATTTGAACTATTTCAGTTTATATTCACAAGACCACAATCATGCAAAATGATTCAACCATAGGGAAAATATTTATGCAATATTATTTTTCAAGGATAAGTTCAAAACCACCACACAAAGCCCAAGCAGAGATGCCAACACTCATAATAAATCAATTATTTAAACAACATTGTCATTCCATGCATGCAATAAAAATAGATAACAGAAGGAAGGTACGAATGATGCATGCCTATGGGTTTTATCACTACCAAAATCCTCTCCACTATCCTCCCAAGAAATTTCTTCATCTGCCTTCCATGAATTCCGTCAAATGGTTTGTGTGCTTTGCTTATAAGCACGTACCTCAAATGACTCAGTTGAATTATCTCTCTTCGATCCAATGGATTTCCTCCCCTTCTAGAAATGGAATGGGGTGTTTTGATTTTTGATTCAATGACATAGCCCATTGTTTCTGATATATCTTCTAAAAACAACTCTTTGGGGAAATTCAATCCAGGTATATGGATCATTGTTGTAGGGCGTAAAGGCACAAATAAGTCAAATGCCAGGATATTGTCAATGTAGCAAACTAAGCCAAATCTTAAACCCACCAAGCTGAAGTATTAGATGATGAGTCAAGTAAGGAGAAACATTATGAGCTCACGAACTAGAACTCCCAATACACCAAATAGAACTCTAGCTCAACTTGGTGATCCACGAAAACTAAATAAACAAAATTGCTTGTGCATATCCAACAATTATCACATTCCATGAGACTATCTTTAATTGAGGCATTATGACAAATAGTTGGCATGGTTTGTGTATGCACCCTCTCTTTGCATTCATGTCTTGCCATGCAAAATCACATTCAAGTAAACCTCCATACAAGAGCCAACCTCCGCAAACCTTCCTAGGACACATACGTAGGACTTAGAAGGTTTGGCCATGAACCTTTCCTCTATAGATGCATTCATCTAGCATCTGAAAAATGACTTTCCAACTTCTATCTAGCATCTGGGAACTTTTTTCACCATGTACAAGCCTATAGTGGTGGTTCATTCCTTTTGCATACCTGAAACCAACAAAATCTGGTGTAGAATAATCTTTGAAAAAA
Organism: Taxus wallichiana var. yunnanensis; assembly: GCA_018340775.1. NCBI lineage: Eukaryota > Viridiplantae > Streptophyta > Pinopsida > Cupressales > Taxaceae > Taxus > Taxus wallichiana. The sequence goes on along the minus strand of CM031241.1, from coordinate 605,658,089 downwards.
AATCGGCAAGATCTTCAACAAGAAGTGGTACGTATACCCCATTGAATCTTATTTCTTGGAATTCCTTATTATTTATAAGCCTTTTCAACAAACCATTTTGTGTATATCCTACACTCGAAGCTACCTATGAAACCACACTTTTATTTATTTTTATTTTTAAATACATTCGTCAAAATTTCCACCTACCTTGAGGAAGGTTCCACATTTTGCATTGACATCTACCCCTCCGAGAATTTGCAACTACAAGATCTAACAAAATTCCTCTATCTTTTATGCTTTACTAGGCGTTCATACCCAATTCATGAGCTCACGGTTTGGCACAGGATGGGAGTGCACAGGAAAATGTAAACCGATCTAGTTGGAGACCTATTTTAGAGATGGTGAATAATCGACTATTCTAAGAGATCTCCCATGTCTTTGCATGCTTCCACACTTGCCACACTCCACCGCCATGCCCATTCACTTTCCTTAATGACCATCATTACTCCAACCTACTCACAATGTCTTCCCACTCGCCAACAAAGCATGCAAGCGCATTACGAGACATAAGGACAAGTTTGGGAGGCCCACATGTATTTTCATAAGCCTATGCACCTTCACATGGAAATATTTACAATACTCACCTAATTGCACCTTAAATGCATTCCGCCCTTTTTAAAAAAAATATATCTTGATTTGTAATTTTTTCTTTACTACACTACATTTCCACCCCCTTATAATAGTATCATCCTTGATGTGACACAATAACAAATCTTGAAAGGTAAGTGGGAAAGAAATTCAATAATGACACATGTCATTTAACAAAACAACTTTTTGGTACAACACGCCAACAAGTGTAACACCCACATTTTACATACACAAATACAACAATAAAAATACCGAATAATTTTTTTTGACGTACATTACTCACTACACAACACCACAAGGGCTCCAAGTAGAGAAACTCAACAACGCATAAGACACTTACATAAACATGAACCCACTCATATAATAAGATAACATAGGGTACCCATCAATGTCATATTCAATGACATAAACCAAGAAAATCACCCGATTATAGCAAGAATGTCGGTGTAGACATACTCCACGACATGGCTTTATGTTTTGATGGGAGGGTTTTACATCTTCATTAATTTTAGGTTTCCATTATATGACCTTATAGTTTTCAATATAATTAAACACATAACATTTAAAATTTCCTACTTTACAATATTCAATTATTTTACTTTGCAGGAAAAAGTCTTTAAAGGAGAATGCATGATTAATTCCTTTATCAAATCCCATTAATTATCCATAGACCATTTGTTAATTAAAGTCAATTTTAAGCAACTATGATTTTCCCAAAACTCGTTCTTACATTAAAGGTTGTTTCTCATGCTATGGTTATTTTAGTTCCAAATTTAGTTTGAGTCAATTTAGCATTTACACATCATAATTTTTATTTTATTTTAGTGGACTCTATATTGGCTCAAATGCCTAATCCCACCAGGAATAATTTGTATCCATTCTTAACAAAAGTCAATTCTTAAATCAACCATAAAGGCTTCAAGTGAAATTTTTTTCCTAAACCATTATCACATATACTCTTGTTTTTTTTTTTCTTTTCATCTCATTTACATTATTTCTTAGGTCTCTTATTGGCATCACTTTATAACAAAAAGAGTTAAGAAAGTACTTGACTAACATCTTGAAGAAGTACTTGATTGTAAGCATTATGACTACACATGAACCACAAGTGATTTGTTTTCAAGGTAAGATCCCATGTTTCTACATTTCATGATTCCCCACATGAAATATTTTTATTCTTAATGTCATAAAATGGCATAACAAGGATTACGGGACCAAGTTTTCAGTTTCTAGTTTTTATTAATTCAAAAATATATTTCAAATGAATTTCGTTTCATGCAAGAGTTACTTATAATTTTCTACCCACAAGTTAACCTCCTAATCAACTAAGGTTTAGTTTAATTCCAATTTTTACTTAGGGCTATACCCTTAGTATAGATCAGATTAAGGTGTGAAAACATATTTACCATATAAACCCTTCGTAAAATACCATATCATTGTTATCTCTCAAAAGTGCAACCTTTTGAGAGATGACTGCAGGGTTCTAAGCCTACTTTAGATCTCTCACTTTCGTAGAGACAATGGAAGCACCTTAGGTATGTGGCTATACCTATTTTGAGGTGATTCTCTAGTATCAAGGCGGTTACTTTTTGATGTATCCTAAACTAATGTTTTTGGGGTTTCGAGAGGATAAAAAGATGATTGTAATGAAATTGAAAAATGGGTGATACACCAAATTTGTTGAGGTATTTGGTGAGTATATGCACAATCAAATTGAGAGTGAAAATTGGATGCACGAACTAATGGTTTTTAGTAGAATATTAAGGTAAAAACACTTATGTATTGAGGATAAATCATAACAATAGAATAAGATAAACATGCACTCTAAGATTATGCAAAAATACTAAATTTGTAGCAAGCAAGGTAAGATGATTAATCGGGAATTAACATTCACAAGAATTAATGAAGATATACACACCACTCCAAGTAATTGGAAAGATAGAAATCAATTCTCATTCAACGGGATAAAATGGAAAAAAATTACTTCAATATTCCTATGTCCAAAAGTCCTCTTTTTTTTTGTAATTACACATAATGTATAAAGTTTATTCACCCAACCCATCCTAAAAATAGAATAAAATTTATTCTCTCACATGCATCCTATTTTATCCTTTTATCATAATAATAAAAGAGATAAAAATAGGCAATCTAATTACAAAGAGGCAATTAAAAACTTGAGTTACAAAAATACATTTCAGTCAAATGTAGTGGGACTGATCTATTTTTAATAAAGTAGGATGAATAATTTAGGTAATAATAGCCCTTGTTTGCTTGTTGTGTAAGTTCTCTCTAATGTGCATGCAATCTTTGTCTTCATTTGATGTGACACTTGAACTTGATCCATTTCAATGATAAATTTAGTATTCTTTAATTTTACTCCCTTAAATGCACATGCAAAAATCTAATCTCCATGTGTGAGAAAAATAATTCCTTTATTTTGCAATACTTTTAAAAATATCCACCCATGTATTTTATCTAATGGGGACCACTTTGGGTTTTGATGATCACGACATCTATGCACATACTCCATTTTGCATGTTGATAATGACATCTTTATCTTTTGTGACTACATGCAATGTTATCTCCTGCAAGTATAATTTATTCAACCTCCAAATTTCCCATTGTGGGGACCACCTTGACCATGGTGTAAAGCAATTTCCCTTGCATGAATAATTGCCAATTGTTTTTCCTTATGTAATTCGAGGATATTAAGGTAATTTGGTTTGTTTTAAGGAATATTGATTCCTTTGACCTGGCATAGGCATGCATGTTATTTTACATTTTTGGTGTCATCATGGTTAAAAGGTGACCACTTGATTAATTTGGTTTGGACTATAATAACATGGTCTTATTTGGCATGATTGGCATATATTTTGATACAACTTAGTCCAGGGTTTTCTTTTTTTTGAATAATCATGAGCTTTTCATCCTTTCTAGCTAATCATGTATAATGACATTTAAAAGAGGTAATGATTTATCTAATTTTGCTAATGATGGTTTTCAGCATTAGTATGTTTTAGACATTAATTAGGTCACTGGAAATGATTTTTTCTGATAATAATGAGGTTGGTCCCCTCTCCACGGTGACTCAACCCATTTTGACTTTTTCGGTGGCATTTAACTCACTTTGGTATGCATTGATTTTGGGGATAATATCTGAACAATGATCTTTGTACTTTATGATCTAGAACATTGGTAATTTCTTGATGGTTGGCATGTGATTTAATTTTGTGTTGTTGATCTTGCACTATGATCATCCTCACCATTGAATTATGTACCTTGACTGTAGTGGAGTTAGCAGTGACTGTGGTTCTGTTTATGAGCCATTTTATTCAATACTGATTGAATCTGAACCGTTTCTTTGGTAAACCTGGTTGAGTTAGGTTACTTTGTGTTCTTGTGGTTGAGGTGAAAAAAAAATCGAGACCTAAGCAGTTATTTCATTTCACTTGCTCATTTCTCGCGGCGAAGCCCTTTGTGATTTTTTTAATCATCGTTTTCAATTACTTTGAGCTTCAACTTTTCAATTTATCTTCTACGGAATTTTTTACTTTGATTTGGGGCCGCCATGAGAGAGTTTATTAGGATTGATTTTTCGTATGATTTTCTTGACATGGTTTGACGAAAAAGTAAGTTATTTATCTTTAAAAACTTGAAACTTATTTCCTCATTCCATTTGGTTTTCGAAATGCACTGATACATTGGAATATTTTTTATTTTTTTTGTGTTTTATTAAATTCTAGCGTTTAGAGCTTGGACCTTTTATGGGAATTCCTTGTTATTTTTGCAACTAAAGATCTTTAAGGGTTTAAAACATCTTCATGCCTAAAGGATGAGTTCTTGTCTCTCCATTCAATGAATATCTGTTAAAAAATGTGAATAAACCTGAAATGGTTGTTAAATTCAATGCAAAGTGTCTCTTTGTGAGTCTAAACATCTGATGCTTTTGGATATGTCGTCAATGGGTATTCCTATTTATTAGCTTGTATCTATAATTAATTTTTGACATCGTTAGAAGAATTCTTAACTCTGGGAAGTTCATTCATATGTTCTTTTCATATGCCTTTATCTAGGCACCCAAGTTTTGATGGATGTTATTCTATTGCATTTTCTCCTTCAGGTTTTTTTCTTAAGCCTAAAACCTCTTGATAAAATTCAGATCTATAATTTTTTGGTGTTGGGTATCTGCTTTATATATCTTTCATTTATCCTAAAGCCTCTCTCGAGGTCTCTAAGCTAGCGATTTTTGTGCATTTATAAACTTATGCCTAGAGAATTGGGTTTCCATTCTTTTTTGGTATTGAAACTTTGGTTTGAGCTCATAATGGGAACTCTATTTCATCTTCTCTCATAATGGGTAACTTTGTTTCATCTTCTATTTGACTTGGAAAATGACTACTCTTTGTGTATGCTTTATGAACTATGAATACTTGAAGCATGGGTAATCATGAACATGAATCCTTTTCTTTAGATTTGGGCATTTTTTTTGATCAATGCTATAATATTCATTAATGTGTTCGAACCAGAAATTTTTCTGAGCTCTACTTTTTATATCTAGTTATATGTCTCTATTTTCTGACTTGTATTCGGTTGTAATTTACAATAACCTCATGATTTTTTAAATCTTTTCCACCAAGATTATGGTTGTGTATTCATATCTTGCTTTTTAATACATATTTCATGCATTGAATTTTGAAGCCATATTCACTTTGATATTATTTTGGTAGCTTTGAGTCGAAGGTCAATCCTTGATTCTGTTGTTGAACTTGTACCATGAATGAGAAATTTGAGGTATGCCATAGCTGTTTTTTTATTATAACTCTTGAATTTATTTTCCAATATAAAAGATTACTAGAACTAATGAAAACTCTGAAACCTTACGTATCGTGTCATGTGTATTCCTTGTTTGGCCTATATATCCATATTGAAGAGCAATGACTTACATATCTAATCTTGTCTTTATGATCATATTTTTGAAGTTATCCTCGGAGCTAGGATTCCTTTGTTAGTCTACCATGTATGATGAACTTAGCATCGACTTTTTCTAATGAAGTGCTTTGATTCAATCTTCAAAAACTATATGAGAATGTTGGGTTTCTTTTCCAATCTGAACAAGTATTAAAATTGTTATTATATGACTTGTTGTTCATGACTACTATGACTCATTTCACTTGAGCATCATGTAGCCTTTAATTATACATCATTGATAACTACTCTCTGATGAAAACTTGGCTTGTCACTATAACCCATGATCTTCCACTGCTATTTGGATTTAGTTGACATGATATTTGCAAGATGTTCTAGTTGATTGAAATTGAAATTGAAGTTTTAATGATGCTTTAAAACTATATAGCAAAAATGCATTTCCTAAAGTAAAGAATTTCATTTACTATCTAGATTCATTTATGTGAGAAATGTATCTGTTGCATTTATTATTCTCGAGCAGTTGTTTCAAAACATGCATTCTAGAATTTGTTATTCTCAGTTTCATTTTCTAATCTTGGCATTGATAGAGATTTTTCATTTGAAACTATACTTTAATTCCTTTTGAAACATTCAACCTTATATTGAAAGATTAATACATCCAGAGATCTCATTTTGAATAGAATCATGACTATTCTAGCTCCTTTTTTGAAGACTTTGTAATATTACCTTAAAATTTTATTTTAATTCAGCTGTTAAGCTATAATGAGTGCTCTAAAAGTCCTTCACGTTGATGAAAAGACTAGTTTCCATTGGATGACTGAAACTTTTTGAATGTTGTATATGGTAATATTTCATTCTATTGATGTACTTTAATTTTAAGAATTGATGGAGGATACATTTGATAATCAAGATTATTACCAATTGCTCTTTCATTATTTTGTATATTGAAAATTGATAAGCTATGCATCATTTAATTTGGTTATTAGTCATTGAGAATATTTAATTTAGCTTTGAAAATATGCTTTATAAAACTGAAACATGTTCATTGAATGACTTAAAATGTAACATTAATTTTCTATTTTCGTTTTGTGAATGCTTGTGACAATCTCTTTGAGTTGATTTTATACTTTTAATCCCCTTTAGGATGATTGTACTATATATCTTGAACTTTTCACTTGGATGATAATAGATGTAAATTACTTTTGTACTATATACAATTTCAAGTATGCTTATTTTATAAATTCGATCTATTTGATTTTTTCATATTTCTAAAGATGAAATTATTCTTATAGAATTCATTTTTACAAAAGTAATCATTTTTTGTTTCATCTAATTCTTACTGTACCTACACACTTAAGAAAATAGTTAGAAAATATTTAGGCTTTTTGGCCTCTTATGTTCCATATTTTTCTTTTCTCTCTCTTTTCTAAAATGATTCTAGGAATCATATGTGCTAATGTAGAATACTACTCTTATCAATTGTGTAGTTGTATCTGATGTATTTTATGTTTCTACTTTTAATAAATCCATCTGCATGTAGTTAGATAGCACAATGAGTATCTTGATTAAAACCTTGAGCTCAATATTGATGCCTTCTTTTTTCATTTTTAGGTACATTGTGACTAATAGGAGAGATGGATGAAAGATGGAGCTGGAGCTGAAGTGAAGAAGACTTAGAAGAAAATACCAAGGCAATGATGGGTTTCTTCTATACTATTTTACTTTTAACTTCATGTACATGTACTTATTTCTTAGTAGTTATGAGTTACATCCCACGGCTTGTGTGGGAAATATTGTACTTCTTCATGAATAAATAACATTTAATTTTTGTACTTGAGTTGTATACTTCTTTCTGCTTTCAGATTTATGACATATATATTGATTGTATAACAAAATAAACAACTCAATCACATAATTAAATGTATTTACATGCAAAAATAATGAGTTTTGAAATACCTGTAACTTTAATAATGAACTCCATTTTTACTAAAACGCAACTCATTTGTTGTTGTTCCCAAATTTAGCATTTCACCTAAACTGTGATTCTTGCCTTCATCAAGGAAATGCATTAGTCCTTTAGGGATTTTGTGTTTCCTTGCTAAAGATGAACATGGAATGGAAGTCTATGTGAGGTGTTACATTTTGTAACAACACACATAGCTATAGATTACATGTAGCTAATCAATTGTTGCAACTGAAAACATAATAAAACTATAATGCATTCCCCTAGTTAGGTCCACTTCATCAATGCCATCCATCATAATGAAGTTTGAGTTTCCCATTTTACACAAGTGTAAAAATTGTCAACATTTTGGTAATCCTATGGGGAAACATACCTACTAGCTTGTAGACCAGTGCCTTCTCTTGTTTATTAGGCATGGAGTTAAAGCATATAACCAAAAATACTTTTCTAAAAAACAAACTAAAGCTGGGAAAGGATCGGAAACCAGATCACGTGCACAAATGCATTTATTGAATTGAAAACATTACAATGTGCATGAAAGCACTTATTGAAAGGGAAATCCTACTCTAACCAAACATTGTAGGATTTTCAATAACAATGTTTAAGAAACATACCATTCACAAGAATGGGAAGTTCCTCTCCATTCAGCCTTGAAAGATGAAATGCATTGTGTTCTTTACAAGATGAAATCATGTAAGGACCACTCCATATTGTATCAAACTTCATGTGGTTTCCTGGCTTTGCACGATCAACATCCCATTTTAACACAATGTCTCCTTCATTGAAGACTTGAACTTAGCCTTCTTATCAAATTTTTTTCTTGATTTTTTTATTCTTTTCCATGTTTAGATGAGCTTGATCTCTTAGCTCTTACAACTCCATTAATTCTGCATAATGAACCTACAATGGTTCATTCTCAAGTAATTCCATTTGGTGCAATAAATCTAATGCAGAAACTCAACTGAGATGGGCATTCTTTCCTCTCTTCCATAAACAAGCTTGTATGGTGAATTACCAAATGATCTTTTAGGAGTCACTCTATCAACCCAAGTGTTGAATTCAACATTAGATGCCAAAATCTTTGGTTGTCCTTGAGTGTTCTTCTGATGATCCTCAAAATATTTTTGTTAGTACTTTCAGCTAATCCATTACCTTGTGGGTAATAATTAGATGATGTACTTAAATAAATTCATGCTTAATAGCCTAATCTGTTACCTTTGCACCAAGAAACGCTAAGGCATTATCTAAAATGATAGTTGTTGGAACACCAAATCTATAAACTATACCTTTGTAAAAGGATAGAATTGAAGTTTCGTTAGCTTATTTTAAGGCTATTTCTTCAGTCCAAAGTGTGTAAAGTAATTTGTAGTAGTCAAGATCCACTTGTGTCCTTGTGACGAAGGTGGATTTATCATGCCAATGAAGTCAAGACCCCATTGCATGAATGGTTGATCCATTGAAATAGGTTGTAGGGACACAAAGCTAAACGTTCCTTTCCAACAAAGAAAGCACATTTCTTACACTTTATGATCCATTCAAAGCAGTCCTTGAATATGTTGGGCCAATAGTAACCAGATTTCATAATTTTTAAGGTTGTAGTATGTGCTGAAAAGTGACCTCCTATAGGTCCTTCATGAAATTCAGATAATAGTTGTTGAATTCTATCATAATCAATACATCGTAACAAAATTCCATTTATATCTCTTTTAAATAACACACCATCAATGAAAACATAAGGTACAACTTGTAACCTGAAATATCTTCATTTATTCTTGTCCATACCTTCGGATAAGTATCGTGTTGTAAGGTAGTTAACCAAATCAGTCATCCATCTTGATTCCTGAACTTCTTGACTAAGTTTGGGTTGCTGATTTTCTAGTTGTACCATGGTATTTGACTGTTGATACGTAACTTCAACATGTTGTTCGGATCTTTTGATTCTACACTATCTTGATGTTTTTCCATATCAGCAATTATATGTTCACACAAACCTTTTCCTTGAACTTTTTTGTTTTAACAAATGGATGTCAACATCATATTCCATAACCTTTCGTAATCCATCTTGCTCTCTTCTCATTCAATTCTTTGTTCAACAAGAACACTTTAACACTTGGATGAGAGACTAAAACATGTATCTTATTATTGGAAAGCATGTACTTAAATTTATTCAATCCTCTAACTACTGAAAGTACTTGTTTCTCAAGAAAGGTGTACCTTGTCTGTAGTCATGCAAACTTTGTCCAAAGAAAGCAATTGGCTGCTCAGTGTTTTCATCATTAACCTGAGTTAATATGGCTAAAATAGTCTCATCTCCTGTAAGTGCATACATTGTAAAATCTTTATCAAAATTTGGATTTGTCAAGAGTAGAAGCTTGTGAAATGGATGACTTGATGGCTTCAAATCCTTTCTCCCTTCGTTGGTCTAAGATAAAGTCTTATCTTTCTTTAACATGGTTGTTAATGGCTTGACTAATGCTACAAAATATGGAACAAATCTTCTAACAAAGTTGATTTTTTCGAGAAAACTTTGTAGTGATTTCTTATGATGAGGTAAAGGAAGTTGTGAAATAGCTTTGATTATGAAAGGATCAATAGCTAAACCTTGTTTAGAAATAATATGACCAAGCAATTTACCTTGATGTACTAAAAAATAGACTTTTTGGGATTCAAAGATATTCCAAACTGTTTGCAAAGCTGAAAAGTCTTCCTTAAATGCATTAGATGTTCATCAAAATTTTTTGAAAATATGGTGACATCATCTAAGTAAACCAATATGCATTTATTTAATAATCTATGAAAATCCATGTCCATTACATGTTGAAACGTTACACCAGACATTTGAAAGGCCAAAAGACATTATTTTGTAAGCATAAGTACCCCACTTTGTGGTGAAGGCTATTTTGTATCTATCTTCTTCACGCACAAGGATTTGATTGTATCCATTGTAACCATCCAAAAGAGACAATTTTCTAAACTTGAAACTGTTCTTAAAATATGATCCATATTGGGCAGTGGATAATGATCTTTTAATGAAGCTTTATTAAGATCTCTAAAATCCACACATAGCCTAATTTCTCCATTCTTTTTTTGAACAGAAAAGATTAGCTACCCAACTTGAATGCTTAAATAGAAAGATAATACCTTGATTCGATCAGCTTAGATAACTCTTTTCTCATTAATGGCTCAATCTTTGGATTTATTGGCCTTTGCTTCTGCCTAATTGGCTTGGAATTTGGTTGTAACTCTATTGTATGCTTGAGCTAAAATGGGATCAAATCCTCTCAGATCTTGGTATTTCCAAGAAAAAACATCTCTAAATTCTTTACATAAATTGATAAATGACTATTTTTTAGCTGAGGAACATACCTTTCCAATAAATAGTTTCTTTTCATCATCCACCAAGATTTCTTCATAGTTATCTACATGAGTTGAAATCTTGCCTTTTTATTTTCTTAATTGATCATCAGAACTGAAAATATCTTCTAGTGTGACCAATCCTTGAGAAACTTGTTTGTCTTCAATTGAACAATTTGGTCACCATAGAAGTGTGCTGTAGTTTTTCTTGATTTACTACAAAAATTTAGCTTCTTGCTACAAAAATCTACAGATTGTTCATCATCTTCGAAAACTTGCCAATTTTCTTCATTTTCAAGTATTGAAGGTCTGATAATCAACTTTATATGTGGTTATATTTTACTATTTTTGATTTTTTCTAGTACATCAAAGCTAGCACCAAATGTTGCAAGTGCATATCGCATTCTTGCTTTTAGCTCTTGGGAAGATTGAATGTTAATAGCATCAAAATCATCCATTAAGTCTGAAACTCTATGTTTGTAAGATTTCAGCAATGAATTCTTACATACATTAAAGTTTTCACTTGATTAATAACTAACTCTAAATCACCAAAAACTTGCAAAGTATTGATACCTCTCTTTCTAGCCCATTCAAGCCATGAATTAATGCTTTGTATTCAGCTACATTACAAGTACAAGAAAACTACAGACTTAAATCTAAAAAGTACCTTTCATTTGAAGGGGAAGTAAGCATTAAACCTACACCTTGTCCTTTCTTATTTTTAGCTCCATCGAAGTGAAGCTTCCATATCCCTTTTGTTTTTTTTTCTATTTTGGAAAACAAGGGAATTGGTGCATTTTCTTCATACAAGCAATAGACACCAAAAAATCTTCTTATACTTGTTTGAAAAGGATCATAAGTATGTTCTTCTTGAGTCTTTTCATCCATAAACAGATTAGAAACACCATCTAGTGTAGAAACATGTGTTGTAACATCAAAATTAGATTGATCTAAAGCTGCATAATTTTTTTGCAACATTTGAAGCATGAGGCTTCAATATGAAATCTAGCCAGAGGATCTGAATTTATGGTAACTTTAGTTCCATATCTTGTAGTAAAGAACAAAAATGACCAATATGAAGAAAGATAACCTCCTATCTTTGTTGTAAAATCTCATGATAAACATAAGAAAAATAGGGAGGTAAATCTACAATAGTCACATCTTGTAAAATAGTAACATTGGGACAAGCATGTAAGGTTACCTCCAGATTTTGATAATGCCAACTGTGTTGGTTCTATTTTGTCTAGCTACAACACACTTTTTCTCTGTAGGCTCATACTATAGGCCCAATTTTTCTGCAATTACTTTTGGCATAATTGTGCTACTTGCACCACTATCAACCATGTAGTTATGAACTAAATGGTCTCCAATAATCAGAGATAGATAAAATGGTGGTGGATTCTTGATATCATGAGCGTTTAAGACCTTTTGAACCATCCATTTAACCTCTTTAATGTGGTCTTGCTCCATTGTTCTAAGGACCATGTCTACTTTCTAGGATTCCTTTCTACTATTTTTGATGAAATTTAGCTTAGCAAGCTCATGAGAAAGTAAATCTTGTTGTCCTGGAATACTTAGAGAATCCCACAATGAAATATTAATATTATGCTTCTTCATTACCTCAACAATATTAAAAGAAGCAACCATTTTTGAAACAACTTCTACCGTTTAGCAAAAACTTACTTTGCTTCAACAACTTTTGAAATCTAAGATATGAAGTGTCTTCTAGGATTAGGATGCAATTGTTTTTTTGGTCTTTTTGAGTTGAGTTGCTTGCTTTTTTTGAGGAACAATGGAACTGTTAGCTATGTTTTCTAACCTCGCACTTGCTGTTTTATCGATAAGCCCTTGTAGTTAGAATGGGCAACTGTTTTATTATTTTCTCTCTCTTCAGCCTTTTCCTGGGACCTACTTGTGACTGCGATAAAATATTCCTCTACAAATCTTCCAAGTAGATTCTATTCAGTGGCTTCTAAGTATGAGATTATTTCCACCCACCCTCTATTTGAGGCATGAATAATGCTTCAGGTTGAGGTTGTGCAAAAAGGCTTATATTCAAGAATACATTTGGATAATTGGAAGCCGAATGAGGTTGATTATAAGGTTCACACCGTTCTTCCGAATCCATTGTTATTGCAGAATCTGGAAACCCCCAAATGGCCTAGATTTGAGTGGGGCATTCGGTGTGATTGCACAACATTGGACCATATCTCAAGTTGTGGGACTTGCAGACTTGAGATGGACCTCCAGAGAAGGTTGGTTCCTGCTTCCTAATCTACCTGCCACAAGCTACTCCAGTGCAGGAAAACCTAATCTAACCTAATCTAACCATTCCAAGGAGATAGGAGAGAGAGAGAGGGTGAAAGAGAGCCTACACTAAGCGGTGATACACCAGAAAAGGAAGTGGCTGATCACAGATCTAAAATGCCTAAAGTGGAGAGAGGTGAGCTAGAGGAAGGGGTGGACAAGATGCACCACAAACCAAAGATGAATGTCACATGGAACACCACTTCAAGACCCATTAATCACATCTCCAGGAACCTGCAATAAACATCGAGTATGCACATTATACCCTACAATGATGAGAGGTAAGAAGAGACAATAAAATGAGCCAGGGATGGATAAGATGCATCACAAAACATATTTTATTTCTCCAAAAGTTACATGGTACATCATCAGTGGGAAAGGGGCAAGAAAATTCCATTATAGAGCCATGAGAGGAGGCTTAGACTCCGTATTCTACCCTAAGGAAGAAAGAGAGGGGGCCAGGGAGAAACAATGACCAACCGTTTGAATATGCCCCTCTTTACAATATATAGAAGAATGAGAGAGAAAGAGAGAGGGAAAATTTAAATCCTTCTTCAACCACCTTGAGTTATGCATCGAATTCCACCTACTCTAACCACTCCAAAAAGTATTGAAATCCACCTACCATAATGAAGAGTCTCACTCCAACACCCATTCCCTATCATTGTCTCTTACTTAGACAAGAAAGAGGCCCGTTCTTTATCATCGAGGTAGGTGAAAGACTTTGACCTGTTTGAAAATTAGCAAAGGTGAAACATTAATGGAAAAGGTGAGAAGCCAACATCGAGATATTTCCAAAAGTTATCTCTCGCCCAAATATGAGTTTCCAATTGAAATATATGGCTTTATGAAGATCGAAGTCACATGCACGCAATATTTAAAAGAGTCTTTCCATACATAAGTGCACATGGTAGCCTCATACATCTTGAAAATTTGGCTCCTTCCTTTCGCTCTTAAAATCATGCCGAATCGACACGTGGCGGCCTCTCGTAGGCTCTTTTGTTTCCTTTGTATTCTACTTGAGTCTCTCCTATTGCCAGCAGAGACCATGCCCGACCCAAGACATGTGGAGGCTTCGCGCTTGTTTAGAAACTCCCCTAGTTTTTACCTTTGAAGTTACGTGGTTGAGACATGTGGAGGCTTCCATAGGCTTTTGGACTTTAACAAATCGACTTTACCTCTTCTTGAGTCCGGGACACGTGGCGGGTTGGTGCTTGTTTGGGAACTACATTTTGGTTTACGCCTGAAATTGAGCCAAAGAGACATACGGATCTTCCTATTTCTTTGTGTTTTGGCTAAGTCCCTTTTGCTTAGTGGGGCCATAAGTCTGAATCTCGATACATGGAGACTTGGTGTTTGTTTGGGAACACCTCTGAATTTTACTTTTGATGTTGTTTCGTGTAGACATGTGGCTCCTTCCACTGGCCTACCTTTGTTGACTTTTTAATGACCACTTCTACCTTTTTGGGCTCTCGACACGTGTGGAGGCCAATGCTTGTTCGAGTCTCTACTTTGGGTCATGGCTTTGAATTTTCTATGATACGACACATGGAGACATCTGATCCCAGTTCTCTATACTTAGCTGATTCGGGCCTCGATCCATTTGACTTCTGTTTGGGCCCAAGACACGTGGAGAGTCTGCACACATTTGGGAACCCACTCTTTGGACCCAGCCTTGGTGTTACACCGATGAGACACATGGAAGCTTCCGCCGACCCTCTTATACTTAGTCAATTTAGGCTTCGCTCTATCCCCCCTTTTTTACTCTTCAACTACCGACTCTATATCTTTTTGTACTGGGAGATGTGGAAGCATGGTGCTTGTTTGGGGTCTCCATTTTGGATCCTATCTTTGGAGTTGCACTGATGAGGCACGTGGCACCCTCCGTGGGTCTCAATGCACTTTTCAATGGCCGATGAGACCCCTGCGGGGCTCGTAGGACCACACTTGAAAATTGTGCCATTTTTAACAAAGAGTGTAAAAGTTCCAAAGTGCCCTATGACCCAGCCTACGGCCCATTGGGTCAAATGCTTTTAGACTTGGGAAAAATTTCCTCCTCGGCCCCACAAACCCACTTTTGGAAAAAATTCATCCTCGGGCCCGTCAGCCCGCATTTTCCACTTGAACAAAAATAAATCCTTCTCAAAACCTAGGGCCCCACAATTATACTTTTCCCCTTTGTGAAATGTGGAAAAATGTCAAAATATCTCCCGCCGCCCCGATCTACAATTTCCATGTGTGAAAAGTATTCCCTAGGCCTGTCGGCCCACTTTTGGTGAAAAATCCTTCTAAGGTCCGTCGTCCCTTAACTTTACGAAATATGAGTTAGAAGGACTTATTTTATCTTTGGAAAGGGGATGAACTTTCCTATTCGATGGAAATGATTTTAGGGCATCTTAAGTGCTTAAAATATGTAAAAATTTAGATTGAAGCAAAAAGGGGAAAATGGTGTCAGTTGACTCAAAATAAGTGTGAGCTTATTTTGGTCAACAATTTGGCGACTCATGGGGATCACCTGCCTGCTAGGTGAAATGATCAGTGGCCTTGAAGCATCCATTGGGCATGGATTCTTCCTGGTAACCACAAAACTGATCTGAAATTTGAAAATCTGATCCCTAAGCCACACTGGAAACTATTGGAACTAGAAATGACCTTGAATTCACCCCGCTACTTCTAATGTCCTATGCATGAGAAACAAAACACCACAACACAAACTATGTACAAAAATAGAAATCATACATGCTCTAAGTGGAACATGCAGAGTGTGCACAAGTAATTTTTCTGCATTGAAAAGCTAAAAGTCTAGTCCTACTCCTACACTAACCAGAGAGAAAGGAGACTCAAACAAATCCTGTAACTAGCAAAGGAGAAATAGCTTCCCTTTCTCAAAAGGGGCAGCCATGCAAATGATTTGACACTGAATATGGCTGCTTGTATGAGTGAAAAAATTGAACATAAGCCGGTCCTCCACCCAAATCATCAAGGTGTCAACTGGAAACAAGACAAATGCCTCTTTTAGTTGCTCTTCATTTGGATTGAAGAGGCATTGCAGCTGATCCTTGGTACTTTAGAGCTCATCCTCATGCCCTAAAGTGGGCATGATTGGTTTTGGATTCTCCCTTGGCTCTAATGAAGCGAAGTACCTAATTAGGCACGGTCTGATCCTTTGAATGTGCCCATTGCTTTGAATTTCAACTCCAAGAATGGAGTCTTCTTGTGGACCTTCCTAGATGGATGGTGTGAGAGAGATGATGACATCCTCTTACTCTTTTCCTTCCTCCTCCGATAATAACATGGAAGATTCATATCTTCCAACCTTGGTTCCAGAGATCTATTATGAAGTGCACAGGTTGTTGTACGTGAATGATCTCCTTCATGGCAATAGGCTCATGTGCTTGGAAGGTGGATGATTGAGGAGAAAATGATGTGATCTCCTCAGGATCCTCTCCATCAAAGAAAACTTACAAGTCCGATAGGAAATATGCTTCCTTATTCTCCTGCTACATGTGCTCTACGTCATCCATGGTGTCATCCTAATCTGCAACTTGCTCACCATGGTTCCCTTCATCCTAAAACATGAAATTTGAAAGCTCAAACTCCTCTTCAACATTATATATTAAAGGGGATGAAGTGGGAGGAAGAACTGAAGGTTATTTTGTGGCATACTCCACACTTGGAACCTCTAAAACTATATGGTCCTCCTCCATTATGGGTTCATCAATCAAATCAGGCCCTTTAAATGAAAGAAAACATCTTCAATAATGATTTCTTCACTAAGTGGCATCAACTCTTATTTGATCTCTCCAGTTTCTCATCTTCAATGGGACTTGGAGCTGGTTGTTCTTCCTCCTTAACTGGTTGTGCAAATTGGGTTAGATCAACATCCTCTTCAGATAAAGTGCCATTATGGACACTACATTTAAAGAAAATAGATTGTTGATCTTCTCCTTCTCCTTCTTGTTCTTTTTTTTGCTATAAACTCAAACTTCAGCCTACCACCACTAGCTCTTCAACCTGATCTCCTCTTTTGGCTTAACCATCAAGGGAATATTTGTAAACCCAAATTTGGCAGCCCAACTTTCAAATTGTTCTATCATTTCTTTTCCGTTGGTTTCCTCTTCTTGCTATTCTCCTTGACTGGATTCTTGAGTATCTTCCCAACATGGACTTGGGAAAGCAAGAGGAGAAATGAATGGGTTTCAACCAACTTTGTAATTGTTTTTGGTGGAGAGGGAGTGGAAATTCTTATTTGTTTGGAGGGGATGACTATTTGGAAGGGAAAATGGAAGAAGAATTCGGATGAGATGGAAGACTAGGAGATGGAGAAGGGAAATCAACACTTGGGGCAGCAAGTTGGGGGCTTAAGTCATGACACCGCTTCGATGATAGAGTTTGAGAAAGAAAAAATGAAGGACAATGAGCTAGTGATTGACTTACCCATTAACAAGGTTGTGTCACACTTTTCTCATATGCCTCAATATCCTCAATCCACTATGCAAGGTGAGATAACACTTCGACCATGAATTCAATCTTCTCCTGAGGGTTGTAATGTCTTGGCATAGGTCCAGCCCATGGACAAGGTGCTATATAGCCAATCTTGAATGCTTTCATCTGTGATGTCACCCTCGAATGCACCATGCATACCTCCAATTTTTGAATCTCTCATGTAAATTAACATCCTTCGTATGCAAGCTGTTACCATTGTATGCATCCCTTGTTCTTGATAAGCTCCATGGCTAAACCGGTTTTACCCTACTCATGAGGGTATGCATAATGGTTTTGGATCATATCATAATGTTGATTTGGAGGAGTTGGGAAATACATTGGAGGACTGCATCGAATCAATTATATGTGTGAATTCCATGAAGGGATTGAAGTTATGATTGCATAACTTCATGAATGGTAGAAAATGAAAGATATGGAAAGAATAATGGATGAAAATGGATGGAGAAGGTCTCAAACTCGAGAGGATGGGTTATTGACCAGATGGAGTCACCATATGTGATTTGCATGTGCATCAAAGGTTGAATTCCATCAAGAACACATCACCTTGATGAAATGAAGTGGTAAGGTGCTTGCAGACTCTCCCAATGGGCGTGCCAAAATCATTAGTGGGCACGATGGCTTAAGATTTTTGTTGATAATGAGACACCTTGGAAAGATGATACAAATCTAGCCTCGGTGTCCCACCGAGAATGCCAAAACTGTTAGTAAAAATTATAACACCCCTGAATGGCCTGGTTGTGAGTGGGTCATTCAAAGTGTGATTGCACAACATTAGACCATCTCTCAAGTTGTGGGACTTGCAAACATGAGATGGACCTCCGAGAAAGTTGGTTCTGCATTTCCTAATATACCTACCACAAGCTAATCCAGTGTAGGAAAAACCTATTCTAACCTAATCTAACCATTCCAAGGAGACAGGAGAGAGAGAGAGAGAGGGTGAAAGAGAGCCTACACTAAGCAACATACACCAAAAAGGAATTTGCTGATCACAGATCTGAATTTCCTTAAGTGGAGAGAGGTGAGTAGAGGGAGGGTGGAAAAAATGCACCACAAACCAAATTTGAATGTCACAAGGAACACCACTTCAAGACACATTAATCACAACTCCAAGAACTTGCAATAGACATTAGAGTATGCACAAGTATACCTACGTAATGATGAGAGGTAAGAAGAGAAAATAAAATAAGCAAGGATGGACAAGATGCATCACAAAACATATTTTATTGCTCCAAAAGTTACATGGTACATCATCAGTGGGTAAGGGGTAAGGAAATTCCATTACAAAGCCATGAGGAGGCTTAGACTCCAAATTCTACCCTAAGGAAGAAAGAGAGAGGGGGCCGAGGGAGAAACAATGACCAACCATTTGAATATGCCCTCTTTTTATAATATATAGAAGAATGAGAGAGAAAGAGAGAGGGAAAATTGAATCCTTCTTCAACCACCTTAAGATATGCATTGAATTCCGCCTACTCTAACCACTCTAGAAAGCATTAAAATCCACCTACCATAATGAAGAGTCTCGCTACAACACCCATTCCCCTGTCATTGTCCCTTACTAGACAAGAAAGAGGCCCATTCTTCATCAAGGCGGCAAGTGAAAGACTTGACAGCCCCCAAAATTATCAGGCCAAAATATTAATGGAGGAAGGTGAGAATTTGGCACCGAGATCTTTCCAAAAATTTATCTCCCACCCAAATATGAGTTTCCAATCAAAAGATATGGCTTTACGAAGATCGAGTCGGGAGGCACGCAATATTTAAAAGATTCTATCCATACTTTGGGTACATGTGGCAGCCTCATACATCTTGAAAATTTGGCTTCTTCCTTTCACTCTTGGAATCATGCCGGGGATGACACATTGTGGCCTTTCTGTGTGCTCTTCTATTTCCTTTTGTATTATGCGAGTCTCTCCGTTGGCAAATACACTATGCCTAACCCTGAAACATGTGGAGGATTCACGCTTGTTTGGAAACTTCCCCATTTTTTAGCTTTGAAGTTGTGCGTGGTTGAGACATGTGGAGGCTTCAATGAGTTTTATACTTTTCCATAGTCAACTTAAATTCTTGAACTGGGACACGTGGCGGTTGGCACTCATTTGGGAACTACCTTTTGGTCGTGCCTTGAAATTGTGATAAAGAGACATGTGGCTCTTTCACAGCTATGCCCTATTTCTTTGTGTTTTGGCTAAGTCCCTTTTGCTTTGGGCAGGCCATAAGTCTTACCCTAGACACATGGAGGCTTGGCACTTATTTGGGAACCAGATCCAAATTTTAATTCTAAAGTTACACCATTCGGAGCACGTGGCTCCTTCCACTGGCTTGCCTCCGTTTAGAATTTTTAATGACTGCTTCTACCTTTTCAAGCTCTGTACACGTGTAGGGCTAGTGCATGTTTTAGTCTCTCGCTTTGGTTTGCACCTTTGAATTTGGGCTGATATGATTTGTGGCATCATCCGCCCGCTCTCTATACTTAGCTGATTCGAGCCTCGATCCATTTGAATTTTGTTATTCCTAAGAAATGTGGAGAGTCCAGGCATCTTTGGGAACTTTCTCTTTGAACCCATCCTTGGTGTGCCAGCTTAAATTTTGATGAGACACGTGGAGGCTTCCGCCACCCTCTTATACTTAGCCTGATTTAGGCTCGCTCTGTCACACCCTTTTTGACTTTTCAATTCACTGACTATGTCCCTTTCTAGACCTGGGACACGTGGAAGCTTGGCACTTGTTTGGGGTCTCTATTTTGGATCCTATCTTTGGAGTTGCGCCAATGAGGCACATGGCACCCTCTCGTGGGTCCTGTGACTTTTCAATGGCCGATGAGACCCGTGGGCTCACGAGCCCGCACTTGAAAATTACACCTTTTGAAAAGAGTGTAAACATTCCAAGTTGCCTTATAGACCCTGACGGCCCACTTTTAGACTTTGGAAAAATTTCCTCCTCACCTGCAGACCCGCTTTTGGTAAATAATCCTTGGGCTCGGCCGCCCACATTTTCCACTTGGACAAAAATAAATCCTTCTCGGACCTGCGGGCCCGTAATTATACTTGTGCCCCTTTGCAAAAAGTTGAAAAATGTCAAAATATCTCCCACTACCCCATCGGTCCATAATTTCCATGGGTGAAAAGTCTTCCCTAGGAATTTCGCTGCCCGCTTTTGGCAAAAATCCTTCTAAGGCCGCCGGCTCGTAACTTGCGAAATATGAGGAGTTAGAAGGACTTATTTATATCTTTGGAACGGGGAACAAATTTCCTATCTGATGGAAATGATTTCAGGGGGTCTTAAGTGCTTAAAATATGTAAAAATTTAGATTGAAGAACAAAAGTGCAAAAATGGTGTCGATTGACCCAAAAATAAGTGTGAGCTTATTTTGGTCAACAACCATGTTAACTAGAACAAGAGCGCTTATATGAACTAGGGAATTTTGGGTCAAATTTCCTTAGATGATATGGTTGTCTATAATTCTAATTTTGCTAAGAAGGCTACCTCTTCTATTGATTTTTCTAATTTCTTTGATAAGGAGCTTGATAAGGCCCTGTTAGGCTGAGCTAATTTGTTTTCAATTGAGCTAAATTTATTACCCATACCGCAGAGCCTTGAATACATCATATTATGGAGCTAAAATAGTAGGTTCTATTATGGTAATAGGTTGTGGAATATGTGAGAAATATACTATAAGAGGTATTGAAGGCCTTGGTACCAGTTTCCAACTTGAATAAAGCTTTTTTCAGACTGATGGAAATGTCATAAGCTACTGGGAGAGTCTCTCCTCTCATAGAATAAATCATAGTTGAAATATCTCTATTCAAGGCTCTAAGATATTAAAGAAAATCATGGTCATCTTGAGGCTTAACACTAGCTAGAATTCTTTCCCAAGTTCTAGCAAAACGGATGTTGAAACTAGCCATAAATTCATGAGGGGCTCTTTTAATTGTAGAAAACTACTCTATGAGGGATAAATGATTAGAATGGTCTTGAAATTGCTTAAGTATTTTCTCCCTAACTCATCCCAAGTTCTTATGCTCCCAATTTTTAAGGTTTTGTACCATTGCAAGGCTTGTCCTTTAAAGGATGCAGCTAGAAGTATTAAGGCTACATCTTCATGAGTTATATTATGGACAACAAAAAGGGCTGCAACATATTTGATGTGATCTGTAGGAGTAATATGATTTTCACTAGTGAATGAAGGTAAAATTTTCATGGCAGCATTGGGAATATCATGATAAACTGGAATTACTAAAGAGATTCTACTAATAAGAGGCTATAAAATTCCTAGGTGGTTGAATAGCCATTGGAATAATTGGGATTTGAACAAAAAGATTAATACGTGGTGAAGGAAGATTAGGAGGAGGGTTACCAAAACTAGGCCTATTATAAGGTAAGGTATTGCCAACTCTTCTTCTTCGCAGAATTCAAAGGTAAAGAAATAAACTCAGAAGGAATTCCTCTTATCGATGATCTTGTAGTCACTTTAGGCATGGAGCATGCTGTAAATTTGGTCTAAAATCAGCCTTGTAGAGTCATGAAATAAATCTTTTGATCTTTAAAATAAATTATTGCAGCTTGTTGCTCCAAAAGTAACTTTCTTTTGTTGTAAAACTATCATAAATTGTTATAATCCGTGTCGATCACATTCGTTTATCTATCGAAAGTGCACCATGTTGAGAGATTATTGTAGGGGTTCCAAGCATTACTCTATATCTCTCACTCTTTGTAGATATAATGGAAACACCTTAGGTCTTTGGGTATACCTATTTTGAGGTGAGTCTCAGTATCAAGGAAGGTTCCTTTTTATGTATCCTAAACAAATTTTTTGGGGTTTTGAGGATAAAAAGATAATTGTAACTGAAATTGAAATGGGATGATACACCAAAATTGTTGAGGGATTTGATTGAGTATATGCACAATCAAATTGAGAGTGAAATCTGGATGCATGAACCAATTGTTTTCTTAGCAGAATATTAAGGCAAAAACACTTATGTATTGAGGGATAAATCACAACAACACAATAAGATAAACATGCACACTAAGATTATGCAGAAAATACCAAATTTTCAGCAAGGTAAGATGATTAATTAGGGAATTAACATTCACAATAATTAATGAATATATACACACCACTGCAAGTAATTGGAAAGCTGAAATCAGTTCTCATTCAAGGGGAAAAAGTGGCAAAAATTGCTTCAGCACTCCTATGTCCAAAAGTCCTCTTTGTGCCTTGCAATTGCACACACAATATATAACAAGTTTATTCACCCAACCCATCCTAAAAATAGACTAAAATTTGTACTCACCCATGCATCCTATTTTTATCCTTTTTCATAGTAATACAAGAGATAGAAATAGGCATGCAAATTACAAAGAGACAATTTAAAAGCATGAGTTACAAAAATACATTTTAGTCAAACTACAGTTGACTGGTCTATTTTTAATAAAGTAGGATGAATAATTTGGCTAATAATAGCCCTTTCTTGTTGTGTAAGTCTTCTCTAATGTGCATGCAAACTTGTTTGATGTGACACTTGCAACTTGATCCATTTGCAATGATAAATTTAGTATTCTTTAATTTTTACCCCTTGGATGCACATGCAAAAATATAATCTCCATGTGTGAGAAAAATTAATTCCTTTAATTTCAATACCTTTCAAAATATCCACCCATGTATTTTATCCATGTGGGGACAACCTTAGGTTCTAATTCGATATCTATACACATAATCCATTTTTCATATTGATAACAACATCTTTATCCTTTTGTGACTACATGCAATGTTATCTCCTACAAGCATAATTTATTCAATTTCCAAATTTCCCATTGTGGGGACCACCTTGACCATGGTGTAAAAGCACTTTCCATTGTAGGAATAATTTCCAATTGTTTTTCCTTCTGCAATTCAAGGATATTAAGGTAATTTGGTTTGTTTTACGAAATATTGATTCCTTTGACAGGCATAGGCATGCATGTTATTTTAACTTTTCGGTTTTATCATGGTTAAAAGGTGACCACTTGATTAATTTGGTTTGGACTATAATAACATTGTCTTATTTGGCATGATTGGCATATATTGTATACACCTTAGTCTAAGGTCTTCTTTTGAATAATCATGAGCTTTTCGGCCTTTCTAGCTAATCATGTATAACAACATTTAAAAGAGGTAATGATTTACCTTTTTGCTAATGATGGTTGTCGGCATTAGTATGTTTTAGACCTTAATTAGGTCACTGGAAATGATTTTTTTTGGATAATAATGAGGTTGGCCCCCTCTCCACGGTGACTCAACCCATTGTGACTTTTTTCGGTGGCATTTAACTCACCTTGGTTTGCATTGATTCTGGGGATAATATCTAAACGTTGATCTTCTGTCCTTTATGATCTGGACCGTTGGTGATTGCTTGGTGGTTGGCATGTGGTTTTTGTTGTGCATCATTGGATCTTGCACTATGATCATCCTCACCATTGAATTATGTACCTTGACTGTAGTGGAGTTAGCAATGACTGCGGTTCTATTTATGAGTTGTTTGATTTGTACTGAGTGAATCTAAACCATCAATTTGGTAACATTAGTTGAGTTAGGTTACTTCATGTTGTGGTTGAGGTGAACAAAAAATCTTGAGACCTAAGTAGTTATTCATTTCGCTTACTCTCTTCGAGGGAAGCCCTATCATTTGTTTTTATCTCCATTTTCAATTTGTTTGAGCTTCAACTTTGTAATTTAGCTTCTATGAAATTTGAATATGATTGTGGGGCCACTATGAGAGTGTTTATTGGGATTATATTTTGTATCATAATTGGAGCTCACTGTAATCATTTGGCCACCATTACTGTGCTACGAAGCTCAAACCTGGTCTCTGTGACGTCTCTAGTCTGCATTTTCTTGTTACAATCCGTGATTTTCTTGACACCATTTGATGAAGAAAAATTAAGTTATTACCATCTTTAAACACTTGAAACTTCTTTATTTAGTCCATTTGGTTTCAAAATGCACTGATACCTTGGAATATTTTCTTTTTTCCATGTTTTCTTGTATTCTGGCATTTCGAGCTTGGACCTTGTTATGGGCATTTCTCGTTATTTTTACAACTGAAGATATTTTAAGGGTTTTAAAACTTCAACCCTGAAACAAGTGAGTTCTTGTCTCTCCATTAAATGAAGATCTGTTAAAAAAATTATGAATAACCCTAAAATGGTTGTTAAAAGAACAAAGTATCTCTTTGTGAGTCTTGAAATCTGATGCTTTTGGCTATGTCATTAATCAATATTCGTATTTATTGGCTTGTATCTATAATTAATTTCAGACACTTTTAGAAAAATTATGAACTCTATGGTAAGTTCGTTCATATGTTCTCTTCATTCACCTTTATCTAGGCACCCAACTTTCAAGGATGTTATTCTATTGCATTTTCTCCTTCTAGGTATTTTCTTAAAACTAAAACTTGTTGTTAAAACTCAAATATTGAGTTTTTCTGTGTTGGGTGTCTTCTTTTTATGTCTTAAATTTATCTTGAAGAATCGGTTGAGGTCTCTAAGCTAGAACTATGTGCATTTATAAACTCATGCCTAGGAGAAATGGGTCACCATTTTGGTATTGAAACTTTGGTTCAAGATCATAATGGGAAACTCTGTTTCATCTTCTCTTTGGCCTGGAAAATGATTACTCTCTATGTGTATGCTTTGAACTATGAATACTTGAATCCTGGGGAATTATGAACATGATTCCTTTTCTCCATATTTAGGTGTTTTTGATGCAATACTATGATATTCATTAATGTTTTCCAACCTGAAATTTTTCCTGAGCTCTTCTTTTATCTGGTTAGAGGTCTTTATTTTCTACTTGTATTCAGTTGTAACTTATAAGAACCTCATGATTTTTTTCAAAATTACCACCAATATTATGGCTTTGTATTCATATCTGTGGGTTCGCATATTCTATGCATTGAATTTTGAAGCCATATTCACTTCCTGATATTATTTTTCTAGCTTTGAGTCTAAAGGTCAATCCTTGATTCTCTTGTTGAACTTGTAGTGAATGAGCAACTGGAGGATGATAGTTTTTTTTTATTATAACTCTTGAATTTATTTTCAAATATGAAATATTACTAGAACTAATGAAAACTTAAATCTTACATATCAATGTCATATGTATTCCTTTGTGCCTTGTATATCCATACTTCAAGAGAAATGACTTACATATCTAATCTTGTCTTTATGATCACTTTTTAGAAGTTATCTTTGAGCTAGAAGATTCCTTTGTTAGTCTAACATGTATGATGAACGCGATATCTGACTCCTTTTTTAATGAAGTGTTGATTTAATCTTCAAAAAATTTATGATATTGTTGGGTTTCTTTTGCAATATGAACAAGTCTTACAATTTTTATTGTATGACTAGTTATTTTTGTGACTTTTGTGACTCATTTTTGTGACTCATTTTTCCTGAGAATTTTGTAGCCCTTATTTATACATCATTGATAACTACTCTCTGATGAAAACTTGGATTGTCATTGTAACAATGATCTTCCACTAATGTTTGGAATTAGTTGACATGATACTTGCAAGTTTTTCTAATTGATTGAAATTGAAATTAAAGTTTTAATGATGCTTTCAAAAATTGCAACAATACATTTCTATGAAGCAAAGAATTTCATTTACTATTTTGATTCATGTATGTGAGAAATGCATCTGCTGTATTTATTCTTCTCGAGCAGTTGTTTCAAAACATGCATTCTAGAATTTGTTATTCTCTATTTCATTTTCTAATATTGGCATTGATAGAGCTTCGTCATTGAAACTATACTTTGATTCCTTTTGAAACATTCAACCTTATCTTGAAATATTAATACATGGAGATCATTTTTCAAAAAGAAACATGACTGTTCTAGCTCCTTTTGCTGCACTTTGTAATATTACCTTAAAATTTTATTTTCCTTTAGTTGTTAAGATATAATGAGTGCTCTAAAAGTTTGTTGCTTTGATGACTGAAAGTCTAGTTTCCATTGGATGACTGAAACTATTTCAATGTTGTATATGGTAATCTTTCATTTCGTTGTGAGATAATTTTAAGAATTGTGAAGGAGACGTGAAAGCAAGACTATTACAATTTCTCATTCATTATTTTGTATCAGCTGAAAATTGATAAGCTCTTGCATCATGTAATTTGGTTATCATTCATTGAGAATATTTGTAGTTTATCTTTGAAAATCTGCTTTATAAAACCTGAAACATGTTCAACTGAATGAATTGGAAAATTGTAGCATTAATTTTCCTTTTCTGTTCACTGTGAATGCATGTGCAAATCTCTTTGAGTTGAGTTTTTACCCTTAATCCCCTTTAGCATGATTGTACTTTTTTTTCAACTTTTAACTCAATGATAATAGATGTATATTACTTTCTGTACTATCTGCAATTTCAAGTATGCTTATCAATAAATTCCATCTGTTTGATTTTTTCATGCTTTCTAAAGATGACATTCTGCTTATGAATTCCATTATATACAATAATCATTTTTGTGTTTCATCTGTTTCATGTACCTACACACTTAAGAAAATAGTTAGAAAATATTTAGGCTTTTTGGCTTCTCTTATGTTGCATAGTTTTTCCTTTTCTCTCTCTTTTCTAAAATGATTATTGGAATCATATGTGTTGATGTAGAATATTGTTCTTATCCATTGTGTAGTTGTATCTAATGTATCTTATGTTTCTACTTTTAATAAATCCATCTCGTATGTAGTTAGATAATACATGGGTACAGATCAAACCTGAGCTCAATATTGATGCCTTCTTTTTCATTTTTCAGGTACATTGTGACTACTAGGAGAGCTGGATGAAAGATGGAGCTGGAGCTGAAGTGAATAAGATTTAGAAGAAAATCCCAAGGAAATGATGGGTTTCTTCTATACTCTTTTACTTTTAACTTCATGTATATGTACTTATTTCTTTAGTAGTTATGAGTTACATCCCATGAATTGTGTGGGAAATATTGTACTTCTTCATGAATAAATAACATTTAATTTTTGTACTTAAGTTGTATATACTTTCATTCGATTTTGGATTTATGACATATATATTGATTATATAATGAAATAAACAACCCAATAACATAATTAAATGTATTTACATGCATAAATAAAGAGTTTTGAAATACCTGTAACTTTAATAATGATATACCTTTCTTGTAAACTACAACTCGATTGATGTTCCAAAATTTAGCATTTCACTTAAACTTTGATTCACGCCTTCATCAAGGCAATGAATTAGTCCTTTGGGGATTTCATGTTTCCTTGCTGAAGATGAACATGGAATGGTTGTTTATGTGAGATGTTACACTTTCTAACTAACATTACACATAGCTCCATATTACATGTAGCTAATCATTTACTACAACTGAAAATATAATAAAATTGTAATGCATTCCCCTAGTTAGGTCCATTTCATCAATGTCATCCATCGTAATGAGGTTTTGAGTTGCCCATTTTTGTACAAGTGCAAGAATTGTCAACATGCGTTATATTGTCACTAGCCAAAGTAACACACTTAGTTGTGAGGAACCAAAGAGATCATTAACAAGAGTTTAAGTCATAGTAAAACTATTTCACTACCTCCATATTATTCGCCTAGATGCCGAAGGAATTCATTCGATGATGAAGTTAATTTCTAGATATAAATTCGTAAGACTTGGTAGTCCACTAGGATACTAAGAAAGTGTTAGTTCTACATACTCCATATATGGTAAGGTTACACCACATAGTTGTTGCTTCAAACAATGACTCTTAAGGTGACTTCCAAGGAGGTGTTCACCACTCAACACTATGTCGGACCAGAATATAATACACTATCCTTACCGCACACTCGATTACCAATCATAGAAGGGAACCACATACTCCGGATAAAGTTTAACCATGTCATTCCTAGTTGATAGGTTCACGACAATGTCACTAAACATACGGGCTATGGCGATAACTCAAACTAGTGATCTTATTTACTTAAGCCAAAGGTGTCATCAAGTGTAGAGATTTAAGTTCATTATAAGGTTTTGGTTCCTTCTATGTTAAGAAAGATCATGTCGAGAAGGGTAGATATGCACAAGTTTTAAACTAAGGTTGATTGTTATAATTAGGTTTCTTTTCTATATTTGCTAGTTAAATAACACAACACTGAGATTTCATCATAAATTTCACAACAAGAATGCACTATAAGATATTAAATTTGATTTCATTTAACATACATATCCAAATTTTTACCATACGTGAATCTGAATTAAAATTACACCTATGATTAAATGCACATTTCCCAAGGCATCCCTAAAACTAGCATCTCATACATATTACCAAATTTCAAATATAAAATTTTCTGTAACATGGAAATATATTATACATACATACATTTTACAATGACATATATAGATTACAATAATAAACAATGAATTACACCACGCCTTTTGCCATCTTACTTCCATCCTACAAAACCATGTGAGCATGAAATAAGCGATAATCATTGGCATGACATCCACATAGATCTAACATAATTAACATTTTTTAGTTACCATTTACATAATAATAATAATTTTCATTAGAAAGGAGAGGGTTGATGCAAGAAAGAGAATGTTTATTCAATGCGTTTTGGAAACAAATACAACAGAGGCATATAAAGCCTACAAGGAGGAGGAAAGAGCAGTTATAACTGTATAACTGTCCACATCCAATAACTAACAATGTATTAAGTACTTAACTAATGTGCTAACATTCCCCCCCCTTAATACATTTCTCTTACAAATGTACCCCCTAAACAAATCAAACTTCGCCTTGTTGAGAGGCTTGGTGAGAATATCTCAGTAACCTAAAAATCGGTAGGGCAAGATCTGGAGATAAATTTGGTGGTTCAAGACCTAATCACGAATGTAGTGACATTCGACCTCAATATGATTTGTTCTTTCATGAAAAATAGGATCCTTCACAAGCTTCAACACACCTTAATTGTCAATGAATGATGGGAGGTTTCTCTTCAGGAATCCCTATATCTGCAAGAATGTGACGTAACCAAATCACTTTGCACACAACTCCTCATGCGGCACGATATTCAGCCTCAGTGGATGAGAGAGCAACAATATTTTAATTCTTTCTAATCCATGAGATAGGCCCAGATCTCGAGATGAAAAATATACCCTGAAGTGGATTTCCTGTCATCAACGGATCCTACATAGTCTGAGTCTATATATCCCTGTAAGAAGAACTGAGTGTTCTTCTGATACTCTAGACCAAAGTCAATTGTACCTCAGACATATCTCAAAACATGTTTTTCTGCTATCCAATGACATTTCTTTGGCTTCTGCATAAATCTGGCGAGATAGCTCACTGCAAATGAGACTCCCCATAAGATGTCTATAGTGAGTGCCATCTACCTATGGTGAATCCTAGAATCTAGATAATTACAAACCTTTTTCCATAGGTGTGGACATTGGTTTACAATCTAACATTCCATACTTTTCCAGGAGTGTCTTGGAATATTTCATCTGGGAGATGAAGATATGATTCTTCTTCTGCCATATCTCTAAGCCAAGACAGTAGTGAAGTAGCCCCAAATAATCGGTCATGTCAAAGGATTTCTTCAGATCATTCTTTACATCATCCAAAAGATTGTCAAAACTTCCTATGATCACAAGATCATCTACGTACAAAACCAGAATGACAATCTTTGTTCCTACCTTCTTGATATACAAATTTGTATCTAAGGGGCTATGAGTGAATCCATGTTGTAATAGGTGATCATCAATTTTTATATACCATGCCCTAGGTGCTTGTTTGAGTCCATAAAGTGACTTTATCAAATGACATACCTTGTGTGGTTGATGCTCATCTACAAACCCTTCAGGTTGGGCCATGTATACTTCTTCTTTTAGATCACCGTTCAGAAAAGCACTCTTGACATCCATCTGCTGAAGTTTCCATCCATTTTGTGCTGCCAGTGCATAGACAACTCTGATGGTTTTGATCTTCACAGTGGGTGCAAAGGTCTCGTCATAGTCAATTCCTTCTTGTTGAGCATAACCCTTTGCAACAAGTCATGCTTTGTGTTTGTTGATTGAACCATCTGCCTTATATTTTGTTTTTAAAATCCATTTGCAGCCAATGGATTTCTTACCTGGAGGAAGATCGACAAGCTCCAACATCTGATTCTGAATTAGGGAATCATATTCAGCATCCATAGCCTATTTCCACTTTGGTTGATCTAATGCTTCACGAACAGTGTCAGGTTCAGTGTTATCAAAAACTAAACTCATGAGTGTAAAATTTACCTCATGTCTAGCTTGAATTCATGTTCTGACTCCCATAGAAGTGCCTGGAAGTGTGTTCAAGTGTGCATCCCTAGTAGTATTCTGGACCCATTTCGGATGTTGGTGTTGCTGTCACGCTGATGTGAAGATGTGTTTTCCAGTGTGCCTAGATCAATGAACAAGTCTCCACTCAGCTCTTCTTCTCTTTGAGAAGAATCATCTTGCCCATCATCTGGATGTGTGAGAAATCTATGTGACGAGGTCAGTACTAGATCTCCATTGTGTGGTAGGGAGTCAAAGGATGACTCATCACATAGCACATCTCAGCTCTCATAGATTTTCTTTTTCTCAAGATCCATGAGATGATATGTCTTTGAGGTAGTACTATACCCCAAGAAAAGACATGGCAAAGTGTCTTTGGATCGATCTTCTTCCTTTTCTCATCTCTGAAACATGCATATATGCAAAGATCAACCAAAAACTCTCAAATGATGAATAGAAGGTTTACGACCAATCCATACCTCTTAGGTGTCTTGTTTCGTAAGATTTTGTGGGTGCCTCGTTGAGTGGATACACTTTATGTCCTGGACTACTTCGCACAAAACCCGATCCTCCAACTTAGCGGTGGAGAGCATATAATGATCCATCTCCATGACAGTCCTGTTGTGTCACTCATAAATCCCATTCTGTTGGGGAGTGTAGGGTGCAGTCAGATGTTGTTGAATGCCATACTACTTCAGGTATGCTAAGAAATTCTTTGATACAAATTCCCCCTCGATTTGAGCAGAGGAGAAGGAGAGGCTTCCCAGACTACCTAGTGGCTTGCTGGTAAAAGGTTTGGAAATTGACAAAGGCCTCACTCTTCTTCCGGAGAAAATATACCCACATTTTCCATGAGTAATCATCAATGATGAGCTAGAAGTACTCAAAACCTTGGAAGCTAGGCTGCCACAGATCGGTATGTACAACCTGAAGATGCTCCGTAGAATGATAAGAGCTCTGCATTTGAATGGAACTCTACGTTGTTTTCCCTTGCAAGACATCTGAGAAAACCAAGAAGGAATGGGAGAGTGGAGGAAGCCCTCTTACCATTTCCTTGGCAGCCTTTGAGTGATGTAGAGCCCCACGTAAAGATGACCATATCGAAAGTGCCATAGTGCAGTGGACTCCACTGTTGAAGCAGAGAGAGAGCAATGTTAGATGAAGTGACCGCATCCAGTGTAAATAGATGGCCCTTCATGAAATGCTCGAGAAATTACTGAGTCTCCCTGGGAAATGATGTAGGACTTGACCCCTTTCTCAACAAAGAATTCAACCTACATTCGATGATTAAGAAGTTGACTCACAGACAAGAGATTTGAGGTCAAACCTAGAACATATAGCACCTTCGTGAGTGTACATCTTCATGTCCCAAGAGGAATGATGACATCACCAATCCCCGCTGTAATATACTCTTGATTGTCTATGATGGTGATCCGATCTCCAGTGGGCTGGTCACTTAGGGTATGGAACAACTTCTTATTGCAGTCATGTGTTTGCTAGCACCCAAATCAATCAACTAGACACTTTCGATGGATGCAAAGTATTTGAGACTAGGACAACGTCTCGGATGAGTTCAAATGCGGAACCTATTCACCGAGGTGGCATCCTCTTGAGTAGCAATGTGATCCATCTGCCTCGAGTACGAGCACACCATCGAGATTTCTTGGAATATCCTTGTCCGTAAGTGCTCTCTTCACACGAGTTTCCATACTTGCGACAGTTGTAATAATAGTTCACAGTCGTGTGTGTATTCATGGAGCAAATGTGGCACCATCGATCCGCCATGTTGTTCTCGATGCTTCGGGGTGGCGTTGTGGTGGCCACGAGAGAAGGTTACTACCTTGAGGATGTTGTTTCTAATTATGGGGATGACTTGCCCTTTTTAGGCTTATGCTTTTGCCTCGTGATGAGAGCCTTGTCTTCAAAGGCTTCTTGAACATCTCGCATGGCTTCTTCCCGCTAAAGATTATTCACCAAAGTGTGGAAAAACACACCTCTTGTTGAGTGATGGTAAACGTGGTGATCAGTGTCCGAAACCAGGAAGGAATATCTCGCATGGTGAGCGGGACTAGCAACTTGTCGTCCACCAGTTCACCGACATCAAAACGTTCTACGCAGTAACTTGGCCACACAATGTAAGAAGGCTTCTCCGATTCACCATCATGCATACTCATTGTGTGAAGCTTTTTCTAAAGATGCAACTTTGTCATCAAATTCTTGGCTTCATAGATGGTACACAATGCGGTCCATGCATGAGAGGAAGTGGTTGCTTCCCAAATGTAAGGTTGAACCTCATCAAAAAGGCTCAGAGTGATAAGCATTAATGCTTTTACATCAGCCTTTTCATGCTTACCAACAGATCGATTAATACTGTGGGAGGGGCATCTTTGCGAAACGATCCCCAAATATCTCCAAACTAAAGAATAAATCTCGCATCTTGGTTTTCCATGTGGCGAAATTTGGCCCTTTGAGCAACTGGGCATCCAACAACAAAATGTGAGGTGCAGACATTTTCAAAAACTCAAAATTGTATTTTATTTATTTATTTTTCAAAAATGGCTACAATGCTTATTGAAGGAACCTATCCCAAAGATGGGCTCTATAGGCTCATGTAGTGAGACATGGATTCTCCTGTGGGTGTTCTACTTTGCATTCATCATCTGCATCATAGCCATGTTCAAGTTCTGCATGAATCGCCATGCTTGACATCGAACATCGAACCAAAAATACTCCAATAGTCCTCGGCACACAATCTCATCAAAGAGAATATTCCCAGTGTTGCGGAGCTCGTTGACCAAAGCAAAGAACAGTCTAGTGGTGTCTTTGTTGTCACTCAATGCCCAAATATTTGGTGCATTGCTCGCGGTGCTTTCTGCATCCGAAATTTGTGACATATGCGCACACATGGTTTTATAATTTCACGCGGGCTTTTTGGTGTTGGCTTAAATAATGACCACATCAGACAAAAACAATGGCTCCAATGAAATGTTGGTCGATGAAAATTCAATCTTGTTTACTTATCCTTACCAACAACATGGTCTATACCACCTGTTTCAAATGCAAAGGCAAGGTTGAACTTTAAGAAAAAGCAAAATTTCAAACAATTTCACCACATGCCTCCATGCAGGTCACTTAATTTAGCATATATTTCTTATGCACATGCCAATGTCAGAATACAGCTCTAGTGTTGCTCTAGATTGCATACCAACTTCAAGGATCTGATGGGATTTCTACCTGCAAAGCAACTCATGAGAATTCCAACTCACAGTGGTACTTTAGTCTCCTCACGCCAAACTAAAAACTTTGCAGGAACTCTTCCCGCATAGGTCACTCAATGCAGGCTCCTCCTTGGTGGCTTCCTTCCAAATGCACAGCATAGGATAGCACAGGATGATGGATCAAGAAAGGAAAGGAAAAAATAGGTCATTTGAATCTCTACGCGGGCTCTCACGCAGGAAGGGAAACAATCGTTCCAACTCAAGAGAATGGCAGCACTTCCTCACGGCTCACCAAAACTCCACAGTATGGTCGCTGCAGCCTTATTTCTAGCTCTCACTCCCACCCTCCCATCTTCACGCTACTCGATACCAATGATGGAAGAAAGAGAATGTTTATTTAATGCTTTTTTGGAAACAAATACAACAGAGGCATATAAATCCTACGAGGAGGAGGAAAGAGCAGTTATTGTATAATTGTCCACATCCAATAACTAACAATGTATTAAGCACTTAACTAATGTGCTAACAAGGGTTAGAGACACATATTTGTTTCATTTCATTTCACTTCATTTCTTAACCAAGGAGAGAAGAAGAGATAGGAAGACATAATGCACTATTTTTCCACAAGTTTAATTTCACACAACAAGTCACATGAAAGAGTTTCAAATAGTTAGTTACAAGTGTCAACGGGTTTCCACGAGGGTTTCCACTAGAGGTTTGCGAAGGAGGATAAGCATTTTGTTTCTCAAGGTTCAAATGGTGAGACGAAACGAAACCCAACTTTTCACTTTTAACACTTCCTACAACTGTAAAATGGTGTAACAATATTCCTAAAAGGGTGTCAAAAAGATCACATATGATCATTCGAGGTCGATTTAAGGATTGAAGTGACTCCTTACATAATAATGTATATAAAGAAATATTAACATCTCCTTTCCAGAGTTACAAATGTTGTTTTTTGAATCTCTGAAAATCATAATTTATCTATTTAAACAAGGAAAAGGTCAACATATTTACAAGGAAGTCAACTTCAACTTATCAATAAAAAGGGGTATTGTAGCAATCTAGTTTGGTCAGGAAGTTTTCTAGATCATCTTAAAATGAGGTTTTGAGTTCATGCTTGTCTACCAAGGAATATTTGGATTGCGCAAGTTACGATATGATGTCTTATTGTTTTAAAAACAAGTTTATTTAAAACTATCAATTCTATGATATTGCTACAATTTAAAATTTTATTTTGTTGCAAGTGAAAAACTAAAGTACGAGAATTATGAAAGATAAGGAGATATGAACCATGCATGAAAGAAAACAAATCATGCAAAGTGTGGAGATCGATTTTGCATCCAAACCAAACATTTGTCAATAGTCTACGAGCCTAGTCTTGGCTCCCCTCTATTCAATGTGTTGGTATCTAAATTGATTCTCACTTAGAAACCGAGAAGCATCAAAGATTTAACAAGACACTCGAGAGATAGATAGATCATATTATGAGTCATTTTGTAGCCAGGGAGGGGATTCATTTGACTCTTTATCACTCGGCATCGAAGAAATGGATAGCACCTTCATTAAGGATTTGATCTATCCTCACTAATTTAGGCGGTGCCTTTCAACTAGGGTGAGAGGACCCATTTTGTAACCACCGTCAATGAAGGAGAATGAAGATATCCTTCTTTGCAGAAATCTGAAAGTGGACCCTAAGAAAATATGATCAATACACCATAATTTAACTCTCACAGTTGTCACTTCTATAGAATGGTGATATTTCCTAGATAGGGCTAACGTTACTAAACAAATTATGGAATCTTGATTGCTTTCTACATATTTTTGGCAAGAGAATTTATAAATTTTTGAACACACAAGGTAAATAGGGGTAGTTCAGGATGGATTCATTGTTTTGAATAATTTTTGGTGGGATATTAAGCACGATAAAGTTGATTATACCAAATATTTGAGAGACTTCATAAAAATTGGAAAGCTAAATGACAAAATCTTGAGAATAGCTAAAATATTCATTCAACCGAGAAGGTGTGCATCAATTGAGGTCCAAATTTACATAGTTTCACACAATATCCAAGAATTTATCATGAAGGATCGAGCTAAAGACTCAATAAAACATCAAAGACCTTTGGTTCCTCATGCTTAAGATACACTCTAAGGCTTATAGACAATATTTATCAAAGAAATGATAGTAAAGTGATTTTAAATTGTTTATCTCATTGCAAGATGAAGGCTCTTCTTGAAATGAAATTGAAAATTCCACTAAACTGTCACAGGGACAAGATCCTATGTGATTCAAAGGGACTTTAACAAAAGATTGCAATAGGAATAAGAAAAACTACTTGCAGACATTCTAAAATAAAGTAGACACAAATTTCTCCAAGATTGACATAGATTAACTCAAAATTGATTAGATTCATCAATAAGGGAAAGTTTATTTGAACACTCTCAGAGATTTTCAATGGTTGTACACTCGTAACCAAATTGACGTGATTGAAATCTAAGACACAGAAATTAGCAGGTTTCTTGGATTGGTCTCTCGGGAAGATGGGCTCTCTCAAATTTTCTCTTAAGAATTCAACTACCAACCCTTTGCAAGAGTATTCTCATTGCATTTATACATTTCACTTGCTCACTCATCCCAAATTTCCCCCAAAAAGAATAATATTCGAGGGACCTTTGCTTGTTACCAATTTATCTCGAAAAGTGACGTTTAAAAAATTTGCAAAAAAATTCTAGGTAGACAAATCATGAACTAATTACATTTCCTAGACACTCGACTAATGACTAGGATGCCATGCCACAACTTTTTGACAGTCCTTCTAATCATTCTCTTTATTCGTCATGCGAGAAATTTAATCATTTTCCGGAGGCTCTGACAATTAGATCGATAGGTAATCCTTTTGCTCTCGAGGCAACACCTTTTTCATCCTTTATTCCCTGCAACCTCTATCATTTCATCATTTTCCTCTCTTTCCTCTACAACTCGTTCCCACATCCAGGCTTCTCTAGTAATTCACGTTTTTACCAGCTTCCGATAAATTCCAACTTCAAAATATCAACCTTAACAATCATTGGACTCACAAATTAAGTTCTAAATCCATTTAATGGCACTTTGTAGACAAAAACAACAAATAATTTCATCACAAATGATGAAAAAGAGTGCTTATTCACATCTCCGTGAGTCTTGGAGTAAAAACGATGGAAAAAGATATGCAATGAACAAAAGCTCCGTTGATTTTGTACCTTCTCAACTTTATATTAGAGATGTCCATGTGTTTTCTTGGTGTAACTGCAAAGGTGAGGTACATGGACGCAAGTTTCCAAACAAGCATGGGCCTTTCACGTGCCCTGGGCCCAAGAAAAATGCCTTTTGGCCTTTGAAAAGTCTCAGTAAAAAGGAGCCAAGCAAGCCTCCATGTGTCACCTTGGCACACCTTTGGTATGGTCCTCAAAAGCGGAGACCCTAAACAAGTGTGGGCTCACCACGTGTCTCAATCTGGCGAGTTGTTGAAAATGTTGATGGATCAATGGAAGGCACCATGTGTCTAGGGTCCGAGACAGTTTTCCTTAGCCATATAAAAGTCCAAGCAAGGGCAGAGTGAGCGGAAGCCTCCAAGTGTCCTCTTGGCACTTCTTCCAAAAGAAATTTAGGGGTCGGTCCCCAAACAAAAGTGCGGTCCTCCACGTTTCCTAGGCATTTAGAAAGGTTCTTGAAAATTTTAAGTATAAAAATGAGAAATTTGGCGGAAGCCTCCATGTGTCTTCTTAGTGTAACTTTGAGATGGTCCCCAAAAGTGGAGATCCCAAACAAGTGCAAGCTCACCATGTGTCTCCTTGGCGAACCGCAAGGTGAGACCCGAGACGGATCCTCAAATGAGCACGGGCCCTCCACATGTCCATGGTCTGACAAAGATGCACCACTGCATGAAAAATTTCTAAGTCTAGGAAGGACAGCGGAAACCTCCATGTGTCTCCTCGGTGCAACTCCAAGGTCAAACCAAAAGGCAAATTTTCAGATGAGCGTTGGCCCTCCATGTGTAAAGAATTGAGTTGAATTGAGCCTTAGAGTTTAAAAGTGCCCCACCAAGCTACATCCAATCGTAAAGGGCCACATTTCGACATCTCTACCGAGATATAAATTTGACAGGAAAACACACCACAAACCGTAAAATGTAGGCAAATCACCATTTGTACACTGGAAATGAATATTTCATTAAGGATAGAGAATGTGGACATGGTATAAGGTATAAATGTGATCCACTAAGCTGCATCCAAATAGAAAGGAACACTTTTCCACAACTATTAGACAAAAATCGACAGTGGAAAATAAAATGTGATTGTGAAAAATGGAAGGAAGGGAAAAAACTTGAGTTTATGCCCAAGTTACAAATTCTTCCACATGGACAGAGGAATGGAAAAAAATTTCTAGCTCCTTAAAGTGATCCTTGACCAAAGGAAAGGACTGATCATGGCAACCAAATGGAGGAGAGATTTTTCATGCATCAATACGAGGAGATAGAAAAGACAACAGAGCCCACAAACTAAAGAACTTCAAGGAAAACGGGCA
This sequence comes from Taxus wallichiana var. yunnanensis, assembly GCA_018340775.1. Lineage (NCBI taxonomy): Eukaryota > Viridiplantae > Streptophyta > Pinopsida > Cupressales > Taxaceae > Taxus > Taxus wallichiana. The sequence goes on along the minus strand of CM031241.1, from coordinate 605,619,313 downwards.
AGATCAAATTGAGCACCAAAACAATGGACCAATAAGAGATAATAAACCATGTACATGCCTCTCACTACCATCCTATTTGTGAAGATGTTTGTACCAAGAGATGGTTGAGAAGATGCGAGATGTTTTGGGGGACATCTTCTCTCTGAATCTGGACACTTGTTTCAACCCACGGTCCTATCTAATAAACCCATTTTGCATACATTGCAATTAACATTCTCAACCACATCAAGCAATTCAGAAGCCATGAAATATGTTGCACCAAGAAGAATCACCTTAGAGGTAAGCCCACCAAGAGTAGGCCTAACTACACCATAACCCATTGATACAACCAAAATGAGAAGACGAGATATGGTTTTCCTCACTGCCCCAAATGTAACCGCCCATAATGTGATTCCCATGGGCCTAATTCCTGTTGCATTAAAGTTTTCATACTCAAAGTACCATAATGTCATTTCAAACATTCTCCATGTAATAACAAGGATAATGTAATTTTTTCTACAGAACATCCTTCCAAAATCTAATGTACATGAGAAAACCAAATAACCCCACGCAATAGGTATGCAAGAGACATGAAACCATAAAATGTCATGAGTGGAGCCATCCTTCCTGGTAGATAACCCGTGGGATTCTTTTTTCCAAATTTCCTTCCCTCCATTACCAAACCCTTAAGGTTTGGTTCAAAAAAAAATAAAATACAAGTTATACATTCTGTCTTTGAAATTACTATTAGATGTGGTGAAAAAGTGGTGGAAATTTCATCTCCACTAAACTCAATATTTACAACATTAGGCCAGCTGGGAACTATGATAGATGGGCGTCGGATGACTTCACCTTGTTTGCACCATTCCATCTTGGCCACTCGAGTACCCAAAAATATTATCTCAGTCAGATCCTCAAAGATAACATCTTTAACCAATCCTAGTGGGGTGTTCCATGCTTGTGTGTTTGGAAGTGGCTTTCTTTGTTCACCACAAAGTAATATTTTCAAACTTAATATGCATTGTTTGATGCATGTCCTCAATTCCTCCATAATAGAGATATGCATTTCCATTTTCCTTGAAAGTGACACATTTTTAGACATGCACTGAACCTTCAACTCCAACACCCACAAACATAGTCACCATTGAAGGCACCAAAAACATCCATGACGAATCCATTCTATATGCGGGGGTAAAACTAGAGCTTTATCCCTTCTTCCATGGAGGTCATCAGTAAATTTGTAAGGTTTTATTTAAACAGAGCTTCCACACCACAATGCAAAGTGCCTCCTTAACCCCAATCTTCTTCTTCTTTTACACACAACACAAAACGATGGCTAGAAGATGATTTCTTTCTCTAAACAAATGATCCTACTTGAGATGCAAACAGATCCAGATAGATCAATAAGTATTCTATTAAAATATATGCGAGAGGCATATGAATAACTCCTTCCGACCGAGGATTTCCCATCACTATCTATCACTTTCATGTCCATAATCGCATGGTGTCTACTACAAGCACTCTGTAATTATCCAATTATTGCTAAATTACAACGTAGACCAGGGTTTCAATGTGGTAAATGCGTCTGGAATTCAAATCAAGTGCTTGGATAATTATGCAAGGAAAATGACTGGTCAAAAAGGATGTTCATGTTGGACATGCCCCTGCTAAGAAGCCTTGTACTTGAAAAAAGACCTTCCACATGCTAACACCTCCTCCCAGCTTTCCATCTCACTCACCAGAAATTTGACGCAATTTCATTCCAAGTTTTTTTAATTTGATTTTATATTATACTTAATTTCAGGAATTACATTTCCCTCCCCTTATAAGAGCATCATCCTCAATGCAACACAACACCAAAGCTCGAAGGGTGCATAGGAAAGAAATTCAATAATGACACACATCATTTAACAAAACAACTTATCAAGAAATGCCACACAAGGAAGCAACTAAATTTGGCAATATCTTAAATTTTAATTTTCTGTGAAGATTGGAAGTTCTATTTTTCTTTATTACTTAGTCTTTTCCTTTAAAGTATTTATTAATCTCAACTCTTAGTATTTCATTGTTTAAGATTTTAGTTTTTCTTATAGTCATATAGGTCTTGAATAGAACTAACATCACATTACCACATCAGGGACAAACACAACACTAATGGTTCATAAGACATATTTCACATACTTCCACAACTATATCACATCACAAGAACTCAACTAACCCATGGGAGGAACATACATAGCCCTCACAACACAATAATTGTCACACATGCTTTTGACACAAAGGTACTCATAACATAAGTAGACTACAACAACATGGAATTCCCAACATGTACACATACAGGGGTTTCACGTAACTCAACCATAATTGTAGCTATATAGGGTCAAGATGTAAACAACATCATACCAACAATGAGGAACATCAATCCTCAACATAAAAAAACACAACCGGACTCACAAGAGTACACATAAATCATAACACCAACACCATACACCTCCCAAAACATCACAAACAACTCCATATACCTCCCAAAGCATCACCAAAAACTACATAAAAATAAAACTCCAAGTGCACTAATCACACACACAAGTCTCTTATGTCTCCCTCAAGTCTCTTATGCCTCCCTCAAGTCTCTTATGCCTCCCTCAAAGCATCACAAAACAACTCCATATACCTCCCAAGAAATAAAACAAAGATAAATTTTCCTTTCCGCTCCCCAAAAGAGGCTAGTGCCCTATGGCCTTGGGCACATAAGGTCGAAACACCTCTAAAACAAGTGACATAATAACTCATGGTTCAAAAACCCACAAGTTATCCTGTAACTCCTCGAAAAGTACCCCTATACAACGAAGTGGGTCCATAGGTTCTATAACTCCATGAAGAATCCCATGACCTTATTCCAAAACATTACGCCATTAGAACTAACATAACAATTTGTGTCAAATACCAAGTGACAAAAATGCCAAGCCTTGGGATAGGCTATTAAAATTTTAAACTTGATACGAAAGTCCAAAACTAAAAAATAAAATGGCTAATTAGCCATAGTTAGTGAAAAATCCACATGTTAGTGCAACAACCAAATAAAATGCCCAAAATATAAGAACACATCAATCAAGAAAATTGTTGGTTCTAGCAAGAAAAAGAAAATGTTTAATTTACGAATAAAATATGTATATAGAAATAGCACATCACGATAACTATGTGGCCTTATACGGCCACCAAAGGGGTACTAAAAAAGTTGTTGGTACTTGGACATCAAGCCTCACTGTAAAATAACATATCAAATAACACAATCTTTGTTAGCACCTCTTTCGAATCATCCCTCCACCGCTTCCACAAGGCTTAACATAGTCGTAACTACACTTAGGTTGAATCCATATGATAACCATATAGGGAGATAGAAAGGAGTACAAGTTGCCATCTACTAATCCTAAGGTTTCCACGAAACACAATATGCATGATAAACATTGAGTAAGTGTCATACATACCGAACGAACAAAAGTGGATTTTAATCCTATGTAAAACTCGACTTCAGTATCGGGAAAATTTTAGTGGTGAATATTCGTAATATGGTGAATATTCCATTTTTGAAAATTTTGAAAAGGTGAATTTTTTGGCACGGGTCAGTGACTTGTTCTCCTAAAAATTACACTTTAATTTTTTTAGGGGTCGGCCGCTTACCCTTGAAAAATACCCTCTATATAAACCTAGATTATTCGCCGGTAGAAGACTTCTACTTCACATTTTTCAACAATATGATATATCCCGTATTATAGATGCGCGACAAGGGGTAAGTTATCGACGATGACAAGGAGGGCTTAGACAAGGAGATACTGCGCAGATATCGAATAGTAGAGGCATGAAAAAGAGTTTGTTGACGAGTGACAAGGAGATTTTTTCGACTGCGCAAGAAGAGGCAGAGGCTACGATGCATGGGGATATTTCTTTGTCGTCGCGTCAAAAATGCAATGATGGGGTCACTAGACCTTAGTGACGCGAAGTCAACAATCGTGTTGATGCGCGCCAAAGAGGTCTAGTGACGCGCGCCAGACCTCTTTGATGCGCATCAACAAGGTTGTTGCACTCGCGCCACCGAGGTCTAGTGACGCGCATCACTAGACCTCGTGACGCACGCCAACACGGTTGTCGACACTCATCCTCGAGGTCTAGTGACATGCGTCACTAAGGGTGCCTGTTTGACCTTGATAGATAGTTGACGCACGGCAAGGAGGTAAAACAGATATCGACGCATAGTAGATGCTCCACAAAGAGTTTGTTGACATGTGACACGAAGATTTTTTGATGAGAAAGTAGAGGGCGAGAGGCAGGCAGACGACGACAGAGATTTTTGCTGTCACGCAGCGTCAAAAAAATGCAATGACACGCGTCACTCGTGGTGTTGTCAACCTTGATGGATAGTTGATGTGTGATAAGGAGGTACAATAGATATTGACGCATAGCAGATGCACGACAAAGAGTTTGTTGATGCGTGACATGGAGATTTTTTGATGAGAAAGCAAAGGGCGGAGATTTTGTCGTCAAGCATCACTAGACCTCAATGACGCGTCAACAACCTGTTGACGCGCGTCAAAGAGGTCTAGTGACGCGCATCACCGAGGGTGATATCCGACCTTGATGAATAGTTGACGCGTGACAAGGAGGTACAACAGATATCGACGCGCATAATAGAGCACGCACGACAACGAGTTTGTTGACGCATGACATGGAGATTTTTTTGTAGAAAGCGAGGCGTAGAGGCTCACAGATGTGCGATGTGTAAGATTTTGCCGTGCACATCAAAAATGCAATGACGCACGTCACCAGACCTCGTGACGTGCATCAACAACCTTGTTGATGCGCTGTCACAAAGAGGTCTAGTGACGCCGCCACCGAGGTGTGCCGTCTCGACCGACCTGATGGATAGTCGACGCGTGACAAGGAGGTACAACAGATATCGACACATAACCTGCACGCACGACAAAGAGTTTGTTGGACGCGTGACACGGTGATTTTTGATGAAAAGCAGAGGGCGGAGGCTGCAGACGCTACGACAGGAGATTTTGGCCGTCGCGAGTCAAAATGCAATGACGCGTCACTGGTAGAGCTCGTTGGACGTGGCGTCAACAACTTGTTGGCGGTGTCAAAGAGGTCTAGTGACGCAGCATCACCGAGGGTGTATGTCGACCTTGATGGATAGTTGACACGCGATAAGGAGGTACAATAGATATTGACTACACCGCACACACGACAAAGAGTTTGTTGACGCGTGACACGAAATTTTTGATGAGAAAGCGCATGCCAGAGGTCGCAGGCGTGCGGCAGGATATTTTGATGTCACGCGTTAAAAATGCAATGACGCGTCACAGACCTCGCGGTGAGACGCGTGGCCAACAACCCTGTTGGCGTGCGTCACTAAGGTCAAGTGACGCCGCGTTAACAACCTCGTTAACGCACGCGTCGCGAGGTCTAGTGACGACGCGCCACCGAGGTGCTTTCCAACCTTGATGGATAGTTGACACGCGATAAGGAGGTACACCGATATATCGACGCGCCAGCGCATACACGACACAAAGAGTTTGTTGACGCCGCAACACGCAGAGATTTTTGATGAGAAAGTAGAGGGCCGAGGCTGCAGACGCACGACAGGAGATTTTGTTGTCACGCTGCGTTAAAAAAATGCAATGACGTGCATCACTAGACCTCAGTGATGCGTGTCAACAACCTTGTTGACGCGCGTCAAAGAGGTCTAGTGATGCTGCGCGCCACTAAGTTTGTTGTCCGACCTTGATGGATAGTTGACGACCAAGGAGGTACAACAAATATTGACGCATAGTAGATGCATGACAAAGAGTTTGTTGACGTGACGAGGAGATTTTTTGATGAGAAAGCAGAGGGCAGAGGCTGCAGATGTGCGGCAGATATTTTGCATCGCAGCGTCAAAAATGCAAGTGACACGCGTCACTAGACTCTGACGTGTAGCGTCAACGGCCTTGTTGATGTGCATCAAAGAGGTCTAGTGACGCGCGTCATTGAGGGTGTTGTCGACCTTGATGGATAGTGACGCTGTACGCGATAAGGAGGTACAACATATATTTATTCATAGCATACTACACGAAAAGAGTTTGTTGACACTTGACCCGGAGATTTTTTATGAGAAAGTAGAGGCGGAGGCTATAGACGCGTGATAGGAGATTTTGATGTCATGCGTCAAAAAAATGTAATGACGCGCATCGCTGACCTCGGTGACACGCGTCAACAACCTTGTTGGACGCGCGTTAAAGAGGTCTAGTGACGCGCGCCACCGAGGGTAGTTTATCGACCTTGATGGATAATTGATGCGTGACAAGGAGATACAACAAATATTGATGCATACAGCGGATGCATGACAAAGAGTTTTTGACACGTGACATGGAGATTTTTAATGAGAAAGCAAAGAGTGGAGACCGTAGGCGCGCGATAAGAGATTTTGCTTTCGTAGCGTCAAAAAAGCGCAATGACGCGTGCATCACTAGAGCTCGGTGACACGCGTCAACAACCTTGTTGGACGCAAGCGCCAAAGAGGTCTAGTGATGCGTCACGAGGGTGCTATCCGACCTTGGCAGATAGTTGACGCACGAGGAGGTATAACATGATATCGACACATAACAGACGCACGATAAAGAGTTTGTTGACGCGCGTGACATGAAGATTTTTGATGACAAAGCAGACGCGGGTCGCAGACGCGCAGACGACGGGAGATTTTGATGTCGCAGCGTCGAAAAAAAAATGCAATGACGCACATCACTAGACCTCAGTGACACGTGTCAACAACCTTGTTGACGCGTGTCAAAGAGGTCTAGTGACGCACGCCACCGAGGGTGCTTTCCGAACTTGATGGATAGTTGGCATGACAAGGAGGTAAACCAGATATGATGCATACAGCAGATGCACGATAAAAAGAGTTTGTTGACGCGCGACACGGAGATTTTTTAATGAGAAAGCAGAGGGCGGAGGCTGCGAGACGCATGACAGGAGATTTTTATGTTGCAAGTCAAAAAAATGCAATGACGCGCATCACTAGACCTCGCTGACACATGTCAACAACCTTGTTGACGCACGCCAAAGAGGTCTAGTGGACGGCGCGCCGAGGGTGCTATCCGACCTTGATGTATACTTGACGCGACAAGGAGGTACAATGTGATATCGACGGATAGTAGACGACGACAAAGAGTTTGTTGACACGTGACACGTAGATTTTTGATGAGAAAGTAGATGGTGGAGGCCGCAAACGCACAACAGCAATTCGCTTATCGCGCGTCAAAAAAATGCAATGACGCACGTCACTGGACCTCAGTGACATGCGTCAACAACATATGTTGACGTCGTCAAAGAGGTCTAGTGACACGCGTCACTAAGAGTGTTATCGACCTTGATGGATAGTTGACGCACGACAAGGAGGTACAACAGATATTGACGCATAGTAGACGCACGACAAAGAGTTTGTTAACGCGTGACATGGAGATTTTTTAATGAGAAAGCAGAGGGCGGAGGCTGTAGACGTGCGATAGGAGATTTTGTTGTCTCACGTCAAAAAAATGTAATGGACGCACGTCACTAGACCTCAGTGACGCGCGTCAACAACCTTGTTGACGCGCATCAAAGAGGTCTAGTGACGTGCGCCACCGAGGGTGCGTTCGACTTGGACGGATAGTTGACGCGTGACAAGGAGGTATAATGATATTTACGCACATGATCGCGCATGACAAAGAGTTTGTTGACATGTGACACAGAGATTTTTTGATGAGAAAGTAGAGGGCGGAGGCTGCAGATGCGTGACAGGAGATTTTGCTGTCGCGCGTCAAAAAAATGCAATGACGCGCGTCACTAGACCTCAGTGACGCGTGTCAACAACCTTGTTGACGTGTGTCAAAGAGGTCTAGTGACGCGCGTCACTGAGGGTGTTGTCCGACCTTGACGGATAGTTGACGCGCGATAAGGAGGTACAACAGATATTGACGATAAAGCATGACGCCACGAGAAAGAGTTTCTTGACGTGTGACACCGAGATTTTTATGAGAAAGAAGAGGGTGGAGGTTACGGATGCACATGAAGATTTTGTCATTGCGCATCACTGAGACCTCGATGACACATGTCAACAACCTTGTTGACGTGCGTTTAAGGGGTCTAGTGACCCACGCCACCGAGGGTGCTTTGTCGACCTTGATGGATAGTTGACCCGCAATAAGGAGGTGCAACAGATATTGATGCATAGCGATGCATGACAAAGAGTTTGTTGATGCGTACGATTTTTGATGAGAAAGCGAGGGCGGAGGTTGTAGATGCGGGACAGGAGATTTTGCTATCGTGCGTCAAAAAAATGCAATGGCGCTGCGTAGAACTAGACCTCAGTGACGCGTCGCCAATAACCTTGTTAACGCATGTCAAAGAGGTCTAGTGATGCGAGTCACCGAGGGTGCCGTCCGACCTTGATAGATAGTCGACGGGTGAAAAGGAGGTACAACAGATATTGACGATCTGACGCATACGACAAAGAGTTTGTTGACACCGTGACACAAGATTTTTTTATGAGAAAGCAGAGGGCGGAGGCTGCAGACGTGCGGCGACAGAGATTTTTCGTCACGCACGCGTCAAAAATGCAATGACGCGCGTCACTAGACCTTAGTGATGCGCACTAACAACCTTGCTGACGCGTCAAAGAGGTCAGTGACGCGCGCCACCGAGGGTGCCGTCTCGACCTTGATGGATAGTTGACGGTGACAAGGAGGTACAACAAATATTGACGACATAGTAGATGCACGACAAAGAGTTTTTCGACGCGTGACACGTAGATTTTTGATGAGAAACCAGAGGGCGGAGGTGCGCAGACGCACGACGGAGATTTTGTTGTCGCACGTCAAAAATGCAATGATGCGCGTCACTAGACTCGGTGGACGCACATCAACAACCTTGTTGATGCGAAGTCAAAGAGGTCAGTGACGCGCGTCACTAAGGGTGTTGTCCGACCTTAATGGATAGTTGACGCGTGACAAGGAGATAGAATGCAGATATCGATGCATGAGACACCACGACAAATCATTTGTTGACGCGTGACATGGAGATTTTTTATAAGAAAGAAGAGGGCGGAGGTGCAGACGCGCGATAGGAGATTTCTTTATCGCAAGCGTCAAAAAAATGCAATGACGCGCATCACTAGACCTCGGTGGACGTGCGTCCAACAAACTTGTTGGCGTGCGCATCAAAGAGGCCCTAGTGACGCCTTGGCGTCACCGAGGGTGATGTCGACCTTGACAGAGATAGTCGACGCGACAAGGAGGTGCAACATATATCGACGCATACAGCAGATGCATGACAAAGAGTTTGTTGACAAGTCACACGGAGATTTTTGATGCGAAAGCAAAGGGCGGAGGCTGCGCACACGCGTGACAGAGATTTTTTTGTCGCGTGCCAAAAATGCAATGACGCAGTCACCGAGGGTGTTGTCCGACCTTGACGGATAGTTGATGCATGACAAGGAGGTACAAAAGATATTGCGCGCATGCATGACGCCACGATAAAGAGTTTGTTGATGCGTGACACGGAGATTTTTATGAGAAAGCAAAGGCGGAGACTTGGATGCATGACGGGAGATTTTGATGCGCGCGCAAAAAAATGCAATGACGCGTGCGTCACTAGACCTCTATGACACGCATCAACAACCTTGTTGACACGCTGCGTCAAAGAGGTCTAGTGACGCAGCGTGTGCCATCGAGGGTGTCGGCCCAACCTTGATGGATAGTTGACGATGGCGCAAGCGAGAGGTACAATAGATATTGGCGCTTACAGCAGATAATACACGACAAAAAGAGTTTGTCGACGCTTGACATGGAGATTTTGATGAGAAAGAGAGGGTGGAGGCTACGCACGCGCGACATGAGATTTTGCTGTCGCGCGTCAAAAATGCAATGACGCGCGTCACTAGACCTCAGTGTCATGCGCGTCAACAAACTTGTTGACGCGTGTCAAAGATGTCCAGTGACACGCAGCGTCACCGAGGGTGGTGTCTCGACCTTGAGCGGATAGTTGATGCATGACAAGGAGGTACGAGATATTGACACATAGTAGACACATGACAAAGAGTTTGTTGACGCGTGACACGGAGATTTTTTGATGAGAAAGCAGAGGGCGGAGGCTGCAGATGCGTGACAGGAGATTTTGCTATCGCGCGTCAAAAAAATGCAATGACGCGCTGGCCACTGGGAGACCTCGTGGACGCGCGTCAACAACCTTGTTGACGCGCGTCAAAGAGGTCTAGTGACACGTGTCAAAGAGGTCTAGTGACGTGCATCATTGAGGGTGATGTCCGGCGTTGACGGATAGTTGGCATGCGACAAGGAGGTACAAGATATTCGGACGCATGTGAGCGTATGACAAAGAATTTTTGATGCGTGACACCTGAGATTTTTTGATGAGAAAGCGAGAGGCGGAGGTTGCGGGCGCACTGAAGATTTTGTTGTCGCGCTTCAAAAAATGCTATGATGCGCGCCACTAGACCTCGATGACGAAAGCGTCAACAACCTTGTTGACGTGTGTCAAAGAGGTCTAGTGACGCGCGTCGCGAGGGTTGTCTAACCTTGATGGATAGTTGACATGTGACAAGGAGGTACAACAGATATTGACGCATAGCAGATGCACAACAAAGAGTTTGTTGACACGTGACACGGAGATTTTTGATGAGAAAGCAGAGGGCGGAGGTCGCAGATGCGCGCAGCCAGAGATTTCTTTGCCGTGCTTCAAAAATGCAATGACGCGACGCCACTAGACCTCGGTGATGCGCGTCAACTTGTTGACGCACGTCAAAGAGGTCTAGTGACGCGCATCACCGAGGGTGTTGTCGACCTTGGCGGATAGTGGACGCGTGACAAGGAGGTACAATGTATATTGACGCATAGCAAAAGCACGACAAAGAGTTTGTTGACGCGTGGACATGGAGATTTTTTGATAAGAAAGCAGAGGGCGGAGGCTGCGGATATGCAACAGAGATTTTGATGCGGCGTGTCAAAAAAATTTCAATGACGCGCGTCACTAGACCTCAAAGTGGCACGCGTGAACAACCTTGTTGACGCGTGTCAAAGAGGTCTAGTGACTCAAGCGCCAGCGAGGTGTTGTCCAACCTTGATGGATAGTCGACGCGTGACAAGGAGGTACAATAGATATTGACACATAGCAGATGCATGATAAAGAGTTTATTGACACGTGACACAGAGATTTTTGATGAGAAGCGAGAGAGGCGAGAGGCGCAGATGCGTGACAGAGATTTTGTTGTGCGCGTCAAAAAAATGCAATGACACGCGTCACTAGACCTCGGTGTGGCGTCAACAACCTTGTTGACGCCGTCAAAGAGGTTCAGTGACCCACATCAAAGAGGTCTAGTGATGTGTGTCATTGAGGGTGATGTCGACCTTGATGGATAGTTGACGCGCGATAAGGAGGTACAATGATATATTGACGACAAGTAAATGCACGACAAAGATTTTTTTGACGGGTGACACCGAGATTTTTGATGAGAAAGCAGAGGCTGAGGTCAGCAGATGATGCACGAGAAGATTTTGCTTTTGCGGCGTCAAAAAAATGCAATGGACGCGTCACTAGACCTCGATAACGGGCGTCAAAAACCTTGTTTACGTGCATCAAAGAGGTCTGGTAGTGACGCGCCACCGAGGGTGATGTCCGACCACGATGGATAGTTGACGCGCGATAAGGAGGTACAACAGATATTCGACGATAAGCAGAGACACGACAAAGAGTTTGTTAGACGCATGACATGGATATTTTTGATGAGAAAGCGAGAGGCGGAGAAGGTTTGTAGACGCGCGGACAGGAGATTTTGGCTTTGTCGTATGCGTCAAAAAATGCAATGACGCGCGTCACTGGAGACCTGGTGACACACGCCAACAACCTTGTTGACGCTAAAGGCCAAAGAGGTCTAGTGGACGTGTCCTTTGTCACCGAGGGTGCATGTCCGACCTTGATGGATAGTTGACACACGCAAGGAGGTACAGCAGATATTGACGCATAATGACGCATGACAAAGATTTTGTTGACGCGCGACATAGAGATTTATTGATGAGAAAGTAGAGGCGGAGGGCTGCAGACGCGCGATAGGAGATTTTGCTGTCGCGCATCAAAAAAATATAATGACGCGTGTCAATAACCTTGATAGAAGATAACGGCGCCGTCAGTACGGTGCCGCCAATAATGTGGAGTACGGTAACAGTCAAAGTACAATAGGAATGTTGTAAAAAGTAAATATTTGTCGTAAGTGGTCCAGTAATGTTAAAATGTCAAAGTTTGGGTAATTAGAGAAGTAGGGTCTACGTGATTAGGAATTAGAAATATTATATTGGTAATAAGGACAAGGAGTGAGGTCATAAATATTTTGTGTATTTTATTTGTAAAAAGTCTAAAAATGTGGAACCCATGTAAAATGATAAGGTTTATCTTATCTTAAGAAGATAAGTTTACATGTACGTATAAGAGTTAAGGTATGGAATATGATTCGTCAGAGTGGATTTCTTATCCTATCTTAGAGATAAGATGGATAAGCCCGGAAGTTCTATAAATAGAGAGGCCACCCCCTCATTTAGCATAGAAAGGAAGTAGTGAGAAATATTGTAGGAAGTGTGCAAAGGAAGCCATCGCTTAAAGGTGTGTCAAGAAGCCATTAAGAGGTGTAATTGTAAAGTTTCTCCCATAGTTGGTGAAAGGCAAGTGAAGTCAATAACACTTCAAGTACCTCATGGGTGAGATTGTAACAATTTCATGTTAATATTATAATTTACTTTGATATTTCAGATTTGTCATCATTCCGTCTTATCATAGTCGATGGTATTCTTGTGTTATGTTGTTGTTTTGTTTCAGATTACATCCACCAAACTAAAGGTCAGTGCATTAGTAAATAATCATAAAGACGAGGAGTTCCCGTGAAGAATTATCATAGTGCCGGATTGGTGATGACATTTTGGTTTCCGTCGGACCATTCCTCGTTGGTGGATTTTCTCGGAGAGATATTCCCACTTAGTCAAAAATCAATTAGAGGGTAACCTTGTTTTTACTCTGTATAGTAGTTACCATGGTAAAGTCATTTTTGCCATGAATAGTAGTTACCATGGTAAAGTCATTTTTGCTGGAATAGTATTTACCGCAGTAAAGTCACTTTTTACCGTGAATAGTATTTACCGTAGTAACTTCACTTTTTACCGTGAATAGTGTTTACCACAGTAAAGTCAGTTTTTACCGCAGTAAGTCAAGTTTTACCATAGTTTACCGTGGTCATTTCTATTTTACTGTAGAAAGGTGTAAAGTCACTTTCTAGTATAGTGATTCCAATTATTTGTGCACATAAGTCTTGTTGATTGTACTTGTGGGTTGGTATTTCACGGTGGTTACTTTTGAAAATGGGAAAGATTCCTATTTTTTTCAGCTCAATCTAATGAAGATGCTTCTTCTTTCATTCAAGAGTTTAAGCGATCTTGTATTTGTAATGGCCTTATAAGAAGGGAACAATGGACTGAATTTTTTCCTACCTTTTTGGATGGTTCAACACTTAGGTGGTTTGAAACACTAGGTGATAATGTGAAAAATTCATGGGATTTATTAACTGAAAGTTTTCAAGAATTTGGTGAACAATGTAAATATGCAGATCTCATGATCGAGATCACAAAGCTATCCCAAGGAGAGAAGGAGAAGATAAGGGATTATCATGCTCGTGTTCTAGAGCTAAGGAGGAAGCTCGATGCCCAGATCTAAGGAAGGACTAGCGGATGGGTTGATGAATGGCGTGGATAATCTCCTCCGTAAGCACTTCATTCTTGGGATGAAGCCGAGATCGACAACGAGTGAAGTATGACCGCCCTACCTACCATCAACAAGCAAAGGAGATTGCAAGAAGGCAAGAAGAAAGCATGGAAGAGGAGCCCAAAGAAATTGTTGCTAAAGTAGAGCCTACACCAGCACCTTTGGTCCAGAATCCACAACCACTCCTAGTGAGCACAAATATTTCCCCTAGTACATCTACTGAGTATGAAGATCCGCTCAAAAAGATGGGTCCGCTTAACTATTAATCTTCTTCAAGGAAAGGAATTTAGTTCTCGTGGAGGAGATAGAGGTCCAAAAAGAAATATTTTTCAAGTTGTTTGTTATGGTTGTTATAAAAGGGTCATTATAAGTATAATTGTCCAGATAGAGCTTTCTACATCCTGGTAAAGGAGATAATGATAAAGGAAAAGCACCGTGAATTCTTTTGATGTAGTAGATAAGAGCAGAAATAATGAAGTAGATGTGTTTGTAATAAAAAGAAAGAAAGAAAAAGATAATCAAGATGGAAATGATCCTAAGAAGATGAAAGAAGAAACTAGTAAGAAACATAGGAGAAGAAAGTTGGGTGTGCAGGATTTTCTGATTTCACAGGCAAGGACCATACTCCATCTTGGAAGATCGTCCAAAAGGCCTCGCAAATATTACATATGGTCAACTTGGCTATGTCTTCTCGAGAAGAGGCGGAGTTGCGAGGTGGACTCAATGCTCGAAGAAGGAAGGAGGTTGAGGTCCCCTTTGGAGGCAGAGGCAGATCCCTATGCTCCACAAGCCGAGGTATTATGTAATGGTATTTCAATTCATGATGTCTTAGTTGATGGAGGTGCTGCAGCTTAATGTAATGACCGAGTCTCAGAATGAATATGTTGGGTTTAAAATTGATCGCCCTTCAACACTTATGTTAAGGTCATTAAATAAAGGAAAACTAAACCGAAGGTGTAGTTTCAAATGTGGCAATATCTCATATGGGTGTGGTATGTGTGGTAGACTTTCAGTGATGAAAATGGTACTGTTCACTGCACTCCAATGCTGCCTGGGAAGACCATGGCTAAGGAGAGTTCATGCAAGAAACTACCTGGAATGAAGGTTTCATGACACTTGGACGTGGTAGAGAGAGGGTGAAGATAAATGTGATCCCTCGACATCATAAGGCGTAACTCGTGGATTCAAGTGATGAAACCGATGATGGACATCCTCTCGATTACTCTAGTACCAAAGTGAAGTGGACATCAAGATGAAGAAAGTGAGGTTGATGTTTCAGTCATGGATATCCTTCCAAATACACCAACTCATGACCCCATAAAATTATCTGAAGAAGAAGTTGATGATCGTCTCCAACAAATAAAGATTGGTGATGTTGTGATGGAGAGTGAGAAGGAATCCTACCTCCAGCTCTTTCGAAGGTACATACACCTATTCACTTTTGATTACAAGGAACTCCGTCAAGTAAGTTGGGTAGAACATTGTATTGAGCTGGTAGATGGTGCTAAGCCCATAAAGCAAATGCCATATAGAATGAATCCTAATTTTTCCAAGACTGTAAAAGAAGAAATAGATAAGTTGCTTGATGCAGGATTCATATTTGCTGTGGAGAATTCATAATGGGTTTCTCCCATTGTGATCTCAATAAAAAAGAATGGGAAGCTACGCATTTGTGTTGATTACAGGAAGCTCAATAAGGCAACAAAGAAGGATCATTACCCTCTTCCATTTTCAGATCGATCTGGACGAAGTAGCCTGGCCAGAGTGCTATAGTTTTTCATTGATGGATATAGCGGCTACAACCAAGTTCGATAAAGCAGAGAAAGATCAGTCAAGACCACGCTCACCACTCCTTGGGGAACGCTTGCTTATAGAGTTATGCCTTTGGGTGTGTAATGCCCAAAGAACATTCCAACGTTTGATGAATAGGGTGTTCGAACCCTACATCGGGACCTTCATCGAGTATTTCGGATGATTTTTGCATCTATGGGAGCAAGTGGACCACCCGCACCAAATGGAGACAACATTTCAAAGGTTAGATGAAGCACAAGCCTCACTAAACCCTACAAAGTGTGTCTTTGGATGTTCTAAAGGTGTTTTGTTAGGCATGTCAGATCCAGAGATGGTATTGGTATCGATCCCGATAAAGTTTCAAAATCAAAGATTTACCATTTCCTATGAATAGAAGTAAGTTGAGATCATTTTTAGGCCATGTGGGTTACTATAGAAGGTTCATCAAGAATTTCTCAAAGATCGCATACCCACTAACCCAGCTTCAAGAAGGATGTTACTTATGAACCAGAAATAAGGCACATGAAGCTTTTGGACAATCAAGGAAGCCCCCGTGTCTTCACCTATTTTGAAGAATCCAGATTGGAGCAAGCCATTCATCAGTGTACACCGATGCCTCAGATGCAGCACTAGGAAGTACTTTGAGCCAAAAGGATGAAAATGGGAATGAACATCCAATTTACTTTGGGAGTGCATAAATGAGCAAAGCATTTGAGGTAAATTATATCAGAATCAAAAAGAGGCTCGCTATCATTTTTTGTAAAGAAGTTTAGAAATTACTTGCTAGGCAAAAATTTCTAGTCAGAATAATAGATCATCGTGCTCTAAAATATATCAGTAAATAAGCCTAACCCATCGTGAGGAGGATAAGCAAGATGGATAATTTTGCTACAAGAATTTGAATTTGATATTATAGATAGGCCAGAAAGAAGCATGTCAATGCAGATGCACTCTCTCGAGCCTATGATGGTTTAGGATCATCTTGTGATGATGATGATTTCCGATGCAAAGATCATTGTTATCCTCGACACAATCCCTAGTGAATACATAGATATTTGGAATTATCCGAATGAATTCAAGTTTCCGATGGTGCCAATGCAAAGACTAAGAGAAAGATTACTCTCAAGCCACCATCGTCCATATTCTATTCTGCATGGAGTATTATTTCGAATAGGACCTCGATGGGATGACAAGAGGGCAATGGACGTGATCAAGGGAAGGAACTGCTAGAAGAATTCCACAATGGTACATGTGGAGGGCACTTTCTCTGACAACTTTAAAGCAAGAAGGATCTGGATGCAGTTATCACCGCCCACTCTTTTTAAAGATTGTTATAATTATTGTAAGACATGTGATATTTGTCAAACACATGGTAACCGTAAGACTTCATCAGCTCCATTATGTCCTATTCTTCCCTGGTCCCTTTCAAAAGTGGGGAATAGACATCAGAGGTCCACTTCCAACTACATCACGCCAAAATAAGTATATTGTAGTTGCACATGCATTATTTAACCAAGTGGGTCAAGCTAGGCCATCAAAACAACTTCCATGGATGAAGTGGCAAGGTTCATATATGAACGCATTGTCACCTGTGATTTGGTTGCCCATTAGAAATGTAAGAATAGATCAAGGAAGCCACTTCATTAATGAGGTGGTAGAAGCCCTAGTCAATAAGTTTTCTATTAAGCACAGGAAGGCAACAACATACAAGCCAAGCACAAATGGACAGGTGGAACGAACAAATTTTGTGTTGTGTCAAATTCTAGCAAAAGATGCAGCCTTGCAGGTACATAAATGGGATAAAAGGATTCATGCAAACATTGTGGGCATATAGGGCAACATCAAAGTCAGCAACAAGATACTCCCCATTTCACATTTGGCCTATGGCATTGATCCAGCTTCTTCCTATTGAGTTTGATATTCCCACCGTGAGAGTTATGAAAATGAAAGGATGGATGAAAGTGATTCAAGAAAAGAAAGGTTGGTACATCTTCATTTGCTAGAGGAAATGAGAGGGAAATAGCAAAGGATACAAGCCATAAGAAGAAAATGAAGCAGAAGGAATACTTTGATCAAAAGATCCGGTGGTCTCCATTTCATGTGAATGACTTGGTTCTAGTATATGATTCCGTATACAAAAAAAGAAGACAGAGAAAATTTCTTCCAAAATGGATGGGGCCCTACAAAATAAAAGAAATTGTGCATGAAAATGGTACGCACTGACCGGAGGAATTGATGGCACTCCCATTACGAAATGGGTCAACCACGACAAGTCAAGATTTTCCAAGCACTGTAATAGTCTACTCCGAGGACGGAGTAGAAGCTTAGAAGGGGGAAGATGTCGACACTAAAATTTTCCTCCGTAATTTCTATTTCATTAATGTATGTATTAGAATAGGATGTTGTTAAGTATAATTAGTAGTAAAGTCTCGATAGAAGATAACGGGCACACAAGACGGTGCCGCCAATAATGTGGAGTACGGTAATACCAAAGTACAATAGAATGTTGTAAAAAGTAAATATTTGTCGAAGTGGTCCCAGTAATGTTAAAATGTCAAAGTTTGGGTAATTAGAGAAGTAGGGTCTACATGATTAGGAATTAGAAATATTATATTGGTAATAAGGACAAGGAGTGAGGTCATAAATATTTTGTGTATTTTATTTGTAAAAAGTCTAAAATGTGGAACCCATGTAAAATGATAAGGTTTATCTTATCTTAAAAGATAAGCTTACATGTACAGATAAGAGTTAAGGTATGGAATATGATTCGTCAGAGTGGATTTCTTATCCTATCTTAGAGATAAGATGGATAAGCCTCGAAGTTCTATAAATAGAGAGGCCACCCCCCTCATTTAGCATAGAAGGAAGTAGTGAGAAATATTGTAGGAAGTGTGCGAAGGAAGCCATCGCTTAAAGGTGTGTCAAGAAGCCATTAAGAGGTGTAATTGTAAAGTTTCTCCCATAGTCTTGTGAAAGGCAAGTGAAGTCAATAACACTTCAAGTACCTCATGGGTGAGATCAGTAATAATTTCATGTTAATATTATAATTTACTTTGATATTTCAGATTTGTCATCATTCCGTCTTATCATAGTCGATGGTATTCTTGTGTTATGTTGTTGTTTTGTTTCCGTGATTACATCCACCAAACTAAAGGTCAGGCATTAGTAAATAAAATGGATAGTTGATGGCGTGACAAGGAGGTACACAGATATTGATGCATATCGGACATTAATACACGATAAAGCGTTTGTTGACACGTGAAAGGAGATTTTTGATAAGAAAGAAGATGGCGAAGGCTGCAGACTTGGACGGGAGATTTGTTGTCATTTAGGTCAAAAATGCAATGAAGTGCATCACTAGACCTCAACACATGACGTGCATCAACAACCTTGTTGACGTGCATCCAGTGAAAGAGGTCTAGTGATGCGCATCATGAGGTGTTGTCCGACTTGGCGGATAGTGAAGCGTGACAATGAGGTACATATGATTAAATTTAGATCACATACATGACAAAAAGTTTGTTGACACGCGTGACATGGACATTTTTGATGAGCAAGGGGAGGGCGGAGGTCGCAGACGCGTGCATCAGAGATTTTGTTGTCGCGCGTCAAAAAAATGTGATGACGCGCCACTAAACCTGCGATGGCGCAAGGCCAACAACCTTGTTGACGCGTCAAGGAGCTCTTCCCAGTGATCAAAGCTTGGCCACCGAGGGTGTCATTCGACCTTGATGGATAGTTCGACGCGTGACAAGGAGGTACAACAGATATCGACGCTTAAATTGAGACACACGACAAAGAATTTTTTTGATGTGTGACACTGAGATTTTTTTGATGAGAAAGCAGAATAATGAGGTCGCAGACGTGCGACATGAGATTTTGGTATCGTGCATCAAAAAATGCAATGACTCGGTCACTAGATATTATGGCAGCGCCAACAACCTTGTTGAATAAAATCAAAGAGGTCAGTGGACGTGCATCACCGAGGGTGATGTCCGACCTGGACGTATAGTCGATGACGACAAGGTGGTACACCCTAGATATATCGACGATAGAAGGCGCGACGACAAAGAGTTTGTTCACGATGACACGGAGATTTTTGATGAGAAAGATTAGGGCGGAGGAGTAGATCGTGTGACGGGGAGATTTTGTTGTGGACGTCAAAAATGTAGATTTAGTCATGAGTAGAACGGCGCGTCACAGAGGCCTCGGTGACACGCGTCAACAACGTTGTTGATGCTTGTGTTGCAAAGAGGTGCAGTGACACGCATCAGAACCTCCGAGGGTGTTGTCCGAATGATGGATAGTGTCGACAAAGACCCTTAGTGATGTGATCACTAGACCTCTTTGATGCCCAACAAGCAAGTTATTGACGCGAGTCACCGAGGTCTAGTGACGCTGCGTCATTATTTTTTTAATGCGTGACAACAAAATCTCCCCTGCATGGCCGCAGCCTTCCGTCGTATCACTTGACAATCAGTGAAATTTTTCATACAACCCCAAACATTGCCTTCCCGAAACCGGTTCGGGGATATTCGCTGTATTCTCCACCTCCTATTTCTAAGAGGTCTCTTAAAATGAACCCTGTTTCCTATCTCATACTTGGCTTGAGTGAATGGTCAATGGTACACATTTCCTCAATCCAAACATACACCTTTACCGATTTCCCTTAGAAGTAGTTAGTGTAAGGTTCACAATGTAGATCAAGAATTTCGTGCTTGTTACCTGTCCAAGTTAATGTACCAAACTAAACACAAAAACCCTGAAAAACTCCAATGAAATCGATACCTGATGAAGATGTAGACGGATGAGGAAGCCGATGTAGACAAGACGGGCGCACACGAGCAATTCGCACAATAGATCCGAATACCCTGCAAAACACCGATGCTTGACAGAAAAAGACCACGTTAAAAGATATTTAAGTGGACTGCCCAAGAAGCGGGTCCGAGAAGCGATAAGCTTCCTCGGCGGATGTCAGTCCACGTTTTCAATTAAGAAAAGAAGCATACATGATAAAAGATGTAAATAAAGACTAGATTTTCTCGATGCGAATAAAAATAAAGCTAAACAATGAGCAGTAAAGTACGTAAAACAGGAACGGGAAATAATGCGGATTTGTGTTACCTGTGACCTTTACCCGTCTCGCAGGGAAATCGGTCGCCGATCGGTAGAATCGGCGCGATCGATGTGATCGGCGCCGATCGGGTAAGATCGGCGCCGATCAAGGTAGATCACTCAATCAGGGATCGTGTGGCGATGAGATTCGGGGATTGGAATATGAATGTGGTCTGCTGGATGTGCCGAAGATGGAGAGACACTGGAACAGAGTCACCAGATGATAGACGGTGGTGTGTGATGTTGATATGATACGGGCAGAGTAACGGTGCTCCTCTCAGGGATTGATTTGGACAGGATCTGCCCTAATTTGATACAATTGATGCTAAGAAGATCTCTCTTTCTCTCAACCTGTATCTTTCGCTCTCTGTTCACTTTTTCGCTCGTTCGCAATCTCTTCTTCGGTCTCCTCACTCTCTTCGGTCCTTAGAACTGAGTTCTGGGCTTGCTTTTATAATCGGCGCCGCTCCTAGAAAATCGGCGCCGACCATATGGGTCGGCGCCGATCGCGGAAAAGAATCCCGAGATGGCCAAATTGATTGATTCGAGAAAAATAAGACTTATCCCGACTACGGGAAAATATCCCGCTTAGGGAAGATTAAAAATAGATGTGATACATGGGTAGAATAAATTTGGGGTGGATAAGTGATTAAGATGCATGGGAAGAAGCGAAATTAAATATTTAATATTTAATCACTCATGGGTAAGATGTGATGGGATGAATTAAATTTGGAATAAGTGATTAAATCACAAATTGGATAATATCCCAAGGGGATAGTTGGTGATGCGAACGTGCCCCAGGTTACCTAGGCAAGTAAACGGATGAGAAGGGACACTAAATTGGGTAACCAATTTTAAGTGTCTACATTTTGCCCCTTTTTGTCAAGTAACTTGCGATAAGCAAGGTTATGAGACAAAAACAAAGGGATGGATGAAGAGAAGAATTTGTGGTGATGTGATCCCCCTCAAACTAGGGATGGGATGGATGATAGAACAGACGATCCCGAGTTTGAAAGAGGTAGATGAAAAATGCAGGATGCCCCAGTTGGATGGCTGGAGTAGATCTGATCATTGATGACGCATAAAAATAAACACAAGGGCAGCAACCTAAGGAACTCACATTGGTAGGGAAAACTAGCCGGTCTCCTCATGAGACGACGTTAGTGTCTACAGACCCATGAGTGTAAGGAGAACTGCAAAAATAGTCAGCATCTAAAGAGAGACACATTGGTAGGGACAACTAGACGGTCTATAAATCAGACGACGTTAGTGCCTACAGACCCGCGTAACTCTAAGCGGCCAAACAAAAAGCGAGTGCTCCACGCAAAGGGAACAAACTCGAAATAGACAAGGATATCTAAAAGATGCGCCAAAAGGCAAGATTCAGCACACAACAATGATCAGATAGATAAGTAAGCCAAGCATCAACACTACGGCAAACAGACATGAAAAATCGGCGGCGATCAAACTAATCGGCGCCGACCAAAACAATCGGCGTCGACCAAAATAATCGGCGCCGACCAATCCAGACGCATATAAATATGCGAACGGAAAACGTAAACGATTTATTTGCAACGTGACGATTGATTCAGAGAGAGATAGATTTGAGATTTGAACACAATGGAAGCCTCTGGGAGCGGACAGAAGCGCAGGAGGACACGACCTGGGGTAAGTGATCATTCTTGAACCCACCTTTATTTATTTATTTATTTTGTGTGATTTTTTTTTGGTGCATGGGAGGCCAGGGTGTGGTTCACATCCGGCAGCGATCGGGCGCCGATTGGTTTAATCGGGCGCCGATTGGATCGGCCGATTGGGCGCCGACCGATGATGAACGACGCCGATTTTACCAAATCGACGCCGATTGAGAGATATTCATTTTTAGGGTTTTGGAAGATGAGATTTGGGAAAAAAAAGAGACTGATTATGCTTTTGATGTTGTGGATGCAGGCACGAGAGGTACTTCATATGAGGGATGCCATCCCTGAGCTATTGGAGACGATCCTTCCTGATGTGACAGATGCAGACTGGCAGCATTTAGAGCTAGCCGGGCTCGGGGGTTTCAGATATTATAGACGAGTGCCACGGATGTGGAGCTCATGCGAGCATTAGTGCGACGATGGGACAGCCACACGTGCACATTTTGGTTTAGGACGGGTGAGATGACTATCACCCATGAGGATGTATACAGGATCCTCCGATTACCGATTACGGGGGACCCGATTGAGATCACACCTCGGGAGCAGCAGCAGAGGGCCCCAGTGCGATGCAGACGAAGAGCGAAGCAGATGACTCGGAGATAGTATCCAGGGCGTGAGGATAGCCTCACAAAGATGCAGCGAGATAGCCCTCGGAGCAGGCGGATAGCCTTGATTCAGATGGCTATATCTTATTTTGCCTCGCTGCACTCGGGGAGGTGGGAGATTCCCATTATTATCGCTAGATCAAGGTGTGTGTGCGACATCTTGCAAAGATGCATGTGTTTTGCCTTTGCCACACGATGCCCCGATAGCTCTGTATATTATGAGCTATGGATGTACACCACCGGGTCGGAGGACAGGATCGATGTCGGCCTTTGTGCTTCATTCATTGGGCTTACGAGCATATAGCAGTGATCAGGCCATCCGGGCTTCCTTGGATGCCAGCAGCAGTGGGGGGTGTGGATTATGGATTTCGGAGATGGCGGGCCGACATGGCTGCAGGAGATACAGGTAGATCGGCCGAGTGGTATTTCGAGCGCCAGACGCTTACACCAGATCAGGTCATCTGGAGGCCATATCGGGCATTTCCGATATGGGTTGGTCAGGATGCCCACTTGGTAGCATTGAGACGGAGTCGGGTGGTCAGGGGCCGTAGGCCGGATATGTGGGAGCGAGTCCCATTCATGCGGATACTGAGGCAGTTTGGCCTAGTACAGACAGTACCGGCCACATACACGCCATATAGGCGGGATAGCAGAGAGACAGATTTGCCGATTTTGATCCCGGCAGACCCATTGAGAGAGGCTCCACCCTCCACGGACAGTGATGATGACGCGGGGGTGGATGAGGGCTACGCAGCATGGTACGATACAGAGTTGCCACGACATCTCCCGCCCTCTATAGATGCTGATGAGGAGGACATAGCTGCTACGCTGGACAGGCTAGAGGGAGAGCATGCCACACTGATACAGACACATCAGGTAGCTCTGGAGGAGATCAGGGCCTTGACAGAGGAGAGAGATTCCCTGATTGTGGAGAGAGACACCGCTCGCCAGGAGCGAGATACAGCGATCCAGCAGAGGGACCGCTACTTTCGGCACAGGGAGGCCCTCAGGGCCAAGTATGGGGAGACAGGTGCCACATCGTAGTCCTGCACATGTGGTACGACTCTAGGAGGGGCACCACTCAAAGCAGCAGGCCAAGCAGCCCCAGCAAGCAGCGGCAGCAAAGATCGTTACGAGCACCGGCATGCGTGAGCCCGAGCACGTACTGCGTCTCTCCTCGCTGAGGTGAGATACTACGAGGATGCCCTAGCGCAGCATGCCCCAGATGTGCCTCGATATGGGGCGAGGAGGAGAGCAGCGACGGCTACAGCGAGCGGAGCCTCAGGTGGAGGGAGTACTGGGAGAGATCGAGGTGGGCCGAGACCTCCAAAGCAACAAAGTGCATCGAGCTCAGAAAGCGGCGGCAGAGAGACACTGGTGCAGAGGAGGGTGGAGGAGATAGTGTCCTCCACGCTTCCGATTTTACCATATAGAGATTTGATAGATTGTGTATTTGTATAGTGATGTAGCCTCGATTGGAAGGCATTGTATAGATGGCTTGATTGGAAGCCACCCATTTTTGTACAAACACACATGTATATATAGATTGATCACGTTATTTGTCATATAATTGTACTCATGCTTTTAATTTTGATATACATGGGTAGATGGATATAGATAGAGGACAAAATAGATGTGATTGGATAGATATAGATGATAGAAATAGATGTGATTAGATAGATTGAAATGTGGATAAAATAGATGTGATTGGATAGATATAGACTGATAGATGATATATGTGATGTGGATAGAACTTTGATAGATGGATATGATGTAACTTGGATGTACATGTGTTTAAATATTTTGATGAATAAATAGATAGATGTGTTTGATGTATGGATTAGATATAGATAGATGTAATGTATCTTGGATGTACATTCGATGGATAGATTTAGATATAGATAGATGTAATGTATCTTGGATGTACATTTGATGGATAGATTTAGATATAGATAGATGTAATTTTAATGAGAAATGAAAAAGATAGATGTTTTGATAGATAAGAGGAATTTTGATAGAAGATAAATTTTGATTTAATTAACATGTGAAATGCCAATTTAACAGGTGCATAAGACAAAGAAATGGGGAATACTCCTGCAAGAGCCAAAGATGAAAGCGGAAACAACCGTGACTTAGAAGAGAAGATACTCGGAGAAGAAGAAAAATGATAAGTTGGACTTCCAACCGACCATAGATAAAATCCAGAAAGGAAACCGAAAGACCAAGCAGACAAGGCCCTATATAAGATTAAAATAAATCTGACACTAACTAGTCGCAAACCAGATCTAGGATAGAAACGGAAAGAAAAGTAAGTAAGTATCTTGTCGGAACTTACAAGGGACAGAATACATGTCCATAGTGGGAAAATAGGATTCTCCATATGATCGACAAAAGGTCCTAAATCTCAGCTTCATGATTTTGACAGATAAGCAAACTGATCAATGCGGGAAGTTTGCTTGATATGGAAAGACTGATCGATGCGGGAAGTCTTTCAGTGATGCTAAAAAGTGTATAAACTGACTGGAAGGCTGATTGATTACAAGAAGCCTTGAATATTTTCTTTGAGAAACAGCCGTCCTTCAAGGGAGCGGTCTGTATTTTGAATTTGAATGATAGCCATCCTTCGAGGGTATGGTCTATATTTTTAGAATTTTTGATTCACTTGATAATATATGGATAGCTGTCCTTCGAGGGATCAGTCTATCTTTTTGGATAGCATCTTTTTTTTTTTTTTTTTTGAAAATTTTTGGAAGAAGCTGAGTTTAGACCTAGATAGATCAGATGAAGGGGAGGAGAACATAGAAGAACATGTACTCATGCCCTAAGCAGATCCGATTAAGATAAGTACTTGGGACAGATGAAGTGGTGATTACGGTATTCCTACCATGAGGAGGAACATATCCAAAAGAAACGTGCAATGAGTAGAGCCGCGATACTCATATTTAGGGTAAACGAGGCAATAGGCGGAGAACCACACAATTTCAAATCACCACGAAAGTAGATGACTGGTTATTAGGACGGATGGAAGATCTGAGTTGCGACTAGATTTGTGTAAGATAGATTTTAACAAGAGAAGGGCCGTAAATGCAAAGCATTAAGAGGTTCCGCTCAGGACACCATCCATGGAAGATAAACGATAAGCCCAGCACTCCATATTTATGAGTGATAATGTAGGGGCCCATCCGATTGGGAGCAAACTTACCACGTTGACTCCTTTCGAGGGTAGTGACATTTTGATTTTCCTTAAGAACAAGATCACCAATTTTGAAGTCACGTGTGTCTGTAAGTGCTTGTTATAAGCACGTTTGACACGCTCGAGATAGACCTGATGATGCTCAAGAGCGTTAAGACGCCGCTCATCTAATAATTCAAGTTGTGCTAGACGATTTTGACGATAATCCTCATCGGAGACAAATTCTCTGAGAGAAACACAGAGAGATGGGATTTGGACCTCCAAAGGAAGGACGACCTGCACTCCATAGACGAGAGAGAAGGGAGTAGCACCAGTAGGAGTACGAATGCTAGTCCGATAAGCCCAGAGAGCAAAAGGGATATGTAAATGCCAATCCCTACCAGCTCGACTAGTTACCTTTGCGAGGATATTACGCAAAGTTTTATTGGAAGCTTCGGCTTGACCATTAGCTTGAGGATAGTATGGAGAAGAAAAACTGAGCTTGATATTGAAAGCATTGCAGAGATTCTGCAAATCAGCGTTCTTGAAAGACTTACCATTATCTGTGATTAGCTTGTGTGGAACGCCAAAGCGACAAATGATGTGTTGATAGACGAAATCAACTATGGGCTTAGCCTTTGTTGAAGAAAGAGGGATAGCTTCTACCCACTTAGTAAAGTACTCAAGGGCAAGTAATGATAGAATGATGACGTTGTGAAGAACGAGGATTGATGAGACCAATAAGATCAATACCCCACTGCGAAAAAGGCCACAAATCCGCCGCAGGTTGCAAAGCCTGACTAGGGATGTGCGTGAGATTAGAATGTTCCGACACTTGACACACTTCTTAGTGTATTCACAACAATCTTGATTAAGAGAAGGCCAATAATATCCCAAACGTAAGATGCGCAGCACAGACTAAGCCACTAAAATGTCCACCACAAATACCGTCATGGACCTCCGAATAGCTTTAGATGATTCATGGGTTTTGAGGCATCGAAGCAAAATACCATCAAAGCCGCGTTTGTAAAGAAGGCCACCTAGAATAGTATAGCGGTTGCCAAGGCTGTTGACAAAAGATCTTCTACCATGGGAGTCGATCTGGAGGAAGGACCGAATAAGATAGATAATCAACTATCGCGTTGATACCACTCATCCCGAGTATGGGTTGTGACAAGATTGATCGACGTTAGTTGCCCAAGATGAGATGGTTGATCTAATCGTTGCAGACAGCCACATAAAGACGCGAGTCTTCGGTAAAAAGCTGGGATAAGGGAGGCTAAAGAGGCCATGGTATCCGCGAATCGATCGGCGAGCGAGGAATGGCTTCGATAGTGAACTTATCAAAGATTGGAGTTGGGCAAGAACGATGTCACGATATTTTTGAAGGATATCATTCTTGCATTGATGGACACCCGTGACCTGATTAACGATGAGCCGAGTCACCAAAGATGTCAATATGACGAGCGCCGAGATTAATGGCATTTTGAAGACCTAAGACAAGAGCTTCAGACTCACCATATTATTGGTGCACTCAAAGTTTAATTTTGTGCAACCTGGGATAGGGCGTACCCAAGGAGGAATCATCACAAACCCGCACCTCCCCTTGGGCATTTGGATCCATCAAAGAAGAGCTTTACTTTAAATGGAGATAGACCAAAATCAATTTGTTGGATAAACTCATCGGGAAATTGAGCAAGGGGGTCTTGAGTGTCCTAAGATGAGCATCAGCTAATTGATCTGCAATAACCTGACCCTTGATAGCCTTTTGCGGGATAAACTCGAGGTCAAATTCTGTCATGAGCATGAGCCAACGAGTGATACGATCATTGTGATAAGGTTTTGCATGGATTGTCTTAAGTGGATTGACACTTGTGACAATGTAAGTTTTATGATTAAGGAGATAATGACGAAGCTTAGAAGTTGCAAAGAAGAGAGCACAACATAGTTTTTCAGCTTCGGAGTAACGTGTTTCATACTCATGGAGGGTGCGACTGATGTAATAGACAGCTTGTTCTTTACCACAAGTGTCCCGATGCGAGATCATGGCTCCCAGAGCATGGTCAGTCACAGAGATATAAAGATAGAAAGGCTCCCCCTCGCGTGGAGGTGTAAGCACAGGTGGAGAAAGAAGATAAGCTTTGAGATCATCAAAGGCCTTTTGGCAATGCTCATCCCATTCAAAATGAACATTCTTACGGAGAAGATGGTGAAAAGGTTGACAACGGTCCGACAATTGGGAGATAAAACGACGCACCGACTGAAGACGTCCTTGGAGACTGCGGAGTTGCTTCAAGTTAGACGGGGGAGGCATCTCAAGGATAGCTTTTATTTTTGCGGGGTCGACTTCAATACCCCTGATGGAAATGATAAAACCTAAAAGTTTACCAGTGAGAACGCCAAACACGCACTTAGCTGGATTTAGACGAAGACAAGCGGGCAAGCCTCTCAAAGAGAGGCGCAAGGATGAAAAGATGATCCCGACGATGTTTGGACTTGCGAGGAGGTTGTCAACATAATCCTCCACGCTTTGTGCAAGAGATCATGGAAGATGTATGTCATTGCTCGTTGATAGGTTGCTCCTGCGTTCTTAAGGCCAAAAGGCATGACACGATAGCAAAAGGTCCCCCAAGGAGTTATGAAGGAGGTCTTATGTTGGTCTTCTGGTGCGATGAGGATTTGATTATATCCAGAGAAACCATCCATAAGAGAAAGCATCTCATGACCCGCAGTTAAATCTACGAGTTGGTCGATATTAGGAAGAGGAAAATCATCCTTTGGACAGGCAAGATTAAGATCCCGGAAGTCGGTACAAATTCGAATCTTCCCAAAGAGCCTTAGTTCTTGGTACTACATTGGACACCCTATCATGGATAATCGATGGGTTGGATGAAGCTAGCCGAGAGCAAGCGTTGTAATTCTTCTTTAACAAGAAGGGCTACTCTAGGGTGCATTTTACGCAATTTTTGCTTGACCGGCTTGATGTTGGGAAGGGTAACGATATTGTGGACCACAATATCGGGATCGAGCCCTGGCATATCCTCATATGACCAAGCAAAGGCTTGACGATGTTTGGAAAGAAAAGTGGTAAAGTCCCCTAATTCCTGTGGATTAAGGGATTGGCCGACCTTAATGATGCGAGGGTCTTCAGAAGTCCCTATATTAAGGTCAATAGTGGCTTCGTTGAGAAGGGTAGACGTGTCAGAAGGAATAGTCTTGGGAAGATATGAATCCTCTGCCCCTAGATAGGTGAGGACAGAATCGTCATCCGCACAGTGGATAGTATTGATAGTAGGAGAGTCGTCTCCAACTATTTCAGGGAAGATTAATGGTATAGAAGCGGACCGATTGTTAGTCTCATAGACCAACGGCCCTAAGGAAATGGTATTGAAAAAAAAAGTTAGGTGGGATGGAAATGTCGTCATCCACATCAAGTGATGCTTCTGATTTAGTGGGAGAAGATGGTTCTTTAGTAGGAAGAGATTCATCAAGAATAGTGACGGTGGCCTCTGAAAAGGGTTTAAATCCTAACCCAAATTTTTGATGTGGCATGAGAGTAGGAATGGACTTGAGGTCATGTATACCTTGTTCATATTTTCCAGGCCAAAACCTTTCCACGCGCATCGATGTAGATAAGTCTTTGCAAACGTGGGATTCTGCAGATGATCAAACCCTGTTAGGTAAGGTTTGGCTCTAGGAGGAGAATCCGGGTGATAATGAGGCGTATCAAGACCATCAGAGATGAAATTGGTCTGATGGGCAGACCAATGGTGACGATGCGACCGAGACCTGGTTGATATTTGTGTTGTTTATCGGTCTACCATACTCATTAGGTTTGAGATGGGCATCGAAAGAAAAGAGAGAAGCTCTCCTAGTGAGAAACGCTGCAATGTCTCTTCCAGATTTTGTAAACCGGTAGTTTGGTTGCGCAGCATGGAAGAAGATGAGGCCCTCATCCGGAGAAGATGTATTTTCTTTTAAAGGCGAGACTTAGTGGTCATGTCGCATTGTGCGGAAGGAAAAGGATCTCTCGGATGAGTATATATTTTGCCCTCATATTGATATTTTAAGGCATCGATGGAGGTGGATGGGACACAATGCATTGCGCGAATCCAGGAGCGTCCGAGGATCATGTTATAGTGGAATTTTCCTTTGACAATGTAGAAGAGTTCATGAAGCGAGCCTTCTTACCTACTCGAATGGGTAAGACCACGCTTCCCAGAGTGACCGCTTAAATGATCGTTAAATGATCGAAGGGCTTAAAGGTGGGGTGACACCACATTCTTTGGTAACTTAAGTTGTTCGAATGTGTGCGAGGAGATGACGTTGAGTGCAGCCCACTATCGATCATAACACGTTTTAAGGTAGTGTTATTGATTTGGACCTGTGATGAAGAGGAGCCTCCAAATCTTCTAAGAAAGAGAAGGAATTTCCGAATCCTCAAAAGAAATGGTGGTTGATGGTCCATTCAGTCCAACAACCAACTCGAAAGGCTGGGGCTCATCGGAATTCTTCGCGATGCGACGCAGATTATCAATCAAAGCTTGGCGATGTTGTGGAGAGGATTGGATGAGGTCAAAAAGAGACATTTTGACCGGAGCCTGGGTGAGTTGTTTCATAACACTCTCCTCAACAGACACGGGAACTTGAGCCCGAGGTGCAGCACGAATAGAGACCCTGGGTCGTGGGGCTGATGAGGAAGGAGAAATGTCTTTAGGGGCTGCAGAAATGACAACCCGTGGTCGAGATGCTGAAGATGAAGATGGGTTATCATAGTGTTGGGTTCTAGTGGCGATATGGATCGTGTCAATTTGAGAAGGTGGAAGATCAGGCGGCGTGGAACCACTAGAGGTCTGAGTGGATGGTTGAGGTTTGGATGGGGCTAAGGTGACAGGAGGTACTTGTTCCTCCTCCTCCAGCAAAAGGTCACTTTCTTCCAGAAGGTTCTTGATAACGGCTTGAAGAGCTTTACATCCCTCAGTATCATGACCCGGAGTACGGTGGTAAGCACAAATCAGATCAGAGTTAAACCAAGTAGGTTTAACTCCTTTAGGGTTATAAGGTTTAATCGGTGGAAGGGTTATGGATGAAGATTGGATAAGTTGATGAAGGATTTCGGTGTAAAATCCGGTAGACGAAGATGAAGATGGTTCTTTTACATTAACCGACTGCCGAGGTAAAAGAACTTGCATGTTAGGTTTAACAGTCTTATTAGGGATCCTCTTATTTGTTTGGACATTTGGAGGAGCAGTCTTGGGTGCTTGGGATGGGAGTAAATGAGACATGATTGACTTTGGTGGAGGGGGAGCCCCTAAGATAGATTTTGAGGAGGATGGAGATGTGACAGATTTTGCGGTCTTTGGAGACAAAGGGGATTGCTTAGTCGGATTTACGGATGATTTAGATAATGTTGATTTAGATGAGGAAGAAGTCCTCAAGGTAGGTGTAATAGGAGGAATATAGGGTGCTTTGGTTTTTGGTAACGAAGATGAGGATCTTGATAGAAGAGGTGCCGTCTGTTTAGTAGGTAAGTCTACTTTTAGGGGTATTGATGAAGAATGTGTTGTGGAAGAAGATGATGGCTTTGATGGATGTGTAGAAGAAGATGCCTTCTCAATGCGGCAAATCCAATCTTTTATGAGGCGTGAGAGAGATTTTGTGGAAGAGCACCAAGAGTTTTGATGGTTCAAAATATGGGCTTTCCTTTTCGTGGATGGTGACGACTTCAATGGCATAAGGTGATTGTAACCTTTTTGGGGAAGTAAGTGGGGAGATATCTTCGATGGTGTAGTGTTAGATTTTGGTTGTCTCGCTTAGGTTCAGAACCGAGTGTATAGGTGTTGGTGCTACTTCTTTTGATTTTTCTGAATAGGTGAAGTAACATTGGTGATGGAAGAAGGGGGTGATGAAAGCATAGCCTCCTAGCGAAGGGACTACTCGATGCGCAAAAGAATCATGGGTGAAACTATCGTAGGAAAAGAGATAGGAAGGGTCAAAATCAAGACGCTTCCATTGAAGTTGGCACAATGATAGGTACGTTCACCAAGGGCATAGTTGCAGCGGGAATGGGAGCAACAAGTGGATGTGCTCAAGTGGAAACCTCGAAGGGATGTAATTGCCTCGAGTATTGAAAGAATGTCCGATGATGAGATGATGAGGATGACACCTGTCTCGGTATGGATGGTAGGTCGACAACGGAGTGGAGAAAGATGACTCCGTGCTTAGTAATGTAGGAATATTCAAAGACGGACTTTCTGAAGATAATGGAATTCCAGTGATTGATGAAGTGGAAGGAGGTTCTGATTCGATTGATGTGTTTGCAGATGGATTGGTTTCAGAAGAAGAGTCCTCGGTAGAGATGAAATTGATAGTGTGGGTGTTTGGTTTTTGAGATTCCGAAGAATTATGATTTGGGGCATGATTGGGGAAAGGTTGTTTAAAAACGTCTAGTGCTTGATTTGGGGGAGCATTTGGGTTATCCAGAATGAGCTCGCCTTTATCAATGAATTTTTGGACAAGATTTTTGAAAGTCTGACATCGTTCAATGTCATGACCTTTGGTTCTATGATAATGACAGAAATCGTTTTCCCTATACCAGAATGGGCGTTCTCGGCTGTCATCAATATCCCTAATGGGGGGAAGTTCGATCATGCGAACTTCCAACATTTTTCTAAGATAGAGGCATATGATTCCCCTGGAGTGGAGCGAGGATCGAGATGATGAAGCCCCTTTCCGAGAAGATGAGGAATCTCTTTGTGGTGGTTGATTAGGAGTACTATCGGTTCTTGATGTTTTTAATACGATAGCATTTGTGGACCCTTGATTCTTATCTTTAGGAGGGAAAGAATTTGGTTTGGTGAACCGAGAGAAATCTGGTTTAGATTTGGAGTGAAGTTTTAACTTCCCTTGCTCAATGGCGCGAGATTCAAGCTCGTGCCATCGTAAAGGCCTCTTCAAAGGTATGAAAAGTTTGGATCCTTAGAGTGGAAGAAATGTGATTAGCACAAGATCGGGTGAACAACCTCGGATTTGTTGGGATTGGG